>KB667398.1:179625-227670 GCA_000349065.1 Anopheles quadriannulatus
AGTCTTGGCTTTGGCTAAGACAGATTCGGGAAGGGGTCCCGCGGTCTTGAGATAAAGTGTGAAACCCTGTATAACTGAATAAAATTGAAGATAAAAAAGAAATGCTAATGCGGTCATTGCTGTACCTTTTACTCTAATTTATCAAGTAATGCTAATCATTTTATACCAGTTGGTCAAATTTTTTTGATTCCAAGGCATAAATTTCCTACTCATATGTCAAAATTGTAATTTATTTACGACTCATTTTATTGTTATAGCTGTGTATCCCATAATTCATTGTTACGTTATTATTATCATTGATATGCCGATTGTGAAACTTTTCATAGAGACTTCTGTGTGATTTGACGTACTTTTGCATGTCGTTAAAATCAATAAAAATGTAACAATGTTGCAAATCTCTAAATTAAAGACTATTTTAAATGCTGTATTAAATTTATTTGGATGTTATAAAATATTTCATAACCAACAAGAGTTTGCAT
Organism: Anopheles quadriannulatus; assembly: GCA_000349065.1. Classification (NCBI taxonomy): domain Eukaryota; kingdom Metazoa; phylum Arthropoda; class Insecta; order Diptera; family Culicidae; genus Anopheles; species Anopheles quadriannulatus. The sequence goes on from KB667398.1 coordinate 180,105, forward strand.
CATTGAGTTCTTAAAACTATTGAAACCAAATAAGCGCGTAGCATCAACATAATCACAAGTCTGCTCAAATTCCTGGCAAATTTGTCATAATTTCTACACGATTCTGGAGAAAATAATTGACAGTTTACAGGATTTTCCAACTCAAGCAATAGGTCATGATTTGAAATTATCAGTAGAATTTTTCCAGATACAAAAGTAAAATTGTACATTTTTATTTAACGTTCCACAAAAAAAGCTTGAAACACTGGACAGTTTGTAGAAAAAAAAACACACACAAAAATCGAACAAGTACAGATACACTCCAAGCTATATATTACCACCAGACACAAGGCTTAGCCAAATGGGCTCACAAAGCGGCAAGATTGCGAGTCGTGTCTATTCGCCCGGTGTGCAGTTTGTGCACTGTGCCTTCTGCCCTTCATTTCCACGCAGACCGGATTACGTTTCGGCAACGGTTATTACTGTATCGTCTTGCGCAGGTTCATCCTTATCGTTCCTTCCAGCCTCAGCGCAAAAAGGAGCTACGGATGTACTGCGAACCGGGGGGGGAGGGGGGTGCGTGACCCACCCTCAAGAAGAAATATTAAACGCACTTGAACGTTCGTTGCTTACGCCGGTTTGGTGTACGCTGTGTGTGTGTGTGTTTTTGCTGTTGGCCAAGTGCGTTCTACCTGATACCTGTGTACCAGTGTCTCCCGGTGATGCTGCAGACCGAGCGACCAGAGAGCCCAGACGGTAATGATGTTATTTATTTGCCTTGGGTATGTGTGCGAGTTTTTTTTTCTCCCTTGCTTTCGTTTGTGCAAAGTACCTCGATACCATGGCCACGATTCGCATCGCACCGGGGCACGTTCGCCATTGTGGGGGGGTTGAAGGCTGGTGCGTGTCCGGAGACCGGTAAGGGCTTGGGCAATATATTTTTCTGCCTAAAAGGCTTAACCGTTCCGACGCACGGAATTCGTGGACGTGAATGTCTGGCGCAAAAGCTGGCCTCCCTTCCACCCTTGCTTACCGTCATGGCATTCTTACCCTGGCATCCGCAGCTGGGCTGGAGGATAATGCAACCTGGAAGTGTTTGTGGAAATATTCCATCGCGATACGTGTTGTGTGCGAGCAGGCTCAGCAGATTGCCTTGGCGAGGGCTGGAAGGCTTCGCTATCAGTAACACTTCGCTCTTGAGCTTACCTTTGGGGGAATGTGTCTTGCGAGAAAAAATCGTTGTTACAGAAGAAGCCTAGTTTTTAGTTATTCACAAAACCAATTCAAATAATATAGCATATAGCTTTTTACTATTTTAATAAGATTTGATAAGATTTGATAAGGTTGTGTCTTACCATTTGTCTATGAAATTCATCTAAAAATCATATAAGCACGTTTGGTGGCATCTCTTGTTTGCGTGTAGCTCAATTCTCTCCAATTATTTTTTATTAAATTTTAGGTCATTAATTTCTCGGTCGGTGCTCATTTTTATTGCAACTAACGCTTATATCTGACAGTTTGTTATTTGCTCCATGAAATAGGCCAATTTGAAAGAAACAAAAACATGTTTTGTTTAACAACAGCAAACGAGTGCATTTGATGCAGCCTGTAGCCAACAACAGCAGCCAGTTCTCGTTTATCGCTCTTGGCAATAATATTTTTACGATGCGAATTTTCCATGCGTCGATTGTTCGTCGTTGTTACAAAATGGAACCGTTCACAGCATGTGCACAGCCGCCCGTTGGATAAGTGGAATGTGCCCGTAAAAAGTTAGACGCAACAATAACCACCAGCTCAATCGGACCACTTCGTCAGAAGTCGTGGAGTAGTAACAGCACAAAAATACGACACTCGAAACGCAATTCTGTTTGCCACTCAAATCGGCACCCCGCTTGTCACAGAATCGTTTTGTTGTTGCTGTTGTGTGGTTGATGTTTGCATCAATACTATTACTCTTTCCGTGCCAGAAGACGATGAATTTTCACCTTCGCGTTTGCAGGTCGGGGAGAGGGGAGAAAAATAAAAACGGCCACCGATTCTACCCAACGAACGGACGGTTCCAATTTCACGTATGTGTGTGTGTTTTTTTATGGTGGCAATCAATCTGAGACGTTGAGGCGTTGTTCGATGGCACTGACAAACGTCGAGCAAATGGGTTTCACTCACCTCTGGTACGACTCGGGAACGGTAGGCAAACAAAGACTAATCCCTCACAGCAGGCGAAGCTTTCTGGCGAGCCATACTTTGGGGGAGGGGCGCGAAGTGAAGAAAAAGAATTGCCAAACTTTACTGTCGATCGACAGCTAAAGCACATGCACCGCGAATAGGGAACAACAGAGCGTGCGATTCGATGGGGAGTTCTCAACCAGTCAATTCTCGCAGCCCACATCGTCGTAATCGTAAATCGTGCCGACGCCCGTGAAACGTAAGTTGGCACCCTAAGCTCGCGGTCGAAGTGATCGACGAGCAGCCGGAACGTGTATGCGCCAAACAGGAATGGGGGGGGGGGGGGGAGGAGCTTTTCCGAATGCAATCAATATCGGTGGCAGCGATTGTACGGTAAAGCGTGTGGGGAATTTGTTGTTTAGTTTAAGTGTTGCTGTTACTGTTGGTTGTGCTATTGCTCCATTATTGCCAGAACACTGTTTGCTTGCTAAACAAATCAAAATTCTACCTTTATACGATCTAGGTTTGGAGAAAGTTTGAGAAAAATTGCTTGGGTAGAAGCATTCAATCATATCAACAATCAATCAGTGATCGGATCGAATCTATGAGGCTCAACATAGATTTGAACAATTTGAGAATATGAAGTAAAATCTGTGATTTGTTAAAAAAAACTGGACATTGATTTTTGTTGAATTTCAACATTTTCAACATTTTTTATGTTAATGGGGCCCTTTCTGTTTTAAGTTCGTAGGCTGAAATTTTAGCCTATCAGCTGTTTGCATTGTATAGCTGTTTTAGAGCAGCTATTTAAGTGAGTATAATATACAGGTGGGCGTATCCCAAGGTGTACGAATTTAGATTTTTGCGCTTCTACTTCTGAATGAAGATTTTAAGAGTTTTTTAAGTATTCGTCAAGCCTCAAGAAAGCTTGTTTGAACAAAAGTTTTCACCCATCCTGTCAAAAAGTTACATTCGAATTTGGTTTTAAAAACATACTATGAGACCACCTGGACTACATACACTTTGATTCTAGATTCCACCACGTGATCTCTTTAATGCACCTAGGGGTAAATGTAAACAACACCGTGTTTTCGAGTAGGTACTAGAATCTAATTCTAGATTTCAGGCTAGAATAATTTAGACTGAAAATTGCAGGCTAGTTTTTTGTGTGGTTTTCTATGGAGTGTTTACATGATTTCAGCCTCCAACTGTCAAACTCCATACAAAAAACTGACTAGAATCGTGAAGGGCTCCAATAACAATTTGAGCTATTCAAAATTTCATCTATTGAAATTTTTTACCATTTTAATAAAAAACTTCAACTTGAAAGTTTATTTTGCATTTTACGCATTATCTTTGATTTTTGAAGAATTTGCAAACTTTAAGCTAAAACAACCTTTTTGTAAAATTTGAAACAATTTGTAAAATGTTCAGCTAAAATTTTCAAAACAAAGAATTTTCAAAAATTTCAATTCGAGATTTCAATTTTTTATACAAAATTTATAAAAATGATTTTTTTCATTCAGGAGTAATAAAAAAATCATTAAATTTGAATCTGATATGCAATATATGAAGGTAAAGAGCCAACATCTAAGCAGCTAAGTAATTTGACGACAATTGACGTGATTTCTGACCAAGCCATGCCACCAATTTGTGTTTTGTATAGATTTTTTTTACAATAACATCTATAGGCTAGTTTTGCGGGGTTCTCTATCGAGTGTTGAAATAAAAATCAAGCAACAAGTGTCAATCTTCATACAAAAGCCAACTGTGATAATTATCAATGCTCATTTAGCCTTTAAATGCATTGTTGATGCTAATTCAAGATACATTGCCCATCTTCAATGAGTGATTGAATGAGTCAGAGTGATTGGATACAATATATTTGGTTTACTTTCCGAAGATTGCAATCATAAATAGCTCCCAAAAGCAAACATGCCACCTTTCTTGATGTTTTAGATTTATTTACATCAGTTTTGTAGAACGTTTAAAGCTCTAACCACATTTTTTATTGCAAATTTATCGGTAATCTTCACACAATATAGCTCAGTTGATTACAAACGTCTTCTCCAACGCAACAGTTTCTGTGCATTAGAACTCACAGTGAATCAAAACGTTCAACGAAATAATCAATTGATTGCGTTTAACGGTCAGTAATAAAGCGATCAAAGACAGACAACCAACACTAAACCTCAACCCCATTAGGCGACGAACTGCTGTGTATGTATTTGTACCGTAAAACATAAACTTCCACCCTGTTGAACGTAATGAAAAACGCGGGAAGAAAGGACAAAAAAAACGCTGCTTCGACCGGCAAGCTACAACATAAACGGGATGCGGTTGACTAGACGTGTGTTATGAATATTATTTTATTACTTCAGCAACATAAGCGTAAGGGTCCCCCCTCGAGCCTCCGTCGCACTCCAGCAGCCTGCAAGGGTGGGCCTGCTGTCTGGCTGGCCGGGCGGTATCAGTCTCGCACGATCGCACCACACCGAAAATCAGCCAGCCTGCGGAACCACCCCATAGGCCCGGGCGCTAGCAACAAGGAGCCTTCCATCACGTGTCTGTCAGCGTACGGGGAACCCGCCGTAGGCCGTGAATCATTTCCAGCCTGCCACCGTTCCGGCGTACAGGGCGAGCTCGAGGATAATCCTATCGAAAAAGGGGTTAGCGGCGAGCACAAACGAACACACACACACAAAGGACTATTGCACGCGCTCGTTTTGAGCCGTTGAAAACACGTGGAAAACAACCACTGCACACGTGGACGTGGCAGTGCGTCCTGTGCGGAGATGGTGGCAAGCATTTTGATGACTTGTCATACGCGTCCATTTTTTCTCTCTCTTTGTCTCTATCTCTCTCTCCCTCTCTATCTCTCTTGCTCTATTCACCCTGTCTGGTCGGTCCCAAAGAACGCGTTGCAGATTGTTTCCAGCCGGCAGAATCGTGAGTCTGTCCCCCATCCTTCAGGATCGTCATAAAGTTTGATGACATCAAGGTTTCGCTGACGGTTTCGGCGCTGTTTTGCTACCCCTCTTTTCACGACACGCCAAACTGATGGCTGTCGGCAAACACGCACACACATAGGATGATGATGAAACCCTAGGTGACGTTTGCAAACGATTCGTTCCCGCCGTTGTAAATGAACCTTCAATTAGGTAATGAATCGGCCTGCCGTTACGCCGCGCACGGTTGATATGACTGAGCAGTGATTTGTTGATGATTGCAGCCAGTGTCTGTGCATGTGTGTGTGTGTTTCTTACTATTACGTTTGATTAATGATGACAGTGAGTTGTATGAATTTTTAATGGTTGGTTTCTTTCAATGATCCTGTTCGACTGGCGTTTAGAAGAGTTGGGTGAATCCTTTATTCGTGGACGTTTCAACCTTGATGCATTTATCTTTTTTTTATAATTTAAATAAAAATACATAAAAAAATAAATAAAGCCAAAGAACCCTTTCCTCGTGTAAAGGTAAAAAAATAAAAATCAATAAAAAGCGTCCACCAGTAACACCAGTAGCAAGAGGCCAAACCTGTTCCCTTCCCAAAAAAAAAAAAAAAAAAAAAACAAGTATGTTGCCCAAAGCATTTGATTAGGATGCTGTTTTCACAGTCACGAAATCTTCCCTTACACCGGAAACTGGTTTGGCTTTGCAGCATCGCACCACGTGGCACTCTTTGGCACTCTTTAGCTTTGCTTTTCTAATGGATGTCACGTATTGGTCGCCGTACCGAGGGTCTTGTGAGCCTGTGACATACGATCGCTGAGCGGTAGCCACGCTCTGGCGAAAAGGATTTCGGGGCAGCCAAAAGAACCGCTGCTGTCCCGCTGGGTTTCATTTTTGGGGCAGTGAAATGGCTACCGTTTGAGCGCTTGCTACGGCAATTCAATTACAATTTGTTTTGATTTGTTAAACATATTAAATTAACTTTTTGCTTACCAAATTGATACTTAAACCTGGTAGGAAAAGAGTGTATTAAATAAAAACGGCTCATCGTTTCATTTTATCAAAAAGCGTGCTGCTAATACCCTTATCTTCAATTTCCATTCCTAAGCATCGGAACAGATTTCAAACGATCGGTTCGTTTTTTTAATGGTATATTCGTACAATGTTTTTGTTGCCAACGATGGTTAGAATATCTTTTTGGCACTTTCAAACAGCGACACACCTGTTTGTCGCTTTGCCGACACACAAGCACAAGCACAGACAGCCGAAACGGCGTGTTCGTCTGTCATCACGCTCAGGGTCATCATGTACCGGCCACGAAACCCACGACGTGCTAATGTCGTAGGGCTTCGCGGCCAATGATGGTGATGATGGGTGAAATGACGAGCCGATGTAGACTAGGGAGGGTGGTGGTGCCGAGCCAAAAATGCCGAAGACCGAGTGCGCGAGACGACACTAACGATAAAACTTTCCCGAGCACCGGTCAAGTCGGTCACCTGTCTGGGGCTGGGTTAGCATAATGGTTAAGTTGTTATTAAACGATGCCCCAACCCTCGGCAGGTGGGTTTTACCCGGTAACCCGGGTGGGTGGTGCTAGTGTCTAGCAGCAGCGTTGTGCGTTGGGATGGAGCAGACGGATAGATGTCTCCATTTGATAGTGGAGAAGTTAGGATCAGAAGGACGGTTTGCTGCTTGTCGTTTTTCTCGAGAAATTAGAGCTGTGAATAGGTTCCATTTAGTTTAAAACAAATATAAGATACGTGGAATGGCATGTAGTGAAAACAGCAGCTAAAGTGAGAACTTGTGAATGATATCAAGAGCATACAATTCGTTTCTCTGAAGAATAAAAAAAATCCTGAAGGCATAATATAATTACCTTCATTCTTCATTTGAACCTGTTGCTGTACTGAAGTATCAAAGTAAATTAAATATTTTTTTAATAGTTTTTGCTTTTTATGGTGTTAATTAGTTATTTGTTACTCGTGTGTTACAGAGTTACCCAAAAATGGATATTATAAAAATAAACTTCTATGCTTGAATATGACACAGAATAAGAATAACATTTAATCAAAAACATAACAAAACAAGACGAACAAGTTTAAGGGTGTCCCCGTCAGGGAAAAAAAACACTCCATTTGAACTGCTTCGTCTAGCAATTTCAGGAAATCGATTTCGTTGTCCCTGCCCTTGACCGCAAAGGGCACAAGTGCAGATGCCGGTTCACAGGCCTGGAAGGTGCAGCCTGGGAAAATGGCACCCTGTGCTACACTTCACAGTTTTCCCTCCGGGGACGCAAGCAACAAGGGACGGAAAAGGGAGAATCCTTCCCGGAAGTAGCGTAAACCCATTTCCGCCCAGACACGAAAGCACGTGTTTGCTGTCTGGAAGGTAACAGTTGGAAGTATGGGCAACTGCTCTGAAGTTAGTATCGTAATTGAGACTTACTTAAATGTGAGTTGAAAATCGTTTCAATCTTTAAAAAAAGAGAACGCCAGCGCCCTGTAATCTTCACCGTGACCGCACTTGAGGATCTATATTCAATTCCTTCTTGAGCCTCACGGGTCGACTCCAAACCGAAAACGACTTTATCCACTTGAGAAAAAGGCTTTTTTTGCGGGAGTCTTTGGAGTAGCCCCGGGGTTGAGCACTAATCTCCATCGTCACCGTCACTGGGGCAGGGAAGGACACGGTGACAACAATGGCGTTATGCTGGCTGACGATACAGGGCTGGATGCGGTGTGACATTGAAAAATATTTGCTCGTATATTTATCGTTTTTTGGTTGGGTTTGCGATTCTTGGTTGTTTTGGGTTGGTGTTTTCTTTTCAAACCCGTAAAAATACAAAAAAAGAACAGGGAAGTGCTGTGCCGAGTGATGGCATATTTTTGTGTGTCACAAACCGAAACCGAACCCAAACAGCTCCCCAAAGTGGGAAAGAGGGTGTTATGGAGACCAGGAGTGGTCGCTATATTTATGCTGGTAAAGAAGCGAAGCGAAGAAGCAGTGTGGAGCATGGCTTTCGTGGTATCTGCCTAAAACTGTGCTGCCAAACCGTGCGTGAGACAGGTCCCAGGGGGTAGGAAAGGATTGGTTTTGCGAACGGGCGGGTGTAGGTGTGGTATTTGAGGACACACACCAGAGGAAAAAAAACAACGAACCGGTAGGATTGAAATGGGCTCAACCCGAAAAGAAAAAGCAGAAGAAGACAGCCAGTGCCGAATAACAACACAACTACACATGGGCCATGGCCAAACATTCGGATAGAAAAAGCCAAAAAGGCGAAAATAAAAATCGCAACCTCAACCGTTCTTCACCGCAGACAAACGGATTGGGTTTGGGTTTTTGAATTCCTTTTGTGCCTGGGCTGTGCCCTAGACACTGTCGAGTGTTGCTTTTGCGTAGTCACGAGAGCAGTGGCAAAGGCTGTGAGTGCGATTTTTTTCCCTTGTTTGCACCGGCAGAGGGTGGTTAGAAGTGCACATGCACATAGACACACGCAGACACCCCTTCAAACACACTAATAGGCAAAGGGAGAGGGGAGCGACAAAAAACGCAAACGCTTAGACGTCATGGATGTTCGGTACACCGCTCTGCTCTGCTGCTTTTATTTAGTTTCGGGTTTGTTTGACTTTCTTTGGCTCACCGTTTGTGTCTCGCGGGCGGTAGCAAATGTTTGATTTTCGTGACGTGGTGGTGGTGGTGAGATGTCGCTGCAAGCCTCCCGCTGAGTGGAGCGGAGAATGCAACCATACACGATGATGAGCCATCCAAATCCTGCCCGGCTAGACACGGGACGGGGTGGATGACGTTCGTTATTCGTCTCTTTTTTTTTGGGAGGTTTTATTTAACAGCAGACACGGGATCGTCAACGCACACGGTTTAAGGTGGCATGCGGAATAGGACCAATGTTGAGACAAGCTTTGTGATTGTGATAAGAAATTCAGATTTAATGCAAAGGGTGATATATTTTGGTGTTAGATTCTTCTACCTACGGCAGACGAAGATACATAAATTTACATCATCGAAGGACAATGTCTACTTATGCAGAGCGTCTGAGGAATTGTGTTACATGTAAAAAGCATTCTTCCTGAAAAAAGTTAAACCAAGTCTATCCAAGTGTTTAAATATTACAATAATAAACGATAAAGCGTATGCAAAGACTTGTCATGACAAGAGTCATCTCTATCCCTTCTCGTACTACTACCACAATGATGGGCCACATGGCCACAGCATTTGCTGCCAAAAGGACAGCCATTGTCACGTTGTCAAATCTAGGCATCCAACAAACCGAAAATAAGTAACGAACCGGAGGCCCAACCAGCAACCGATCCGATCAAGTCTCCACTGTTTAACCGGTCACAGGACATCGGTTTTGGCAACGCTCGAAAGGGGTGAAATGTCCGCAAGGATAATGCGATGGTTTGCGAAGGCACTGCTATTCTCCCTCCGCTCCACCCCAAAACGGGTGACGAAATGAGAAATGATGAAGACAGAGCAAATATTGAAGCAGACACCTCGTCCTACCTTCTGCTCTAAGCGCTTCTCTCTTTAGCAGCCGACCGGTTGTGGGTCGTTCTAGTAGTAGATCTACTCACTCATCTACTCACCGCCAATGCCAGCATAGTGTAGACGTACAATAATTGGGTGAATTAGTTTGCGTGTGTCTCCTGGCCTCCTGTGTGTCTTGAAAACGTATTATTCCCCCCGTTTTCCTTCGTTCAGTTTTTAATGCTCTCTACTCTCTCTCTCTCCTCTCGACCCGACGTCGACGGTCTACTGTCACCGTTCATCACCTTTCCTAGCACGGCTTGTACAGTGTTCTTTGGTAGAAAAAACCCCTTTGGCAATGCAAACTGAACGAGTATTGAGTGTGTGTGTGTGTGTGTGTGTGTGTGTGTGTTAGGGGGGGGGATGGGATAAGCTGTGAATAGGGAGCGCCAGGGGGAGAGTTTCGACGAAAAACAGTTAAACTCAGCCAACCCGAACCGAGCCGTGGGCCAGACTGCACACGACCGTAGACATGCAGACAAGTCGAGGTGGTCGAGAACGCTCCTGGTAACGCCTGAAAGTGAGGCAGAGGGTCAGTGAAGGAGGGGTGAAAAAGCCAGACAAGAACACGCCAGACGCAGACCTAGACTCGAATGGGTGACCCTCTTTCACTAGAAAACAGCAACGAGCAGCGTTAGAACAAGTGGTCGTAGTCTGAGTAGCGCGCACGACACCACACACACACACACACACGGGTGAGACGGGCGGTTTGGCTTAGCGGGCGGGGGGGCGCAGGGTGGAGGATCGGTTAGACAAGCGCCAGGCAGGGTTGGGGTGGCAAAGTGTCTGATGTTTATCTCGCCCAAGGTTTAGGCTCGCTGCCCGTAAGCAGATGAGACGGGCGGATGAGTTACGGTGCTAGCCTCCACCATTTAACGCTCCACCGATAAGCTCCAGGGACTGAGGGGGGCATAGCGAGGTGCGTCATTAAAGGTTCGGTTCTAGGTTGGCTTCGGGTCGGTGGATGGGGTTGTTTTGGCAAAACAGTCCTCCCGGGGGAGGAGGGAACGCTTTGAGAAATTCGCGTGCGTGCGTTTGCGTCTGTGTGGCGGTTGTTTTGGAGTAGAGCAGTGAGATGTTTGTAGTTTTGTTTAGCACATCCCCAGTGAGCAATGGGGGTTGAAATCTTCAAACTAGAGATAGGAGAAAAGAGCAACTTCATGTAATTTCCAAAAAAAGATTATGTTTTTGTGTCTGCTTTATGCGTGAGCTACGATATAACTGATGTTTGTATGTTTCATAAACATTTATTTGTCTAGAACATTGGTTGATAGATGTAGGAGTAGTAAAAAAATACACAAAGTGCAGCTAAGGTTTAAAATACATAAGTTTACTAAGAAGAACATGAAGTTTAAAAAGAAAAACAAAACAAACAAACAAACATCCTAATAGATATAAAATAAGAATAAAACATGAAAAAAGAATAACGCACTAAGCAAAGAAAAGATAATAGAAAATAATTTGTTAAAATTAAAAGAAAAACACGGTTGATCAATAATATATTCTATACTTATAGAATACCAACAAAAAAGTAAAACACTAAATGAAAAACTTGAAAGATATTATATAAATTGTAAAAATATTGCAAATAGGCTTAAATATTAACAAATAAATAACATTTATTGTCTTATGTGTATCTACAACAAAATTAAAAAAAAAACATGATAAATCAACAGTGCATAGTCCTGTTTGTTACGAATCTTAAATATTTCAAATTCAAATGTATCACCATTGTAAAATGTAGAAACATTTTAAAGGTTGTGTATCGCGGCACGAAACAACAAACCAACCAATACAGGGCTATAAAAATAACTAAAAAACACAAAGATAATGCAATAATGCTACGAAATTGCAGTCTGAAGTTATGGATATCAATCTCAAACAATAACAAATTCTTCTCCACTATACTACATCAATAAACACATCCACGTTTCACTTCACTGTACTGCTTGTCGCTGTCGCTGGGTCCGTGTTCGTGTTGTCTGTTAGCACCCAACCGCAACAGCAAAACACAAAAAAGAGTTGAATCATACGCTTTAAACTGCCGCCACAACATCCCTAACTCACACACTTGATCGGCTTCTTTCCCCGTTCCCGGCTCGGCCTCCCTACGATCGGCAAACTGTCCTCCCCGGTACGACCCCGGTCGGTCGTCCGTCTGATGCAATTTCAATCTGTCTATATATGCAATTAGTGCGAAAAATTAACGGCGATTAATTAGCGGTGTCTGGGAAGCGCACTGTCGCCATGCCGTAGCTCTCCCCCTCTCTCTCTCCCTATCTCGCCTTCGCCAAAGGGTTCTCTTCCCTTGTTTGTTTGCCGTGAGTCGCGAGTCGTTGTGATTTTTTCGGTCGCTGCATGTTATTTGACCTATGATGTTCCGCATGCCGTCCGACAGCGTCCGGGAGTGTTTTTTTTTTGTATTTATTCGTTTATTATTTTTTCCTTCTGAGTTTCCAATGGCAACGTTTTGCACAAGTTGTATCAAGCGTGCAACGCGGAGAGAGCGAATTGGCCCCTGCCAGTGACGAATGTCACCACAAGCGCGCCCGGCCACCATGGACCTGCCTTGACAGGGGGGGGGTTGGGAGGGGGGTGGAGACATCGTAAACATGTCACGGTCCAGTCATTTTTGCACGATCCCAGACGAAGTACCGGGACTTTTAGGGACGGATCGCATGCCGTTGGACACTACGCATGCAGTGTCGGGGAATGGAATTTCAATGGAACAGAATTTCCTATTTTTGTGAGAAAAAGATACTGTTTGATCTGGATTTGATGATTGATTCTTTTTGAAAAATTATTGAATGTTGTATTAGCAGTTATTGGAAAAAATGGAACGAACAGTGTCTGCGCTAAGGTGAACTGAGCAACTTTACAAAACCATTTATAATTTGCTTTATTATTGGCTTTATTGCCAGATAGAATAACTTACAGAAAAAAGTTTAAACTATAAACATTCAATATATTATAAAAAGGCTTATTTAATCCCCTTGTCACCAAAAAAAAACCGGAATGATTTTATTTGAGCAATGATTCATGATTTGCCCAAAAAACACGACTTTACTGCCTGCCGTTCCAACAAAAAAGCAGCATTTTAATAATCAACCAACCGCACCTCAAATTAGCCCCTCGGATGCAGCGCTTATTCGCATGATTTATGGTTCGGTTGCTTATTAGCTGCGCTTTTTGCAAGTTTGGCTCAAGCAAAAAACCTCCCCAAACCCATCTGACTGTGCGCGAAAGTCACCTCGCCGATGCTTCTTTTCAGCAAATCACACACCGTGTGCCGTTTTGACTGCACACTGTAGCAAATCGCCAACGTCTAATGCAAAAGCCGTGTATAAGTATCACTGAGCATCTTGAGAAGATGTCCAAAAAAAAAGAGTCAAGACTCCTTCGCCTGCCAAAAGCCCAACGCACAAGCCCTGCTAATGACAGCGCCGACAGCCGCCATCGGTAAGGACGTCCTAATAAACGGACCGGTCGAATGGAAGCGTTGTTTATTTAAATATTAATCAACTTTATATCGACAATAATTGCATTAAATTAATCAACCGACCGCCGGCCGGGTTCGCGGCTGCACAGCATCCACCAGAGCAGTGCCGCACCGCTCTTGACTGCTGCCAGTCGCCTGACGACGTGTCGAGAGGGTGGTGCACTCAGCCCGGTGCACAATTACTCACTGCACTGGGTTGCGCTTTAGACATGCCAGACGTGTGATGCGCGAGCCGCCGTACGGGAGCTGGCCAGAGCCGCGGTCAGGCGTGCAACCTGCTGCCGCCACCGTGCGCCCTAGACACTGGCAAAGGCCGAACGTTCGCACTATCGCTCTATAATAAACAGTTTCGATGAGTTGTGGCTATAAAATATGCAAACTAAATCATAACCATCGGCCACCGGGCGGGCGCACGAGCGCCAGTCTCGATGATGGCTCACTTTCCGTTTGGGGAGGACATGTGGGGTGAGATATAAGCGGCATCATTTGTCTCATTACGGCTTGCCTGGCTCGGCCGTAGCCGGGACTGACCTTCGGGGTGCAATTTGCACACCGGTGAATGGGATAATTACTTCCCGGGTGACGGTTATTTGTGGCCGGTGGTAATTGATAGGAATGTGTTTGCCACCAGCGGGACCCGATTGCCCGATTGTGTGCGTGTGTTTAGGCGGCAGCCAGACGCATCGAGACGCGCGATTGGGGATGGAACGGCGCGAAAGGATGCAGGCCGGAAGCAACGCGTTGACACGAGGCGCCGTCGTGTTGGCTGTTGTTGTTGTTGAGTGTGATTTGTGCCGATGATCACAGAGCCGGAAAGCGCCTGCGACGGAAGCTGTGAGCAACGATATACTACAATCGGGGAATTAGATGCATTGTAGGAATGTTGCAAAATGTGTGTGCAGTCGAAAATCGGGTATTATGGGAAATATTGCAATTGTAGCGTCAGATCAACTCAACATCATTAAATCCTATTTTAACACACATTTACTTTGCTTAGACTCACACGATTCATGTTGGAAAATGTCTGTCAAAGACACAATATCCTCCCTAGGAGAAAAACCCTATGTCACGTGCAGGGTTCATGGTTATGCAGATTGTTTATGAAACATATTCGCCTTCGTTTTTTATGATGGTAAGTAATTGTAAATCGTAATTTGCTACAGATGAGACTATGAAATAGACTATTTTTCTTCCCAATCTGATGCTCTAATTTCTAGCGACCGATCATAAATGGATTAGAAGAACTAGTCATTAGGGTTGAACTACTCTCAAAAAGAAACACAAATTTTTAACGATGCTACTGGAAGAATGATAGACTGAATATACCGTTAAAGAAATAGCAAAATTTATGTTGCTTCTGGATGTGAAGTCTGACTAAAATTCCAAGGAGCACTGAGTGTAGAACGAAATATCAAATCGGCACTTTCAGGTACTATATGCAAACCGTCTTATGCTGAGAAATCGTGTGAAGTTCAAGATGGAAGGATGAGAGCAAAGACATCAATTTTATCAGTACACGTATGAAAACTCTAAGAGTATTGACATCCTCCAAACTTTATTGAAATGTGGTACTTGATTTCACTTTGATCAAGCTTGTTATTAAACGTCCTTTAATATTTTCTTTCGAATATCGCCAAAAGAAATAAAGTCCTATAGCCTATGGTCATCTCCTCACTAGTGAATGATACATCACATGTCTGAACCACAGAAATCAGCTCCTGAAAAACACTCTTGGAATGCAATATATCTCATCGACAGCGACATTAACCGTGCACCATGGGAAGTATTTGTTTCGTTAATCATAACCTAACTAGTTAACACCACGGCGAATTATCTTTATGCGGTGTTCATTAAAATAATGACTGGTTTCTTAACCTCATGCTCCAACCCAACGAAGAACGAGCAGGGCCAAAACGGCAAATTATGGCATGACGTTTAATAACTGCCTTGTAAGCTGGGAAGTAAATCCGTGACAAAAAGCTCCCCACAATGTAATGCGAAATAAATGTACCGAAAAAAACGCCCCTGACCATGTGTCCCGGCATTAAACCGGGGCTGGTAAATGAGTCGTCCAATCTGATTGTGTACTAATCACAATAACCGACACGCCAAAGCCCAAACAAAACGTGCGCGCTGAGGTCGATGGTTGCCAAACTTTGCTTGCCCATATGCGACGTTTTCCATTGTGATTAATGACCTCTCTCGCTGGCCAGAGAGAAAAAACGAAAGAAATAAATGGGCTAGGAATTCAGCAACGAAAGTTCCCGCACAGAACAAAACCAGCGCAAACGAATCGCGTCCTAGAGATTGGCGTCACGCGACTCAATGCGCTTTGTTTGTACTCCGGCACGTCAAACATGTCTGACTTCTGTCTCCGGGTAATTGCGGTTGTAATCTTGCATACCATCGCCCTCTCCACCGCTGCCTCCCCTTGCCTGCCTCCGTCAGTCCAGAGTCAGTCAGCGGGTTGGCGGGAAGGCAAAAGTACTAAGGTGCGATCGCCGGTTCCGTTTGATGGTGAATTATGCCGCGCCGGTCTCGCGGCAAAGATTCGTGCGGCGCGTTTGCAGCATAAATTCTGGCTGCACGACGGCACACGGCGACAGCATGAGTCACGAAACTTTCGTCGGTCGGTGTCCGTGCAACTTCAATTGAAAGCTCCCATTTTTTTTTTGTTTGGGGTAGCGCAACGGTAAGCAATCCGCCATAAGACGAAATTTTGGTCGAAAAATGTTTGTCTGTGCGCAATGGTCTCCCCGCCCGTTCCCGGGCGCATTGGTTGGAATGGAAATAAGATTTTTATTGAAATTAATTAGAAGATTACGGCGAATGAGTATAAATCACAATCTACTTAAAGCCTTGCCTCAGCGTTCGGGCATGACATGTGCCGGCATGTGTCTGGTTTGTTTGGAGGAGGAGATGCACCGTGGGAAGAAGAAGAAGAAACAAAAATCTCCCAAGACATCCCAAGCGCACCAAAAACAAAAAAAAAGACAGACTAAAACAAAATTGTCTGATTGGTGCGGCTTATCGAGAAGGCTGGTGCAATGGCGCACAGTAAGGGATGGCGAAAACGAACATTCCGGCACGCCAGACAAAAAGCATTTAAGTTAACGGATTATGCTTATTCCTGGGGCCGTGTTGGACTGTTCGTGAGCGAGAATAAGCCCGAGCCTCGGCAATAAATTGGTGCTCGTTTGTGGGCGTAGGTTTGGAAGTGGCATTTGGGGTATTTGAGGATGTTAAATTGAGGAGTCAAATGACTACGAAGCGCTGAGAGGCGCTGTTTGCTGCAATTAATGTTTTGCTCATGATCAAATAAATGACCATGACGATCCTTGCAAGGATGTGTAGCAAAGTATGAAGATTGCAATTACGATCCTATTTATTCTTCCGTGAATATCATCTTTCCATTCGCTCAAACAAAGCATCTTGCGTGCTGTGATAAGACGTTTAACTGAAATGGAACTCTTTTTTCTGTGTGCTGAAATGGACACATTCCTTTCTCTGCCTTTCATCTTGCAAGCATCAGCCGTTTTTTTCCACCTGAAAGAATGCAAAAAAAAACAAAGCGTCACCGAAGCCGAAATACATCTTTTAGTCAGCTCACCTCACACATGACCTCGGACGATCGATCAGTGCGAGTGCTGTCAACTTGTGTTTCTATTTTGCATTTCTGCGTTACTCCTGGGCCCGGGTCTCCATCCGCCTTTCATCTTTCATTCCCCTTCCGTTTGACCCCTGGCCGGTCCATGTCCCCAGTTCCGCAGGACATGCATTTCTTATGCACGCACATCCATCGGAGCTGTCATTTATCATCGTCAGTGCGCGGCCGCAGCACATGTCGCGGTTTATCGTGGCCACGCCACGAAACGCACCTGAATGCATCGTAGCTGGTTTGTCTTCTTGTCACGTCATAAATTCCCCGTTCCCCGTCCATTCGTTTCTTTTTCGCTCTTCTCAAAAAATGTCTCAGCCTTCACTCTCTCCGTCCCGTCTTTTGTTGTGCGTCCCGAAAATAAAAATGCAAATTCCCGAGCGCCCGAGTCCGAAAGTGCATCGGTCGCGTCGATTGCGCTGCACCGGGACGAGAAATTCATTAAAAATCTGATGGAGTGCCGGTTATTAATCTTGTTAGGTTGAACAATTTTTTGACAGGCTTCTTCTCCCCCATGTAGCGAGGATGGCTCTCCGCATGATGGACGGAAGTGAGAGCGACAGAGGGCGGGTCAGTCCTTTTATTTGACGAAACAAATGGCGCTCCTGGGCCATCATCAGCAAGGGGTGTGACATTTGTGCCCCGTCATGAAGCAAACAGCTCGGTCGGGCAGCTCTCGACGTTGACGGAATGTGTCAAACAATAATAAAAAAAAGATCCTGCGAAAGAAAGCTTGGGCGCTTGAACTGGGCAAACCGTGTTGTGTGTCGTTTGGGGCCGGGGTCTCCTTTTGCACACAAACAACTTCGAACCAAAGGTGGTTGGCGGAGCGCATAACTTGTGAAGCGGCAAAAGTTAACGCGCCCTGCAAAATATCGAAGGGCACCCGCCTAAGAAATTACGGAAAGTGCTTCAAGCACGGTCGCACCAATTCATCACCGCCCGGTCGCCCGAGAAGATGCTTTTCGGGGAGGCTAACTTTTGGCGTGGAAGCCCAACACATCAAATACGGCAAACGGGCGAGAAGCGAGCTGAAAGGGCTTGGCCGTTCATGGACGAACGATAAAGGGAAGAAAGTACGACTGTGCTTGTGCTGTCGGCAGACAGCCGTAAGAAAGCTCGCAGAATGTGGCGTAAAGGCAGCCGCAAAAGGGTAGCTAAATGTCAAATGTCATCAATGGCCGGGGCACGCACTTGAGCGTGTCTGGCTGAAAGGGCGAGTCGAAAAGGAATGGTACAAGAGGAGTGCTGCAGAGTGCACCAGTAGATGAAACGTTGAGTGAATTCGTAGTCAGCAGCAGCAGCCTGTAACGGCTGCTTTAGGAAGGAGTACACAGGTGGAGGATTGCTAAGAGCAAACTATCATTGGAACTCCTTGGGAAGGGGACGAACCCTTTGAACACATACTTGGATAGAGAAGAACATGAAAGAATTTGCCAATCCAAAATTTAACATTAAATTCATACATTATATAACATAGAAAATGATGTAACATTGCATTAACCTTCTTGTTTCCCTTAAACTTTAATCGGAAAAGCGTTTTCTAATGAAATGTACAATCTTAAACTCGTTTCTTTCTTCCAAAAGTACACTCCGCCGATCATGTAATGACCCGTAACCGGTACTCAGAAAACCAGTCCGAAAACGGCTGCACAGACGGTTTTGTTAGCAGAAATGCAAAAAAAAAAAAAATTCTTCCTCACGCACCGAGACGTACAGGATGGGGTAAGAAAACGGCCACCCTTGCTCCGTTGCTCTCCGACTGCGTACAAAACCTTTTAAAAGTACGTTGAACGATAGGCAACGCACGAACCACAGCCACCAAATCGTCGTCATCTGACCCGATGTGCGCCGAGATGATTGGGAAACGATGTAAAATTATTTTGCGAAAAAGTACACGTCAATCAAACGGGTAAGGATGCAATTTTTCGCTTCCATCCCTCCATCGCATCCTCACAGGCCGCACAGCCCGATGTATGGCTAAGAGCTGATGCTGCACGGCCCTCGGGGAATGGAAAAGTGATTGAAACAGACAGGGCACAACAACATCGCCCTAAAGTACACGATCGAGTGATTACGCGAAAATTTAGTTACGAAAAAATGAACTGCTGTTGTCCATCCACGCAGGCCTCGTCGGACAAAGGGTAGGGTAAACTCTTTTGCTTTTTTTGGGGGCTTTTGCTCCTCCAAAACCGAGCGCCCTAAAGCGAGTGGTTAATTTTTAACGATTCCGAAAATTCAATACACCATCACCGTTGACGGGCTGTCAGGCCGGGCGATGTCGTGAGCTCGTGGTGTGCTGTTGGTTTATTTTTTTCGGCATTCTGGGCCTGTGTCTGAGAAAGCTTCGTTCCCAAACGCCAACTGGAACAGGTTGGCGTGATTACATTGAGAGGTTTTTTTTCGGTTTAATTTCTTGTAAGTTGACATCAGCCTTTTAGTTCCAAGATGCCGTAAGAAGCTTGTAACGTGCTTCATTAAAGAATACATCTATTATATATTTTATATTGGTCAATTTATTTAACAGAAGGCGTGTATGCAGTAAAGAAACCATTATCCTTGTATCCTTATTAATTTTTTTGCCACAAGAAAGCAATAACTTTCTGAAGTTATTACAAACAGACACATGGCAGCATGAAGTAATTTGGATGATGAAACGATATTCATTATTCCTTTTATAAGCTTGTGTTTAAGATGTCATTTTTTAGTAAACAACTTGTATAAAATTGTCTTTAAAACCACATTGAGTGAAGGTGCGTTTTATATTAGCTTTAAAAGAATTTCAAACACAATTATGACACTTGAACTTGAACGCTTGAGAATGGACAAACGATGATGATAGTAACTACATAAAAGTTCAAAAATTGCCATTGAAGCACACAAAACGCTCGCACGACAGCGTAAGCAGCCTTTCTTAAAAGACCTCTTCAACCGTTGCAGCATTAAATCAATCCCTTCACAAGCTGACAGCAACACTCCCCCATCGATATCACTCCCAAGAAATCAGCATTAATAAATGATGATGAATAGTGCCGTTGATTTACGGGCTCCAATTATCCAGTTCGCTCAAGAAAATCCCCCCCCCCCTCGAAACTCCCCACGGCTTCGAACCCATGCTGGAGTCGCAAAATCGCAAACGGAAAAGTGTGCACCACTACAAAACAGCGTTCCGTCCTGAGGGTGGTTGTCACGGCGCAATCGGCAAAGAAAGGATTGTTCCGAGCAAATCTTTTAATTACTTCTAATTGAGCGGGCTCTGGCTACGTTTCGCGCTGTCAGCAAAGAGATCAGTTGCAAACCGGAGTCTGGCTGACAATCCGATTACTACACACGGCCAGCTGTCGCCCTGCTGAGACGGGACGGGACAACTGGGAGCCGAGAAAATCAAAGGTTTTCGCTAGTTTAATCCAGCCCGCCGTGCCTCTTCATCCCCCGTCGTCCGTGCTGCCGCTGCTGTTAAGTTGTTAACAGTTTGCAACGTTGCTAAGGACACGGCGACGGTTGTTTATCGCCATTCAATCGTCACCCCTTTTTCGGCATCGGCACGGAAAATTCGCCCGCCTGTCTGAAGTGCTTTCAAGACGGTCGAGCTTGCAGTTTTCCGCTGGCGGCTGGGCTGGAGTGGCTGAAAGGTGGGTTTGGTTCAGCGGGGGGTTTTTTTTCCTTGATCACATTGAGCTGTTGGTGCTGTTGTTTCGTTATGAAATTTGTCCCTTGCAAACGTGTTGAACTGTGCCACCGGGATGGCTGTGTGTTGCAAAGAAACCATAAACCAAAATAAAAAAAAGTGGGGGAAAGTGTCAACGCGCCCTGGAAGACGGGTTTCGGGCGAAAACGCTTTGATCTCCCTGCGGCTAATGGCACCGGGCTTTGTTTGGAGTTTTTCCCGAAAACGAATACAGCTTCAGCTCTTTGTTGTTTTGTTATTTTTAAAACTGTTTTATCTCCCGCTCTAGCTTCTTCTCCTACACGACCATGGGGGAGGAGTTCGTTCATTTGAGTAATGTTTGATTGCTTTCGGTTGCCCATTTCTCTCGCCCCGAAAGTATTTAAGGTGGTAACAGTGCATTGAGGGGTTGAGTAGATTAATTTTTAAGTGATTTCCACTGCCATAAGCAGCAGACTTGGATTTACTGTTTTCTGTACGTTCGGAACGCAAAAGGGGATACATCGCTTGAGGCTACATCAATCATTACGGTGTGTGCATTATGATGTGAATTTCTGCGTAATCGAAAAGAGCACCGAACTCACCGGTTTTGTTAGAAGTTGTGCATGACCTTTAGCGGTGGTTTCATTAGCAAAACAAAATGAAAACGCCTGTCTTACCTGGAACGAGAAAATAAAAAGCATTCTTTATAGCATCCGGTAGCTGGCAGTAGAATGACTTACAAAAGCTTAAAACGATAACAAATGACAATTTATTTAATGTTTATTGTACTTGAACTGAGCTGACAAGTACCGACTTCTACACTGTTTTCATCAGTGTCAAATTGCTGACTCCACTTGCTACCACAAAGATAGTAAGAAATAACACTAACAGCAGGTTAAATAAAACAGAAAAAAGCCCTTAAAGCACTTCCGATAATGACAGCCAATGAAATGCATCCGTTTGTCGCCTCCGAGGGGGGGGGGGGAGGACCGAACTCCCTGGCGTTATCCACGTTGCCAGGCCACAAAAACCTCAATTTATGCCGAAGTCGCTAGACACATAAAACGGCCCCGGCTCAAAACAATACATCAAATTAAGGTAAAGCCACCAGGGTCATCACAGATGAGAAAGCGGGGGCAATGGCAAATGTGCCGGCGTGCATGCGTCCGCACCGCAGGTCGACTAATAAAAACGAGCTTTTTGCTGCGCTACCGGGCAGCAATTGTCTGGTATGCAGGGCGGCGACGACATGCAACCCGCGCGATGGTCGGATGTGAACATGGTGATCGTAAAAAAAAAACAACAACGCCCAAGTAAGAGGGTAATGCCAGGAGCGGTTTGCCATGCGAAGAAAAACAAATCCAACCGCCGGCCTGGAAGCGAGCAGTAAAACTGACAGCGGAACGGAAAATACCGGTAGCTTAAAACCATTTATTTTAAAAAGACATGTTTCTGAAATTGGTTTGCAACGCTTCTCTGTGTCGAGGGCCCTCCCATCCATCCAGGTCGGGCGAGTGTTTTAGCCTTGTGAACCCGCGGTAGCCCTCTGGGATCGTGTGTGTGTCTGTGTGTGTATGGGTTATTGCAATGACACGAGGGCCATCATGCGAATAGTTGTTCCTGTTGAAGTGCATATAATCTGTAGCTGTTTGGTACAGTGAACGGTGGGTATGTACGGGGAACGATGGATTGAGTATGCATTTTGTGGAGAATGTTTCTTTGCCAAAATGAATGTGGACAGAAGTGACAATTAGGCAAACCTGGGAACATGGCAAGCGGCTATTACTTCTTGCACACGGTAGCTTACGGAGCTGGGCATGCGGTACATGAAAATGGTCCAACGTGTTAATGGATTCATTCGTACATTCGTGTACATGTTGACAGTGTAATTTACTTTGTTGTGCTGTTTTTCCTTATTTCCTTGCTCTGTTTGGGCCTTCCAACGTAGCACTGACAAAACCATTTGAATTAAATTTTATTGCGTTAAAATATGATATGAGTTGAAAGACGTGTAGGTACAATATTTATAAGGACTACTCGGAATGTTGAGACATTTTATTGACTCTTTCCAAATTCTCATTGGATTCCAAAAGAGCCTGTCCAATAGAGTCGAAGAGTGCAATTCCCTTTCCATAAAGCTCACTTTCCCTAAGAAAACACGAAAAAAAACAACCTCAAAATTATGAGACGCATTAGCAATGTTAATTTCAAACATCAAATAATGTTTGGAACTCATATGTCTTTCAAGTAAAAGGAGAGTAACGAATTTAAGCTTCAATGTTCCTTTATACATCCCTCAACGCTTTTCTAACTCCTAACGTGTATTGATAATTAAAAACCACTCAAAGGCTTCTGCCGTCCTTAAAGTGTAGCTTAAATCTAATCGTCTGCCAAACCTTCCATTAACAGCGACTCGCTTGACACTTGGAACACTTTAACGCGTTGTCCACCAACAATGCCTGTAGTTATTACCACCTTAAAGAAGCTCCACCATTACCATCCGCCGTGTGAAATCTCCAGCATGATCTAAAGGTGCTTGTCTAGGTAAGGGTAATAAATTTTCACCGCCCAAGATACCAACCTGCTCGCCTGTAGCCCTTCCGGCTGCACCGCACTTCGTCGGTCCCGTGGACAGATTTATGGGTGGCGCTACAAAAGCTCACCACGGACTAGCGCGCCCAGGCGTTAAAAATACGATGAAACATGGCTTAGTACGTCGGAGCTAAATCAACCTGCCTCTCTCTCTCTCCCTGGCAGCACAATGATGGACGAGTGATTTCGGCAAATCGGTTCGTTGTGGTCACCTTTTCTGAGATGGCTAGGGGGAAAGCTCAAAGTGGACCCGCCGTGCACCGATTAGGGCGAGCAAACGCAATCACTTTCGCCCGCGCAGCATTGATATCGTAACGGCAAGTGTTCGAAATTGCAAAATCTGAATCCCCAATCCATCGCTGGAGGTGTAGAGAAACATGACACCTGTCACGCGTCGTGGTGGCTGGTGACGCCTGCACCAAGCAAACCCGAGGGCTCGCCACCACCGGTTGACGGCAAGCTCCAACCGGGGGCGATTTAATTTCGCCGTATTTTCGTCTTGGCGTGTAAATAGCGGTGCATACGTGATAAACCACCAGCCGAGCGGGCAAAAGCGTATCAACAACAAGCAGCTTCAGCACCGTGCCAGACAGGTGCAGGTGAATAACCGCCTGCCTGAGAGGCTGTATGACGCCATCCGCCCGAAGCAACTTCTCCCCAGCTTTACTGGGGTGGATTATCTTTAAGCGTGGCTTTTACATGGTGAGTGTGAATTAGAAGAGGTGGATCTAGCTTTTTTTTTCTCGTTCTTGAGCGGTAAGCTGCCTGTCTCGGCGCCAAAAGATGTCTCAAGCGTACGGTGGGGAGGGAAGAATGTAATGTTTGCGGCTGTTTACCGAAGAGTGGCAAAGCGGGCGGCGAATTGTTGCCACCTTGTTTGTTGAGCATGTTTCGGTTCTAAGCGCGTCAAAATAGGTGGACCTCCAAGCTCAAGTACAAACTGGACGTGGATATGGACTTACTTATCAATGAATCTGCTCACACGGGTTTCCATTCATTTTTTTTATTATCTCAACGATAATTCAAAAGGTTGTATAAGGTGGCAATTTATTGGTGATATGATGTACAGGCTCAATGAATTTATTGAAACTTGCAGTTTTATAGCAATTAACGGATCAATATTGTTCGATATTTTTTAACGGATGAATATTATAAATTGTCTATTATATTTTGGACGAATGTACGACATTTGGGGTCATAATTTAGGTTCAATGAGCGACCAGGGCCACTAATCTTCTTAGAATGCAATCAAAAGCAATCAAAAGCAAATAATGATCAAAGGCAATGGTAAAGCTGTACGCTTGGACCATATGTCAATGTGCTAGCAATACCCGAACAACATCATCTTGTGGATAAGCTATCAAATCTAGCAAATGTCATTCCCATTCGATTCTAATTCAATATTTCTACTTGATTTTTAAAGACATTCAAGGTTCACACCTCAGTCATACATTCTAAAACAATTATGAGTTCACACTAACATTCACAGCAGCTATCAATCACGAACGTTATTGTCCAAAGAGCCCGTGCCAGTGCCACATGCAATCCACCTTAAAATTCTGACATTTCAACACCTTGCTCACATCTTTCGCTCTATCTCTTTGAGAAACCCCCCACACATCATAGGAAACAATAGAAACGTGTGCGATTCCGTGCGGTTTGTTTGGTTTTTCGCGGGATTTAATAGCTTGCCTTGCGGCGCCACCAACGCGCTCAACACCTGTAACACATTCCCTTTGGACGAAAAGGTACCTCCCGCCACACGCCCACCCGCACAGACAGACGCGAAATAAAACCACGCGACGGTTACGTGTTTGAAGTTAATTTAATTTTCGTTTGTTTCGTTTGTTTTCTCATTTTGACGGTACTTAAAGTGGGAAAAGTCACCATCGTCATCCACCGACGTCGCGCTTATTTAGGCGATACTCGTGGCCCTTTTGCGTTTCCCCATTTTCCCCTTCCCCGTTGCTAACCCAACCGAAAGTTAGGCGAATGAAGCTGTCTTACCCATCATTGTCATCATGCTTCGCGCTGTTAAACGGTTACGTACATCCTTTCGTTTAGTCCTGATAAATGCAGTAAAGTCGTTTATTGTTCCACACTCTGAACGTCCTACGGTCACGACATCAAGCAAAGGCAGGGATCGGTGGTTTGAGGTGACCTGATAGGACCGGCGGAAAAATCAAACAACAACGACAACGGCGGCGGTAGTGTAATGAACGATAATTTGTTTTTTGTCGAGCTCATTACCCCAGCGTATGGAAACGAATGTCGGGAAGGAAAAACAACACAGTGTGGCGTTTCGTACCAAGTTTATGCAGCTGCTGCGTGTAATGCTTATCTTGAGCGAATGTGTAAGTACACACACAACACGAAGTGCAAAAGCCGAACAAAAAATATAGGTAAATGTCACATAACAGGTGCATGCCCAGCTAAACCCTTTTCAAAAAAGAAAAACTTGACCGCACAGAATTAATGGAAGCTTTGATTTGCAAAATAAAATATTTGTTAGACACCTACAACATCTACAGTCATGCTTCAACAAGAAAAGTTTAAATGAATTGTCTTGTCCAATATGATAATAAGAAAGCCCATAAATTGCTCTAAAATATCTCTTAGCTGAACCAAAGAAAGGTCCTAAGATTTGCTTCGTTATGCCAGCTCCATAAAACGAAACGCCAGACACAGGTCGGCACCTGCAAAAGTCAATGACATCAATCTGAAAATTGACCTCCGAAGAGAAGCTAATCGAAAAGGCACGTGGATTACACTGCGACACTGCGACGCTGGGACGTACACGTTGCAGCATGAAATGGAAATCACCTTTGGCTTACCACCCACCAAAGTATCCTCCCTTTGCGGCCCGCATCGTCACCCGTGTGGTGCGGTGCGGTATACACAATCAGTGCACGTGGGGACAGAGGGTAGAGGAAACAGTGGGTGGGTGTGCAATGGACGTAGTTTCTGTAATTAGACGAAATTTTATAGATTCCAGTGCAATGGGCGACAGCGCAATGGAAAGGTGTGTGTGTGTGTGTTGTGCTGTCGCATCGTTTCCCACGTTTCCATCCCACAAGAACCGGTGCGGGTGCGCGCGGTCTAACAACCCCGCTCTAACACCGTTCGGTTCATTATCTTCGAACGTTTGGCGACGAGTGAAATGAGTGTAGTTCACGCTCTTCAGTTAATTTGGTTTTGGCTTTCGAGAGGCGATGTCGTAAGAAAGCGCGAACAACGCGCGGGAAAGCTTGGGCGGCTGCTAGCGTCTAAACGAAGGCAACCCTTTTCACGCGTCGCTTCGAAGCAAATGAGTTGCCCCGTCTAATTGCCTTCCACGTTTGATTAGCACGGTGCAAAATCAGAGACTCAAATCAACATAAACAATCCCCAATCCTTCCCTTTGTTTTCCCCCTTTGTGCTGTTCGCTCTGCGCGCGGTAAACAGTTGCTGAAATAAAGACAACAGAGCAAAGGCGGCTTCGGCAGCGACCGCGCGAGCGACATAAATATGAGCTCCGCGTATAATCGAACCCATTCTATTTCTCCTGCTGCCATCCCCTTGTGTTCTCGAAAAAGGCGCGGCAACATTAAGCAGCACTGCGCACCATCTGAGCGGCACGACCCGATAAACCCGATCACATCGCGGCTCGTAAAACAAACGAACGAACGACCATGGACCGTCCCTCCTGAGGTCGCCGTCGTTCCAAATTCCGGTCGGCAAAGGGCGAATGGAGAGAGAGAAAAAAAGAATCTCTCGCGTCCGACCCCGGGCCGCGGCAAACATCAAAAGCAACCCCCGGAGCTTCTTGCCACGGGAATCTGGCAACTGGCGGGAGTTTATCGTGTGTTTGCTGCAGTACTTCAAGTGCCTTTCATTTGGCACCGCACCCGGTGGTTCCCGCGAGGGCAAAGGGAAGGTCAGATACGACGCGGACTTAACTTTTCGCAAGTGCCTCCAGCACACTGGGCGCAAAGTGATTTTTGGAGTTCCTGCGCCTCTCCTTTCCCTCACCGCGTGATGTGTCGCGTCCTTTGATACCCTTTTCCTGTGTGTGTGTGAGTTCCTGTGTTATCTCTCTCTCTCTCTCTCTCTCTCTCTCTCTCTCTTTCTCTCTCTCTTTCTCTCTCCCTCCAGTGTCTCTTTCTCTGCGAGATGAGTCTGTATTTCCATTTAAATTATTGAACTGCAGTCGCGTTGCGTTGGGCATGCAATTTTTTTCGCCCTCCCGTAAGTGGGGAGTGTTCTTCCTTCCCTGTCTCGGGAGGCAAACAATAAAAAAAGAAACAACAGAGAGGCCTGAAACTAACACCACTGGACCGTGCCGTGTCTGACGGGGTCATTTTTCGCACTTTTATTTTTGCAGCAATCAACCGGCCCTTCACGCCGACGCCGCTCGCCTTAGAATGCATTTGCTGGCAGCATTAATGGCAGCGTTGGGCGTTGGGCAGACTGCGCGT
Source organism: Anopheles quadriannulatus (assembly GCA_000349065.1). Taxonomy (NCBI): domain Eukaryota; kingdom Metazoa; phylum Arthropoda; class Insecta; order Diptera; family Culicidae; genus Anopheles; species Anopheles quadriannulatus. Next base: position 207,605 of record KB667398.1, read on the forward strand.
CCTGCGGGATGGGACGACGAGTTAATAAATTGAAAAATTGTTCAGACGCGCCCTGCTACCAGCCCCAATGGAGGGACGTCGACGGGAAGGCATGGCAGGCAGAATGCATCGAGGAAACGAAAAGATCTTCCAAACTGGCTTGAAACTGCAAAAAAAAACTGGAGAAAGAAAAGGAAACGCTCGCCTCGTAGAAGGATAAAAATGATTGTCCGCCATTTGGCGTCGTTTCTTTTCGATTTCTTTTCTCACCACGGAAAATGGACATTTAAACGGAGCCTGGTAGCGCGGGCAGCAGCACTGAAGACGGGTCCGGCGGGTCCCCGGACCGTGATTGAAACATCATCAATCACCACATTTCGGTTTCATTAACTCTTGATTTTCGCTGCCGACGCCGCTGCATCCGTTCTGACCTTCCTCGAACGTCGAAAGACCCAATTCCCAGTGGAGAGACCAAGGGGAGAAGTTATCCTCGATTCTTGCAAAATATCCGTCCCTTTATTCCAGCGACAAAACCGGCCACATCCGCAACTCCAGCATTTGGGATCCTTGGGGCTGCTGCTGATCCGGCTGTAGCGGCTGTGGCTGCGTGTCTGCGTCTGCACAGCGAAACAGATTTTCCTTTACGTCTACGGCTCATACGCCCCAAGGGAGAACCTTAGGACTTAATTAATGGATGCTTTTAACACAAAAACCCGAAACCCCTGGCCCTGGCCCTGGAATCTCTCAACTCGCCACCGTTGCAAAAGCCGGTTCTATATGCCGCCCAGTCTTGCCATTTTTTCTCTCGCCTGATTTTACGATGCCTGTGTCTCTGATGTTGTGCAACTGGACGCTTCCAGGCCGGAGGGCATGGTGAATGTCCGGCCAAGGCATCGAGAGAAGGGGGCAGCGGGAAGCTGCAGGTGTTCGGGTGGCGTGTCGATGATGGGTTAAAGTCGGCCGGTGGTGTAGGTTGCCCCTGTAGGCACGTTGCCAGACATCCAGACTACCAGACTTGAAACAACGGGCAGCGTGCGTGTGTGTGTGTAAGGGAGAAGGAAAGGCAAAAAGAAGAAGGGAATGCACACTGGCATAGGCCGTTCGAGATGCAAAGGGACACGAGCGAGAACCACACCACCGACCGACGGCACAGTATCATCATACATGCGATGAGAAAGACTTCCTACATCTGGCCGGCCGGCCGGCCGGCTGGCTGTCTTTCTCCCTCTTGTGCTGAAGTTTTCAAAGCTTCAATGTTCCCCGGCCAGGGGGCCCAGTACAACTTCATGCCCTTTTAATCAGTGCCAGACACAGTCAGCTTTCCGGGCAGCAGGACGCATTCGTGTGTGTATCTGGAGTTGAATCAGTTGCCTTCGGGGCCTCCGGCTGGTGCAGTTTTAACTACTCCCCCGTCGGTGGTGTGGTTGAAATGGGAAATCAACAACAAAAAGGAAACAAGGTAATATCTAAGAGCTGCTCCACCGTACGCTGCGAGAGATGATGACTTAGAAGCACAGACGCATGCCATCTTTGCACGGGGAGAGAAAGCGTTGGGATGGTTTGTGGCTTAGGAGCAAATGATCTCATCGCTGCTACATCGGCCTGGCATCGTGTTGCACTTCCCGTACCAACATCGTCGTCGTCGGTTTCTGGCCCAGCTCAAGCTTTTATTGCTCCATCGAGTTTCCCCTTTTCCGGGACTGGTTGGACAGGGGTGATTTTAACATTTCATTAGGGAAAAGGGAATTACAATCAGTAACGAAGCATTACATCCGGAGCTGGGATGGCCGTCGGGCTTTATTTCGTTTTAATTCTTTTCCTGACAAGACACTGCCACAAGACACCATTGTGCTTTGGCTGTCTGGGGGGTAGGAATTTGAGTTCAAGAGGTGAAAAATGTATACGTCTTTTAAATGACAAGATCTGTAATAAACAAGCATGTGTAAGGATCCTTCCACAATTTCTATTCCCTACACATAAGAAGTGGAGGGTGGTTTTGCCTTTTCCACTATTGCTGCATTGTGCAGGAAATGTTATGAATGCTGATTGTGCTCCATAAAGTCCGATTTAGAGCTAAAAGCAGTGCTTCAAATAATGCATTACACTCGAGCTCAAGAAGCACACCATCGCTCACACACTTAATTCGTGCACTTTGTGCATTGATGCGCATTGTCTGGATTCCAGCGCATTAATATAAATCAATCAGTTATTCCGAAGTTCCTTCCGCTCTTGCCATGCTGATTGTTCACATGGCTTCCATCGCCAGCTGAACTCGAGCTCCAGATGGATCGATGAGGATCAACCGAAAGCAGAGCACTCCAGCTTCTTTGAAATGTAATTACGTATCCTGTGGGGAAAGACTGATTCCGTCCACGGCGCTCCGAGGCTGGGTGCATTATCCTTGGTGCGTCCTGGATGCACTGCACGTTTCTGCATGCATGCCGATAGGTTCCCACCGGTCAGCATTGCCGTCAACGTTGCTTCTCACCACCACCACCACCACCACAGGAACATGCCAGCCAGCAAACGAGCGTTTATTCGTCCGAAAATAGTTTCGCTGCTGTGCGGTGCGCGATAACGACGGTGCTGAGACTCCGTCCATCCAGCGAAGGATTGATGTAAGCGTTTGGTTTTGTGCGAACCGTCCAAACTCTCCTCCGTCGTGAGTGTCGCGCAAGTTCGCACCACTGCCCAGACCACTGCCAGACGTCGTAATCCCATTACAGAGCGGACTCCCGAACTCCCGAGCTCCCGGCACCATTAGGGAGGAATGGGTGCGTTTGCCGTTCGTCTAGGCCCCGCGCTAGACAGAACTGAAAGAGTGAAAAAAAGCTGATCCGGACGAATGCATTTACATTTGTCCGTTCGCTTTCGTCCTTTCGGGTGCTGCAAGTGTGTGTGTACGTTTAATGATGCTTTTTTGCTACTGCTTCCATCCCGTTTCGATTCACGTGGAGCGACAGCCTTCCAGAGGAACGTGTCAAATGCAGTGGTGCAGTGACTGGGACAGATCTATTTGGCCGCCCAGTAATGACTTTTGGGACGCAGCGAGCACACACAAACACACTGGACACAAGTGGTCTGGATGAACGATTCGTACTCGGTAGAACCTGTGCATGACGTTTTGCCGGACAATGTTCGCTAGCAGACAGGCACTGGCTAGCAGCGGGTTTAGCACAGAGAGCGCACACAAGTTTGAACACAGTTTTGAGGAATGGGTTTCCCTGCTAAAGAAAGCATTGTAAAAGGAGAATAATCATATTTCTCTTTGTGTGCGGAGTGCAGTTTGTTGAACTACGTAAAATCCCCAAAAATGTAGCAAAACTTGAAAATTTTGGAGAATTTCGTATTGTAGAGCTAAAATTATTATACTAAAAAGGGTTTTTGTCTGAAGCAGGAAAATTACAACAATTCATCTCAAGGATCTAATCAAAACTTCATCAAAGCATGCTTTATGTGGCTGTTGTTAAACTCCCACATTGAAATCATCCAACCCTAACGCACCAAAGAGCAATGGCGTGGTCCACTAAAAATGGTTCCATTTGACCAAAGTGCTTTCATAACTTATTACGAACCTTTGTTCGATGCTTACATGACCTCACATACATATAACACTGCACATTACACCCTCTCCTGCGCTCATTCTATCAAAAGGGATTTCATTACACACCTCCAAACGCAGCAGCAGTCCCCAACAGCTTCTTCAGCCCGAGTTTGCGACACGTTTACACGCCAGACGGAACGCATTCGCCGAACTTCCCCATTATTTTCTGACCCCGGTCCCAAACCCCGGCCAACCGAAGTGCACCAGACAAACGAAATGATGGAAATAAATTGAATTATACCGAGAAATAGCATACAGGAGCTCAGAAGCCCATACACATACACACACACAAGGGAAAGGATAGCGTAACGAGCGCAGGATAAACGTCACGTGAAGCTGACACGAGCCGCCACGCTACGCTAGAAGTCGAGCTGCCTTCAAGAAGCGTGACGAGACCGATGGCCGATTGTGATTTACGCGCGCGCCTGGAACAATCGTCCGTCCTAGTCTCATTTTATTCTTTTTCTTATGGGAGATTCCGCCCAAAAGTTTCCCTCTCTCTGCCTGGAGGGGTGAAAGTGTTTTTCAGGGGGCGTGTAATAATTTGTGGCGTCCAAGTTCGCTCGTTAAGAATTCAATATTTTATTGCTCCTCGTGCTGAGCAGGTAGCTTGAAGGCAGGCGCAAGCAATTGCGCCCACGTCCAGGCTGATTGGAGTTGATAAACTTTTGATTAAACGCAGCGCATCGACTGGCTGACCGGGCTTATGGGCAAGAGGAGCAAATTCGGTCAATTGAAAGTAATGAAGTAGCGCTACTCGTGTCAAAACCGATCAAATTCGATCCTGCAATGATGGCGATTGTGCAGGCGAAAGCTCTCGCATCCCTTACTTACTATCTGGATCGAAGGTTTTCATTACATTTTCATCACTCTCTGGCGCTCTCCGGTGCTGTCCGGTGTAATAAAGGATCTTGCCCTGTCGATATTATTAGACACCGCGGCAGTGAACCTGTCCCGTGCCCTACCGCAGGGAGGACCGTCGCGCAAAGTAGCTACAAAGCATTCTCATTTGTCTAACAACACAACCAGAATGAGTTGCCTGTCCCAGCTTGTCCCATTTGCGTTCGATAGGGTTTTTGCTTAAGCGATGCCAAAAAAAAAAAGAGAAAAGAAACCCCAAAAACGGCTGAGTGCTTTCGCGGCGTCACCAAAGCGAAACTTCATTTAGCTACCGCTAGGAGAGTTCGGTGGTGTTTGCAGTGAAGCTGAAAATTGGAAAGTAATTCTATCGCGAGACAGACGCTTTTCACTTCACTTCATTAATGGAGGGGCACGGTTAAAGCGTAAGGCATTGCTGGGCGATCCTTTGCTTTTTTTCCTTCGCTTCGTTTTCTTTACTTCGCGGAGGTCCTTCACGCGGTCCCGCAGGTCCTCGAAAAGGCTCGTTGAAGAGGTGCATCAAACCCAGGGGAATGTGGAATACAACGAATAAAAGCTACCTAGCTGGTACGCTCCGCTACCCCTCCAAAGGTGATTGATGAAAATCGCTGAGCCAGCCAACTAGCAAGCGAAAGGAAAGCTGTAAAAGACAAGCAACATGAACGAGAGAAATAGGCAACACACACACACAAAAGCCACCAATCTGCCACTTAGCGGGTTTGGGATTTTTTGCTGCGTGGGGAGGACCGAGTCGAGATTTGCTACCCACAAATACCGTGCCCTTTGCACAGGGAAGCACAAGCTCGCCAAACCGTAACCAGATTAAACGAAATTTCTCTCGGACCCCCTGACGGGCACCGGGTTCGGGTCCCTTCGGTTGGACGGTTTCGTCGTTCGCCTCCCCCGTTCCTGGTGAGCTTTCCAGACCACGTGTTCGCTTTTCTTGGCGAACAGCAAGACATCAAGTTAGCGAGGCCGCTCGTGTGGAACAAAACGATTAGCCAGTAACATAATTTATCAGTTGTTCTCTGATAGTGTGCATATGTAGCTATGTCACACATGAGCGATATTCTATTTCCGCTGCGAGATGGGAAGAATTGCTCGAGTCAATTCATGGGGGAGTTGCGTTGGATGGAATTGTAGGCATAAGGCGAATTTTGAATGAAGAAATTCTGGGGGAATTCTTTGAAAAATGAAAGAAAATACAGTCATTTGCCGGATTAAATATAGTATTGAGGTCGTTTATTCTGCTGAAGACGATAATCTTGATAGAGAGTTTTGAAGACCTCGTGATCTCCTGTCAGTAGTTTTATAATTTTTCCTTGCTTTGGCTCCAACATACTGGAAAGGACAAACCATATCTTGAGAAATTGATTAAATTAGAAAGTGATTTCAGTCCTTCCACTATCTTCCCGAGATGAGATGATAAGGTTTTTCTTCTTATAAAACCATCAGTCCCGTCTTCTGCTCGTTTTACTTAGAATTTCCGGATAGTGCCCACCGTGATCCTTTTGCCAGAAATGGCAACACCCAGAACGTATGCTACGCCAAGTCCACAAGCAACCAAAGCTTATCGTCATCTCGGTGGGCTCATCTACTTTCCTCTAAATGATGTACACTTTCGCCCTCCATCACCGAGTAGGTGTTGATGATAATGTTCCGGGTGGAGGTTCTCCCCTCCCCAACGAATAGATCTGTCTAGCGTGCCCCTTTTATATTTGGTTTGCTCTTCGATCCGGGGATTTCGCTTTTTAGACTGAGCACTGAGCAAGAAAAAAAGGGTCAAAGAAACGTCTCTAATACCTTCTACGAACGTCCGCCGCCATTCGAACAGACAGGTTGGCGTTCTGATTGAACTTGGAAGCCGGTGTTCGGGGCCTCTCGTTGCAGCACGCACCGAAGCGAGCAGGCGCACTTCTCCAGGGGGAATTGCGTCTAGCGCTGTGTACGATGTGCTGTGTTTTCCTTTCTGTGTGTTTCTTTTTGCTGAGTAGAAGACATTCCAACGAAAGGAAAAAAATGGGTAGAAAATCAAATAATGTTCGGTTCGGTTTCTTACTTCAGTATCTCCAGTTTCGGGTTTGTGTGTGTGTTGTTGGTACTTATTACGAGTGAGTGGTGTAAGCACGCACCACCCGCACCAAAAAAAAAAAAAGAAACCCTCTCCGATCACTTTCACCGGGCGCACATCCTTTGACGAGCCAATATTTACGTAGCCTGCTAGGGATTTACCTGATAGATATCGTTGCGCATAAGTCCGTGGCACGAACGAATGTACTGGCGGGCGCTTCATTCGCAGCATTATCTCGGTACGTTTTCGGAGGGAAACACGAAAAAGCAGCTTCACCGTACAAGCAGTCGTGTGTTGAAAGAATTGAGACGGGAGCAATGAAGTGAAGACGAAACGAAACGTGCTACTAATATGGGGGTTTTTCTTTTTCAAATGAAAAAAAAAGAATTCATGCGCTTTGACGTGTCCTGCGCACGTCTGCACGCGCGATAAGAGTGAAAGGTACAAATTTCCACCGCAACAAACTCGCTGCGAATAAAACCTCATCGCTCGATCTCGATCCTCGCCGCCCTCACCACGATCCATTTCGGTGTCGAAATATGTCGAATGCGAAAGCGTTTGCAAACGAGCTGATAGCTTACATTTTTATCCCCTTTTCCCGGTACACATAACCTCCTGTGCTAGATTGCGATTTAAGCGAGACGTTTCCGAGATAATGACACTGCCCCCTCTCCACGACAAGCGCGTCCCCATTTTGATGATGATGATGATGGTGATGATGCCAATGATAATACTACTGACGAAGGTACCAATCCGCACCATCAAACGAAGATGACACGGTTCGCTCTGCATCTGCGGCAGCAAAAATTTGAACCTCGTTAACGTCAAAAGCTTGGAGCGTAATTTTCCAGCGTGATTTTCCGGTGTCCCTGTCGGATTTGCTGGCTGCTTGTTGACAGCGCTCCCAGTGTGCTGCTGCCACGGTGCTGTCGTTTTGTTGGTCCGTTTCTTCTCTTTCTTCCTCGTGGTCCCAACCAACACACAAAGGGTACTTTCGGTGGCGCGTGCTACCGATAAAACACGCGAAGTTATGAACAGAACCCGGTCTCCCGGTACCGATCGTAATTGACAGTCGGAAGCGACTGTGTGTCCGTTGCATATGGTATGTGTCGTTCTTCGTTTTTTTTTTATTCGTTATGAGGGTCGATTCGGGAGACAAATTTCCGTTCCGAAGCGTTGCCACTTGAACGGTTTACCGATTGTCGTCTTGTGATGGGCTGGAGACGTGTCTGCTGTCGCTTGTCTCCCCCCCCCCAGTGAGCGGCAGACGTCAGGTGATAAAGTTTTATTCGATGCACTTTGCTGCAGCGATCGCCCGGGCAAGTACAGTGAGCAGACATAAAACGGGTTTAATGAGAGTTCGATAGTGGCATATTGAGTGCTGGTAGTGCAAAGCGTGGTGGTGGTCCGAGCGCACAGTTAATGATGTAGCGTGCATTAAGGGATTGTGCGCTGTGAAAGGATGATGACCTTCCAGTTTATGAGTGAAAGATTTCAGTCCAAAGATAAAAGAAGATGAAGGGGGTGGAATCATGTTATTGTTCAACTATATTCTGCAAATCATTTCGAATGTTTAATCCATGCTATAACATAGTTCATGGATTTTTTTCTACAAATCGCCTTTTAATTATTTATTGAATTTGGGAGTGACATAAAGTTTAACAATTTGACAAATTTTACTCAAGTTGTGGTAGACAACGTTTAACTGTGTATTTTTCCCAATTAGGATATTTACAATTTCCCTTTCGAATTTGAAGTAAATGCAATAAAATCACACAGCTGATAATAAAAGATTAAAGTTAACAGTTTTATTAGATTAAATCTATGCTTTAATCACTAATTAGTTGTCAAAACCTTTTTCCATCAAGAAAATTGATTTTTTTGTAATCATTTTTCCTTCATTAATAAAAAAATCTATATTTTTGATTAATAAAAATAATCAAGTTTTATGACTTTATATATCTTGTTGGATGATAGGTTCGATATAATGTATAATATTTACACAAAAATAAAAATAAAAAGTCTCTCAATCAACCTTTTAACCTTCAATCAGATTTAGGAACGCCGTCCGAGTTATGATTCTCGAGACAGGCACCGCTCAGTGGAATCGATTGGCCGTATCAGTCGTTCGTGATGGTGCACCATTTGCAGCGTTCCCTCAGGGAGTGGAGGGGTCAATAACGTCCCACTAATCGAAACTGCATTTTTGCGTGCCGGCTCAATCGCAGAACGCGCCCAAACACACAACAACCATTGCACTCCCGATCCGGCAGGATTATCGTACCGCTCTGCAGTCTGCAATGGTGCAAAGGCATGCGATACGGACGGCCGGAGACAGACCAATCGGAAATGGCCAATCCCGGCACCGAAAAAATGCAACCCCTCGCCGCGGCCCAAGCCGCGAAATGCTGCACACACAAAATCCGACAATGTACGATAAATTCCGATTACTGTCAGAGTTTAGTGTCTCGTTGTATCAAATATTAAAATGCACTTATCCCCTTTCGGTGCAGACTGGGAAAGTTTCCGCGTCGTCTGCAGCCAATCAATGCAGGGGGGGGGGTGCCACGGGGGGAGAGGCACACGATCGATACGGAGCAGTGCGGGCAGTGGCAGGTACGCTCGGGAAAGGAAATATAATTTTCAGATTTTATTACCCCGAAAGCAGCGAAACGGGGGAAAAAAGGAATTGCCTCTCGGAACTCCACCAACGGAACGGGGGAAGAACAAAAAATACACACATTTTTGATTCCTTTCCCCCTTCAGTAGGGTGGAAAGGGTGCTATCCATCCCCAGCGGCCCCTGGGGAGACCAGTGTCGACGGTACACAGCGCGGTATTAATATTATTGCCGCTCGCATTTCAATATTTACTTCTAATTTCGATACCGTCGCCAAACCGAGTGCAGACGCAAAAAGGGAGTGCAGTGTGCGACACAAGTCCTGGGAGTAATGGGGGACATCTTGAGAATCTCGAACCACTGCTTGGTGGATTAAGATTTCTCGCACAGAAACCGGCCCGCGATCCGCGACGAACAGATAAAACTGTCCGTCTGCAAGGCGAAAGATGATTTTACATCGCATATTATTTCCACCGTGCCGGGCCGCAACCATCGCAAGGACGCTCTGGGGATTCGGCATTTCGCAAACGATCGCCCGACGAAGTTCAGCTCAGCCCGCCAGCTCCACCAACACTAATTTTCCCTCGTTTCCACTGTGTGCGCTCGGTTGGTTGGGTTTTGCGATTCTTATCCATTACCGGCGGTAATTCCCGAGACACCGAAACGTTAGGCACGGGAAAAAGCGATGCCTTAATGGGTTTCACGATTCCGCACGAGATGCATCAGATCGCTACAGTTCTTACTTGGGGGGGGGGGGGGGGGAAGCTTTTCGGTTTCTTCGTCTCCTATGTACGGCTCCGTGGAGCGTTTTGAGAGCGCGCGCGCGCTTTTTGTTCGTTTTTCCTTTTTTCTTACTGGCTTTAATTTTAATACATCGCTACATGCACCCATTGGAAATGGTTGAATGTGTAGCGAATGGAAGAGGATAGGTCCTGCTTTTTTGCCCCAAACATGCTCCAACTGCACATCGCATCTGCATACGAATGATGAGGTGCAGTCGCATTGATTTTTTGACTGCTTTTGAGCAGAGGAAATCATTTGCATTTTAAGTTGATGAAATCTTGTTCAATAAAGGACTTGTTAGGACTCCAGGCTATATTTGTTAAATCAGGTTTGGTAGGGCGGGTTTTTTGAGAACGCAATCAAGCCAAACATCGGCTATATTTCAATCTCCATAAAGACCTATAAAGAATATCTGTAAAGCTTCACATGACCTAAATTGTTCAAAATTACAAATCAAATCAAACTTTTAATCAAATCCAACAATTTTCGTTTCCCGCGAAGACAAAATGGCATTTGTTGTTTCACTTCTATCTTTCAAAACTAAAAAACTTTTTAAAATATCTTCTCACCAAACTAACCTCTCTTCCTCCGTCTTATTCGCCCCTACGTATGCACTCCGCTCACCCGCTTAGAACCAGACGCTCGACTAACGACATGTCGCCGGTCGTAAAATCGAATGGCTTTGGATTTAACGCGATTTTGGCCGGCCTCCCCAACCCTTAAGATGACCTCCTCGAGCATGTGCGCATACGCGTTCATCGTGCTCGATCCGTGACAGCACGGGTACGGATCAGTGTACCGGTGAGTGCACTTTTTATTCTGCCTGCCTGCTGCGCTTTGGAACTGTGACGCTCTCTCTACACGCTCAGCCCGCACACGCCAGACCCGCCTGATCGGTGGGTGGTCTCGTGTTCTATCCATGGAGTGGCTCTCGCCTTTCACCGTGGCACCGCGCAGTGGTGCAGTATGCGAAAAAGTTTGACTTTTCCAATGGAGATTTTATGGCGCTTTTGGTCGATATTACTTTTTATTGGCATTGCATTATAAATTCAATGTTTCTGATATTTTATTACGACCCGCGCCAACGTCAACCGGAAAAACGGGAAATGCCAGCAATCGCTGTTGGTGCCGTCGACAACGAGGGGAGGGGGCGTTGTTACTGTGTTCTGTTCATAATTTGATATCCTTAACTTTTTTGTTCAATTTTGGAACTTTTTGTGCCCATTTGCCCAGTGATGCAAGGGTTAAAGTTTGTGTGATATGTTTTATTGTTTTTACTTCCCGTGCGCACACAATACCAAATACAAAAAACACCATCCGGAATCGTAAAATTTGCAATTGTTAGGATTTGTTTCCCGGGGCGGCGAAGAAACTTCCCGGTCGGGGTCCAAAGAGTTTCGGTCCGAATAAGCATTATAAATTTGGTGTTATGTTGCCGTTAAATTAATTTCATTACTGTAAAGTCGTAGCGTGCCAAGTAAGTCCGAGGGATTGTGTTATGTTTTATTGTGGCCTGATTCGACTTTAAATGAATTTATTCGTTGGTATCGTAATAATAATCATCGTTAAGAATAAAAGTCTACAATTTCATTTCATTTCTTATTTGATTTTATGCTCTTTTTAAAAATTCAATAATCTCATTTGAATAATTAATGAACACAAGGCTCATGACTACAATTACCATCTTTTGGTCGTTGAAGTATTTGCTTAAGCTTCATATTAGCAAATACTGAGAATATTCAAGCCCATTTTGCCAGTAGATGGCGCAATTATCATTAGTCATTTTAATACTTTGGTCTGTATACCTCGAAAAATCCCCATCAGTTCAATCAATTACTCATGTTTTGTCTCCACCATAGTTTAAGAGCTGTGTACTTTATTTCCTCCCATTATGCATGATCCTGTATTCATCTAACATAATAAACAATGACTGATTCTTGTAATAAGGACCGCCAGACTTGCATGCGCAGACAAACTTTTAAGACGATCGTAAAATTTTGTTGCTCCCGATTGTGACGGCACTTGTTGGGAGGTGACACCATGATACTTTGTAAATTACACCTTCACCGCTGCAACACCCTGTACCGCTACTAGACGGTAGCATACCTCGTCCTGACTGTGAAAATGAAAGGCTTCAAGGTATGCCACACACTCACACAATCATACACCGATGAGCGATGTGTCGTGTATGGCGCAAAAAAAACGGGTCCCAGGTCTTAACCCGCCCCATTCCCTTCAAAGTCACGAGCATCGCGATAGAAACGTTTTTCACACGAGCTTACCGCACACACAGACCGAACAAATAGCAACAGGAAAAAAATGGAGCTGAAATGACTTGTGCGAGAGGACATACCAAGCCACTTCCCGTACTCTCCCGAAACACGTCTCAAGGACCGTGGGCGCGCTCGCTTTCCGGCGGCAAAAAATATAGTCGGAAGCACAAACGGAAGCCCTAAGTGTCTCTGCAATTCACGGGAATCTTTCACCAGACAACGGGCTCTGTCTGGTCGGGTTTCGAGCCGGCGAAGACCACCCACGAGGAGAGGAAGATGGCGGAAGGAACGAAATCAACGCTGGTGCAAAAAGAATTCACACCGCTAGCATCAACGAAGACGGCTAGAATCTCTGGGCTCGGGTATTGTCGAGGAAGAGATTTTAACTCAACCCAGCACTGGTCTTGGATGCTCCTGGAGCACCTTTTCCATAACGCCACGGATGGAACGAGCGTCTGCTTCAAAGCGACTGGGAGCTCGCAATTGCGAATGCCGCCACTCTCACGGCAAACTACCGCATAAATAGTGAATGGATGAAAAAGTGATGTCTATGCGCGTCGCGAGACTTTCTGTCTGTGTTCCGACTCGTCCGGACCTTTGCTCGGTATTTCACCCCACCAACCTGCCCCATCCATCCGGGAGTGCAGGAACCGATGTGCGATTGTTTAGCTTTCCTGCTTCCGAGAGTCAGCCAGAGGATACGCTGACATATGTCTTCAGGTTTGTACACCGTAAACCGTTCGCCCGTCACCGCACTGAGTGCACTTGCTGTGTCTCGCTTTGCAGCATCCCGCAACCATTTTCCCAGTGTCTTACCACGTTTCTGGCTCATTCCTCCTCCTCCCATACCCTTCCGCAAGCATCACCACAATCAAAGCAATCGTGCAAGCCATGCAGTATTCAACGCTGTACTCTGTAAACTCTGGCAACGCGACCCAGGGGAACTCCGTGGTGGCAGCGTCAGAACTGGCAGAACAATTCATTCCCGTCGCGCAGCAATAGAAAGATGAACAATTTATTATTCTATTACCTTGCAGCCTTCTCCCGGTCGGGTCTGTGCATTTGTGCTGTGTGCTTTTTATTAAATTTTGCCCCATCCATGTCCCAGCTTCCCCGGGCGTTGGGAAGTAACATTTCCCCGGTTGCTGCTCTATCTTATACCCTTTGGGGAAGATGCTTCCAGTTACAGCACGACGCTAGATACTGAACCCGTTTGCTAGAGGAAAACGAAGAACCGAGGGGACTTTTCTGAAGTGAGTAAATTTTGGGCGTTGTTTTTAAAAGGGAAAAGAAAGAAAACTTATACCCGTCCCCCCAGAAGCATGGCAATGGTTGCATTAAATAAATCCGTTTCTCCGTGTCTGGCTGCAATGGCTGCGAAACAGATGGAATCGTAACAAGATGGATGCTGCATTAATAATTGGAACATTAATGGAGAAGTAGTTGGAATTATGGTTATTAAGCAACCTGCCACCTTAGAATGGAGTAGTTTGTCGCTGGGGTGGCAGGATGAGCTGAACTGTGAAATGATGAAGTGATATTAAATGCGGGTAGATCTTGCTAGATCCATTTTCTTCACCAAGCATTTACTCAGAACTCAACTGTTTAATAGAGTTGATAATGTTTTGCCTCTTTTATGAATAATGAAGAATGAATTGCATATTTGAAGTGATGAGTGCCATCTTATGTGTTACATGACACGAATATAAAGTCAGTAATTTTACTGTTCAATGTGAAGAATTTGCAAACAAAATGAAAAGTCTGTGTCTGAATATGCATGTTAACCTGAAATACTTCATCCGAATTGACAGCAGATTCATAATATTAATTAATTGATTATGTGATTTCTATTAAAAAAATCTGGAAAAAAATAGTTCCAGACACAAAGTAACAAAATCGAACCCAAGAAATCTACTTAAATTGTTGTCCATGATAGCTGTATTATAACCACCGTATTGCCGAGGACCGGTAGCCGAGTCGACTGCTAACTCTCGAGTGGAGCTCGTTTTTGGGTAGTCCCAGTTGTGAAATATTTTGTAGGTTTTATGGAAAGACACAATTCCATAGCAGATTTTGAAAATAATTTTCCTACATTTATATCTTGACTAGTTTCCACGAGGTCTCAATGGCCGAGATATTGTTCGAACGATCATTGCACACGCAGTTCTCTAGACCTTTGCTCAGCTCGATGTCTATTTCAGAATAGGCCCCAATGAGACAAAACTAGGGCCTTAGAACCAAATATTCAGATGCATGGCTAAAAATAGGTATCTGATAAAGCAACAATGACTATAATGTAAAGGTTTGTATATTGGATTGTACAAGATAGAAAACCCTGAATAAAACTCCTATTAGTGTGCCCTGCTAATGTAGATTGGATGACTAAGACTGGATTCAATTACAGACAATGCTGATTTTCCTCACATTCATGTTCTAGTGAGCCTAATAAAATATTAAGAGATGCCTTTTTCTAAGCTGTTGTTAAATACTTTTATTCCAGAGACGTATATATATTCCAAAAAACTGACAAAACATCTTGAACAAGCAGCTTATGTGTCACAAATGTGTTAACCTCTACTTTCACATTGAAAAATGTTGAATCATGTTGGGCTTCCGTTGCATGTGCTTTATTACTAATATGTCTTGCAATGGAATGCCAGACAACACTATTTTGTCCCTTTCGTTCCCATCCCCACCCGCTTCCCTCGTTCCTAGTTGGCGCATATTTCTATTTGTTCTGCAACTTGATCCCGCCAGTATCCGGTGTGTAACCGGACCGGCCCATACTAACTATCGGATACTTCGGGTTGCATGATTCATGGGCTGCATCGAAATTCCGGAAACCTAACACCCGAGCGCACCAGTGCAGCTACCTCTGCACTCCAGCAAAACGCACCAGGCCCCGACACCGACGCAACCAGTGTGCAGCCGGGCGAAACTGCTGACCTCGTTCGGCATCGGCCGTGCGTTCAAGTGCGCGCGTCCAGACATTCTATCGCGTCCGGTTTGCGCATAAACCACGCGGGAAACCGCGCGATGGACGCTCACACACACATACGCCCGCGGTCACACTACCCTCAAGGGCAGTGTCGGATTATCGGTGTACCGGAGGTGGCATTAAAAGCGTGTGCCCAGCGGGTGGAACTGCACGCCCGACGGGCTTGTGCCGCTCAGGGGGAGATTGCATTCAGATGCACCCGTCATGGTTGACCCAAATCGTGTGTGTGTGTGTGTGAGAGAGCACGAGTGTGTGTCTCCACTTGCACACCAATTCGGACACGGTGTTGTCTCCCCGACCAGCCAGCCAGCAATAGGTCAGTGAACGGATAAGATAGCAAAAACGGCGGCGGCGGCGACGACGACGACGACGACCAGCGTGATGCACTTTGTGCAATGTGCTTTGTGATGCACTTTTTTTGTTGTTGCCTTCGACTCCAACGACGCCTCACTGTCGCGTTCGTAAACGAGGTCGACCCCACCACACACCCTCTCCCTCCCCGTCTCTACAGCACAGGACGGACGGGTAAAGGGGAGCCATGATGGCCAATTGTGGCGCAAAACCAAAACATTCACCCAAATAGGAGGACGCGCTCGTTATCAGCGGGACTGGTTTCGTTGCCTCTCTTCGTTCTCTCTATCTTTCTCTCCCTCTTCGCTCTTCCTTTGTTGGGTGTTGCATCGAAGGCACAAATAAAATCGAAGATACATATTTTTTGCCCTTACCCTTACCGCTCGCTCTTATTGTCATTTGGACCGGCAGACGTCCAAGTGCAGGAAGGACAGGCCGACGCACCAAATGCATCAGCATCCAAGCATCTGAGTGCCGTGCCGCGCCGCCTGACAGGAAACGGACACGCCAGACACGACGCACCAATGGCGCACGATGAGACACGATGTGCATTGTTTGTTACCCCGTTTTTTTTTTTTGTTGTGCGGTTCGTTTGCCCTTACTTTATTCTTCTTCCTGGCTCTGGGATGCGTGGCAGTGAAACTCGAGACAGACCCCGAATTGATTGCGACCAATATTGACGGGTCTCGGTCGATGGGGCGGCGCGCAGACGAGAGGTGCAGCGTCCAACGTCCGACGACGACGGGATGTCTGGAGTGTAATGAAACTCGAGCAGTTCTCGTGATGATTGTTTCAACTTTCGACTCATCAACTCGGAGGACGACGGGCGAACGAAACAAGACAGCAAGCAGGATAAGAAGAAGAAGAAGAAGTAGCGAACAGTCCGTCTGCCAGTTGTCGAAATGAAACGAGAGATGTTATTGCACGTTTGAGAAAATAATTTTGATGATTCCCCGCTGTCCTCGCTACTGCATGCTTGATATAATTGTGCATGAGTCTGGTTTCGAGTCGAGTTTGTGCATTTGACGCTATCCAAGAGCAAACTGCTGAAAACCAATTGGATTTTGTAGAATATACTTATACTTGTTTGTCTTTTTGTGTTTTTTCTTTAATTATCAGAGTATTTTGATGAATTTTTAACTCAACTTTAGATATTTTTATGCTCTTTTTTTGACCAGTTGTTTACTTCTTCATTTATTACTTCATTTTTCAATGATTTTATTTCAATCAAATTTTATTGTCTTACACACTCAATATTATTATTTTTTGTGATTTTGTTAAATTTTCGTTTTTTACCTAAATTATACAATTTTCTTCAAAAAAAATCATTAGATAACGTTTATATAATGTTGAGTTGATGCCCCAAATTCTCCAATATTCAATTTCCTCATTAATTTGTCCTCTTGTCCCATAACAAAAACAAAAAATCTCCATCACCTCCCTCCATTCCATTCCCGGTCCAACTATCGGATCAATGCGTCATGTTATCGTGCTGTCGAGCTTAATCTTCGTTACACCGAGCGCTGAAACATAACTCCCCTTTGCCTCTTAAGCACTTGAGCGAAAGCAACAACTAGCAAACCTCTGGCCAAAGGCACGACCCAGCACGGGCTGTCAAATACTGTCAATTATTGAAATGTAACACGATTACACGATACGCGCCGCCACATCGCCGTGCGCTCGGAGCTGTCACGCGTGACCGTAGATGACGACGAACGGGGAGGAGGGGGGAGGCGGGGTTTGCATCAATCGGGCGTTTGGCAATGGTTCTGGCGAGCGCTAAGAACGTGTCAAAAATTTCTGATGCATGTCGTCTGCCAGCCAAAACGCTGCAAAAAGAGAGTGTGCGTTAAGAGGTTTCCCGTCATTTCATGTCTTCCGCTGTTGCTTTCTGTTCCAAAAGGTATCAACATATTAAACGACCATCCGAGCTTACATCCGACAAGAGGATTAAGATAATGCAATCGTGTATCGTCTCCAGAGTGCCAATCGGTACAAATTGATTTCATTTTTCGGCTGCCTTTTGCAGGATTGCTTCAATGGTGCAATGGACGAACATAATAACTGGCTGGACGGTGTCCTTCCAGCATTCTAGCTTTTCTTTTTTATCGATGAATGAAAAACGAAAACAAGCGCTTGTAGTATAATTGGACAAAGGAGCATTCATACCAAGTTCATACGAGCAGGATTCCTTTCATTCACAAGAATAATACGCTTCTCAAGAAGTGTACCGGGGCCAGGTCTTTTCCAGCTCGTAGTCATAATAAACCGTCCAGCTTCGGCGAAAGCAGACACTCCGAATGAATCGAGCGAACCAAAGATACCTGCCATGCAAAAGAGAAGCTGTGTAAAAATAACAACCCATCCGATACACTCGCTCGGGCCCACTAGGGGGGGTAGAGCATAATGATCATCGAATGACGGATTGTTCCTCCCCGTGCCTTGCCTGGCTGCCTGGGTTTGTTATGTCTCGTAAGGACGGGACGCGAACTGCTCCAAGGGCAGCCGTCACCCAAGCAGTAAACTGATCGACATTCACGTTCGCGCTCGTACAAGTGTGTGCTGTCGTGCCTTTTAGATGCTCCACACGATGGCAGCTTTGACGGAGCTAGTCAAAACATCGTTCCATCGATGCAGAGTGTGTTGCATATCCATGGGCAGCCCTTTTTATGATGCTGCTTTTGATGCTAGTTCACGGTTCGGTGTGCGCTGCGGTGTGGTGGGCAATCGTAATGGGTAGGTACATTATGTCAAATGATGCATCACATTGCCACATCGAATGGAAAGGGCGACAATGAAGGGCTAATGGGATGCGTAAGATTGCACTGTTAAAGCTTATTTTCACTAACAAATCACTGCTGAGTGGGGTAGTAGTCCCACCAAGATCGGTGATGACGCCGAGAAATAAACATGTGAATGAAAATATCGTGTTTTTAAATAATAAGTTTTTGAGATCTATATTGAATCAAAACACTCCAGACAGCCACACCATACGGACACAATCACTTCGTTAGTAACCGTGTTAAATTTGCATCACTCGCTGTACTCACTCTCTGCACCCAGATCTGTCCCGGAGCGATGTAGTGCGAGACGGCAATGGCGTTTCCTTCCCGCCTGTGTTCACTAATGCACAGAGAAGGGATGCGCTCCAGTATTTCCAGTCGTTAATTTTCATGTGATTACATTATAACTCTGGCATTCACTTTTATCGCCGGGAACACCACTTTACATTCGCTGCAGTTCCTTGTAGCGCTGATTTGCTCAAGCTTATTGCCCGCAGTTTGCCTGAACAGAAGATCGACTACAGTGGCTCCAAGGGAAGAGGGCAAAAAAACAGGAACGTTAGGACAGTTGCTTCCGCTCTATCGCGCGGCGGTATCCAATCACTGCTTTCGTTTGGCCGAAATATGCCAAATTCGTCCCGGAAAGGAAGAACGGGCAAAAACCAAACCCTCGACATGCACAACAACATTGGCTCAAGGTGCAGACAGATAGAAAATTGATATTTAATGCAATTAGTCGCGAAGAATAGCGTCCGCCGACAGGGGCATGGGCGCACGAGACGGCCGCCACTGCCAGCTGGTGGCGCGGCGATGGCTTCAAAATTGTGTTTCTGCTGAATGGGTGGGGAAAGAGGGGGTGGGCAGGAGTGGAGTGGAATGTGTCTGGCTTTTGGCAGAGGCGAGTGGCGTTCTCGGGCCGTGTCGATTATCTGACCTCGCCGAAGGGCTCGGTGAGGTCATGCGACTCGGTTGCAGAAAGTGGCAAAGCGTGCTGCCCGACCGGTACGCGATACCAATATTCGAGGCTAAATAATATATATTTTGATTTAATTTTTTTTTTAATGTAGAGATATATTCAATTCAGCATCTTTACAAACATTATGTAAAAAATGATAATGTGCAGTATTTTTTTTTTCTTTACACGGCTAAAATCAAAACCCTCCACTATCTCTGCAACACAATGTAAATATTGGCGGTGAAAAGCCATGACGTTATATCTCACATTCTCAAACCACAATCTTATGTACCATATCTGGAATGAGTAAAATTTATTTATAATAATATTTAATTTTGTAACATTTTGTTTGTTTGTGAAGATTTTGTTTTGTTAAAACCAATTTGTTTCAATTGTTTTCTCATTAGTCATTAGTTTCTTCATTAGACTCATTAGTTTCTCATCTTTTCAAATGAATACGATTCTTTTGTACCATATTTTCATACTTTAACTTTTCATACTATAACGTTTTCCGAATGATCTTCGAATTGAAAATAAAATATGTTTGATACATGAATTGCATTAATAAACCTGGAAACAATTATCAACCTTTCAAAAACTATCAATATAGTATAGTCTTTCCCCGACATTTCTCCAACAATTTTAAAATGCAAAATAAATTGTATTTTTGATAAAAGTTTGAATTCACTTTACAGATAGATGTTACCGAAGTTTCTGCACGAATTCTATTACATATATAATTAATTTCATAAAAGTACTAAATTTAGACAA
>KB667398.1:227785-250132 GCA_000349065.1 Anopheles quadriannulatus
ATATATATATATATATATATATATATATATATATCATCCGTATTTTAGAGGAAACAGTTTAAATTAGACTTTCGTTAAAAATCGTATGACACAAATGTCTCCGGAACGTATTATTCGCTCAACTCTGGGAAAGGCTGCACTCCAAAGCTTTGCTTTGCTTGATTTTTTAATCACACTTTGCATATCGGTACAACGCACCGTTCGGGCAACGGCGGTCGGCCAGACACCAAAAACCGGGCGCAAAGAATTGCCCCGAGCTAAAACCTCATGAAATATTAACACATCGTCTCGCTCACATGTAGCGGCTCTCGGTTTCTTTATATTTTCCATAAGGCGAGCGAGGCGAAGGCACCGGCGAAGGCAAAACACAATAACAACAAACTAAAACGACAAGACAATGTCTGGCAGCCGCGGATAGCTTGCACGATTTGCAACGATGCACCGGGAACTCGGTGCAGCACTTCGACGCGACAGAGCTGCAGACACACACACACACACACACACACATACAAACACCGACGGACAATCGAGGCCCGTATGCCCTTCGAAGGGGTGGACATTTTTCCCAAAGCACCGGTCGGGGGACCGACACAAACCGCAGCGAGGATTTCGGGGAAAAGTTCATCGATGACGCGTACGGGTGCCGACCGGCAAGGCCGACTGTGATTGAAATTCACCCGAGAAAGGTGAGCCTTGTGCGCTGAGGGCAAGCAATAGACAGTTTCTTAGGAAACGTGGCCCAACCTGTGCTGTGGTGAAGGTTCGTTGGTCAATTCCGATTTACCCTGCCGATGTGCCCGTGTTTCATGGGCAGTTTCCCTTGGAAGGAGGTGGGCGGAAAATCACCCAAGTAAGCAGTGGGGAACATGATCCACCCTCCCTCGTAAGGGTGGTTGGGATGCGATGGTTTCGTAGGATTCGTTTGCGTCAAGATTGCAAACGAAGCGTAAGGCCACCCGCATCGAGCAGCCGAGCGGTGACTCAAGCGATCGAAACGAAATGCAGAGGAAACAGAAGTAAAAACAAAAAAAAAACAGTGGGAAGAATTAGACATGGGTGCGAAAATGCTGATTTGCGTCTAGACACCCGGTATCGAAATACACACCGGAGGAGATTGGGCACTGTTGCCCAGTTGGGCGATGATGATGGTAGTAGCATTGTCTTGCAAAGCATTCGGTTTACTTCATGAATGGAGACAAAATATGGTTTCAACGGTGTTGTTGCCAGGGTGATAAGATTTATTAAATGGAAAAGAATATAACAATATTTAGGTAACAATAATGTTTAAAAAATTTGTTTCATACTCTTTTGTTTAAACAAACGGAACTGAAAAACGAACGTAAAGATATCATGAGAGGGAGTCGTAGGCAATAGCGTTGAAGTTGTGTTAAAAACATAAAATATGTTGTACCATTAAAGTGCACCAAGGACACTCATTTAAATTGGAAATCGCTCGCAACATAAAACACACATAAATATCCTCGGAAACAGTATGTATGTTCGTTAAATCATGGTATCGCCTCCGGACTAATGCTGGCCGGCTGTCCTTGCAAAAAGCAAGCAAACCGCCTGCACGCTCGTTATTGCTCTTCATTAGTCCTGTGCATAAATTGTGCCCTGGCCCAATAGTGCAATGTTGCAATTGCACCCTGGAGGCCTGTTTTTCTCGCTTTCCCTCTCTCTCTCTCCTTGCTCCACCAATCCTTTTCCCCTTCACTTTTGTGGAATTACTCTTCATCCTTCTGGCTCAATGAGGCTTGCGGAGCTGCGAGGATTTGCTGCACCGAAGAATGTAGCAATGCCGGGGGAAAGATAAAAGTGAGCGGCAACAATTGGCAACTCAGAAAAGGCCCCACTCCCAAGCGGTGGTGCGCCCATTCGCTTTGGATGGGCTATTTTTTGCTCTGCAGGCGGCAGTTGGAATTTTACATTGTAACACTATTTCCGAATGCACATGTTGCATCAACTGCCCGTGTGCATCCAGTTCCTGATCTCGCTCGTTTTTCTCATTGTCTTTGCCGCAACTGTTTATGCTCGGCCATGCACTCGGAGGCCTTGACTGGCAGACTGGTACAGTGCGGGTTAAACAGTGGCTACAGCTGTGATTTTGGATGGATATATTAAGGATTATTTAATAGAAATCTCATTTTCATTCTGTGCGTTTTGTCACACAAGTCAAGGTCATAGTTTAAGGCTATACTATATCTAAATTGGATCCTTTAAATCATTGGTCTCCAACCAGTGCTCTGTGGCGTTAACAGAAGTGGTCAGTTTGGCGTTAACAGAGGAAGAAAAGTTTATTACGATTCATATCGTGCAATTGTTTTCCAACAATCAAGAATAAAGTTGAACAACTAGCATGTCTTGAATAAGATTTAAACATAATTTTGATTCAAAACTTTGAACTAAATCTGTTAAATGTGGGTTGCGGCGAATGTATTTCCAAAGGCAAGAGGTCCGCAATCCGAAAAAGCATTAAATAATTCATTTGTGTTAACCATTCATCAATGTTTCAATCCCTGAATGAGCATGAATGAACATGAAATAAAACATCGAGTGAAGAATTTTCCTCAACAGTTTCAAACCAAACAGCTTAAAATCACCTCTTTTTTTTGCACATCACTGTACCGGAGTAAACTATCGTAACGCCTAGCAGACACTTCCCCGCCCAGGTCAGTCGCCAAAGCGTTTCCAGTGTTGCTTGTTTTCTCTGACTCTCTCTCTCTCTCTCTCTCTCTCTCTCTCTCTCTCTCTCTCTCTCTCTCTCTCTCTCTCTCTCTCTCTCTGCTCCATCCCTTCAAACCCCGCCCGCGTATCACTATTTATTTTCTTTTACTTACACCAAGACTTATCGCGATAGAACACACTCACTCTGCGCTCCCCGCATCCAATCCGATCGCATTCGAGGTGCATTCTCCAGCTCTCCTTACTTGCACTTTTTGTGCCTTGTGCTTTTTTGCTTTTACTTTTATTTGGTCTTGCGCTGTGTGGTGCACCGTTCCCTCCGTTGGCGACCGGTTCAACCACTGGCTGTGTTTCGTTGTTTTAATGCAATTATGTTTCACGTTGTCTACCGTACCGGGCCCGCGTCGCGCTGCTTTGTTGATCACTCCACCGTTTCACCTGCACCCGGTCTGTCCCGTTTCAATTGCTCCCCGTTGCAAGATCGACAACAAAGATGCACCATTTGCTGTAGGGTCGCTGTGGGGAGGAAGTGGGAGAGGTGACCAAGGGCCCACAGATCCCTCGCTTCGGTCGAGCAATCCCGGCCCAAGTGCATTGATTTCTATCTGTCTGGCGGGTGCAGTTCCGACCCTGAGGTTTTCGCTCGTTTAAGGTTTTGTGTGTTTGTTTCCCTCTCCCCCGGAAGTCGGCCCCAGATACGAGGGCTGGCAGGCGGGAAGCTTGGCGGGAGAGGTCAAACGCAACGCATCGCAGACGGACACCAGACATGGGGCGGATTTTGAGCGGCTCGCCCTCCGCGACACAGGGCGTCTGTTTCATTGCACAATTGTTTCATGTTGCCTTTTTTTTGTGCTGTCGTCCTACCCGTCGTGCACTTACACTCGCAGTTGCACTTGGTGTTGTTTTTTTTTTGTTTCGTCTGTCGTTCCAGCTTAGCATTCACTCATTTCGCTTCTTAGCGCGGCAGTCCAGTTTTCCGTGCGGAGGAATACAAGTTTTTGTCTTGTCGATCGACTAGTTTTTTGTGTGAGTGTGTTGTTGCTTGTTCCCCCTTTTCGCCATTTAGAGAAGCGCCCAATGGTAATGCAAAAATTATTCATGCCAATTATTGATGAGCACCAATTGCACCAACTGTCCCTATTTGACGGGCGGCGCTGTCTAGACTCGCCAAGCTCCAGGGAGGGTTTTCTTTGCCTCTGTTCGCTTCGCTTTGCCGACGCATCATGGACGCGTCTTGACGCTGTTTAGGGCCCCGCGCGACCAGTGGAAATGGATTTGGTTCTTTCGGGGTTTTCGTTTTTGTTTCTTCTCCTCCCAAGTGCACAAAAACGACAGGCCGGTGCATAAATTAGTTTGCAAGGCTGGAAATGGATTACGCACGGGCACCCTGCACCATTTGGCGCACTTTCAACGGGCACTTTCATGCCCAAAATTGGCATTTATGTTGGAGAGGCGAGAGAGGGTAGTTTCAGGGATACGAGAAGAGAACACACAAAATCACGACTTCCAGTTGCTGGGGATCGATCGCGGTGTGAAGTTGGCAATACTAATTACAGGCGCTTGCCCTAATGGGGCTTTTGGCCATTTTCCAGGTAAAGTTTGAGAAATTTAAAAGGTCCGTTTCTTATTTATGTTTAAGCAGTTTTGGGAGAAAAACATGTGCGTTACTCATTTCGAATTTGTCGGACCGTTCGTTGGCATTTGTTGAATGAATTATGGTTTGTTTTGGTGATTTAAACATGTCTAGTTCTAGTCTAGAATTCAACGAAATTGAACTGATGTGTTTTACTTCAAAGATCATAAACGATTTGACATAATCATTGTAGGAATTTGGTACATCAGCCTCAAACTTTTGATCTGATGTGGTCTAATCAGATATGATCGTTGAATGTTTGCCTCTGCTTGATTTCACCAATTGGCTGTGTGGTGTTTAAACTCAAATCTATTTTATTGAGTTCTTGGGTATTTTAGAAGCGTAACGAATTAAACGAGCAAATGTAGAATAGATCGTTTGTAATGGGATAGGAGGATAATAGTTCGATTGGGGGATACATTGAAGCAAAAGTGAAGAACAGTTTGCTGCCGAAATACGCAGTTGATGCAGTTCCCGAGGCATCCGCGTAACTCGAATATTCGCTAATGTCGAATATCACGTTTTTCAGCTGAAATACGTCTGATAAATGGGCATTTTTGATTAAATATAGTACTGTTATACACTTAACCATTTATTCGATATGATTCATGCAGAAAATTAGGATATTTCTGGCTTTCACGTGGCTTCAACATTTTGGGAGAAAAGCATTTTTGGTTGCATAGCACAATCCCCGTAAGAAATTGTTCTGAGCTGATGTCGAAAACCGCGTAACTAGGGAACAGACTGTATTTAGTACAACCATATCAATGGTTAGTTATTGAAACCTCGCAGATTGGGTTCAAACATTCAAAAAATTCAAACTTTTAATCACCTGGAATGGTTCCTACAACAATAAAATGTGTTGCTTTCTGAACTTAGTGCAAATGCTCTATTTTTAATACATTAAATATCATGCAATCTGATTGATTTGTTTCAATGGTTTCTGTTAAATTTATTGAATTCAAGAACTATTGGATGCACTGAATCTGATGATGCTTGTTAGTCTGTTTTATACGTTTCACTTATGACATACTGCATAAGAATATGAATGAAAGAATATGTTGCTTTCAATGCAGAATTCATTTGTCTATGGAATTTTGCAACAGGCCCATATGATTGTGGATGACATGAAGTTTTAGTAATATGATGTAAGTAAGAAATGAGATTGAAATCAGAATTGAAAGTTAAACATTCAAAATGTTTGGATATAAACTCCATCAAATGTGTTTGGATATAAATTGTTTCTTGATATCCGGAGAGATTCCCTAACAAAGGTTTGAGCTATTTTAGCCAAAGATATGTCCGTATAACATTCCACCCATCATATAACATTCTAACCATAAGTTACTTCCTCCAAGTACACTAACTAAGATAAATTTAAATTCAATAATGGAAGATTAAAATTTAATTTTTTACAGCCACTATCTCACACAACCACTGTATTAAAAACGATGACTTTACGGCATAAAATGACCCGATAATGGAGTTTCATTCAATCATAAAAATAGTATTCATTGTGGAGCTTAAAAACGTTGCTAATGTACAACCATTAAATCAGCTTATCCATCATAAAGATCATGCACAGAAACCCTTTTTAACCTGCCTGTGAATGCTTACAGCACGAATTGCCGGGTTTATGGCTACGATTCGCCATCGGCCAGCTATGCAACCGTACTCAACTGCACTGCATTCACCTAAAGCCGTGCCGGACAAGATTGTGAATTACACGTTCCTTTTAAAATCTCATTTAATATTACCTTCTCCCAGCGGGCCAATATTTCCCTTTTACCATTATTGCCTTCCTTAAAATCTCTTTCATCATCTTCAACATTTTTTTGAAGCGGGTAATATTGATGAAATCTTCCACCGCACACTCTCCCAAGGTGCGTACGGTAAATGGCAGACAGACTTTCATTCCATCCTTTGCCGATAGCATCTTTCGCTCGCTTGTCGTAAAGATAAGACTGAGGTCAATAATTGGTTATAAAGGCGAGATTATGCGATACGGCTGGCCCTTTCGCAAGACTCCGGTACTGTCCGTCCGCCTCGGCAGCCAAAACGAGTATGAGATTATTGAACCGGGCAGCAGCTCAAAACCATTCGGGTTGCCGCACGAGCAAAAAACAAAAGCAGGGGGTGGCTGAGTGGATTTGAATGAGAATTTATAGCACAATTTGGCCACAGCTCGACACAATTTGGCCTGTCGATAGACGGTGACGAGACGGCGCTCACGCACACAGCGGCGGTGCGGAGCGTAAGGGGGGAAAGTTTGCATCGTGGCGTTGGCAAAAACATTGCCATTGCACGGGAAGGTTGCATTAACTCACTCACGTTCGCCGAAAGTCTCCACGCCGAGAGTCCGTGGAGCGCGCGGGCGATGATGGTCTTACGGAGCGTAGCGGCGCTGCAATCGCCCGTCGATGCAACTGCACTTCGCACAGTTGGTTGTCGCCGATGCATAAACGGTCGTTGCCGTGCCGTTGATTTTTGTTGCCCTCTCCTCGCTGTTGCTTCCTCTTGTGACAGAAGTGAGTAAGTCCCCTGGAACTAACTGTCTGGTTTCGGTCTGGGCCTTTGCTCCGGTTCTGTTTCCCTTTTATTTTGCTCCGAACCACTTGTCCACCCGGCGGAAGCACGGCATGCAACAAAACGTTGTATTAAATGAGTGAGAGAGAGAATATGTGCAAGAGAGCGAGAGAGAGAGAGAGAGAGAGAGAGAGAAAGAGAGAGAGAGAGAAAGAGAAATGGAAAGAGTGCAGAAACGAGACACTGAATGGTTGCAATGGCGAGAAGCTGCACAGTGCAGCAAACGGCAACCTGTAGAGATTGTGTTTGTGCAAACCAAACCCCAAACCCGAATGCATTCGAGTGAAGGAAAGGAGAACAAGCACGAGAGCGAGCGAGCGAGCAATGGAAAGAACAGAGAAGCAACTGCTGGTGCACTGGTCTCGTTTCGTTGTTGGCCAATGCACTTTTCTGTTTGTCTCCCAGTCTAGACGGAAATTCGGATTGCACTACATTATGTACGCGGGCGCATGCAATCGATGTTCTCTTCTCTTTCTCCACGTTATCCCCCCCCCCTCCCCTTTCATTCCCCGGAGCTGACTTCGGGTTCGTTGGTTGTGCCGAAAAGGGGTGGCTACAGCTCACCCCCATCCATCCCTTTTTTCCGTTTGGTGAACGATTGGTGACGCCATCAACACACACACGCCACACACCACTCGATGTCATTATCCCTGTTCTAGCGACGGTTTGCGGGTTGTTTTCTAGTTTCCATCCAGTCCTCTCGCCCCCTCGCTCACACACTCTGCGCTCTGCTCGCTTTTGTTTCCACTTTTCCCGGGGCGTGAACGTTAGGCGAGTGCACTCAGCCGATATAGTGCACCGGAGGCTATTGTCCGGGTTAGAGTTCGCAGCGGTTTGTGCATCGCGACTGTGCGCGCTCTCTCTCCAGCAGTGGCGCACACCGATGCACACCGATGCACTCGCGAGCACACCGGGGGTCACCCGGGCGGTCGTGCAGCTATGTGGAACACTGTCCGAACAGTGTCTGGCTTCGTTCCCCGTGCTCGTTTGTTTTGTTCGTTTCTTCTTCTGTTTTTGTTGTTGCTATCCGCGAACATAGATTCGATGCCCGCCGATGACCTCTGGCAGGTTGTGCTGTTTTCCACCCACTTTCTGCTGAGCGAGCTGATGCGATGTTTTCTAATAAATTTTTTTTGTCTTCAACACGTACTCCGATCCGGCACAGCAAAGGGTTTCGGAGAAAGGCTAATGAGCGTAAAATGGGAGCAAATTTGCACTGAAACAGGTCGTCGAGCGAGATTGGTTCTTTGAATCAGGGATTTGCATTTATAATTGTACGGTTTCTACGGTGACTAACACGCTGGTTAGCCTCAAGTGACTTACATTTGTTGTTCCTTACTTTGATATTTTGATGACGTAGTGTAGTGAATTAGTACTGACTGCCCTTCTTTACCTAAAAAATGTTGAGCAAGGATAAGCTTACCTGAAAATAAAACAGAACGTGAAATATTAATATCGTTTATCATTTATCTCATTTTAAATATGTATCATGAAATCATCGTTTGTGTATGTATTAACAAATATTGTAAATTTAGTAAATTATCCAATCAGTTTGCATATCTTCAGGCGTATTGGTCCTTCAGACTTCAACAACATGTCTTGCGAATAATCGTAAAAAATAAAGTAAAAACTCGCTTGAAGCACAAACCTGTTTTCCCTCGCGTTACTCCCGAATGTACAACATTCGAGCATCAATTTTTGGCTGCATTACTTTCCTTGCATTACAAAATCCCCCCATCACCACAGCGCGAACCACATAGCACCTTCTTGCGACAAACGCACGTGTTTTCGTGCCACCGGATGTCGCTTTCAGTCGCGTATCATCAGCACAATCAGGTAGGATAGGTAACCCCGAAACCCATCGTGCTTGGGCGGCAGCCTAGGGGTGCTGCCAGCGGGTACCGAAACCGCGAGATTCGTTTCACGCCTCGCTGCGCCTTGACGCGCCAATGTGTCGCACATAATTTCGATCACTTTGACCGATAGCCGAACGTGACAGGGAGTGGGGCTCGGTTTGCAGATCGAACGCGCACGCTGTGTACAGTGTGCGTTTTACAACATTGTTGCATTCGGAGCTGAGGGCGTGCAATGTGCAATAGTATGCACGGAGCAAAAACAAAAACAAAAAACAAGCTGTGATCTCTCGCGTAACTGACAGGCGATCTTACCATCATGGTGGGATCTTGTGACAGGGAAAGGTTGTAAAAACACAAACGGGGAACGAGTTTTTCAGGTGTTTGGTTGTCTTTCGTTTTTCGTAAGTAATTTTTACATCCTGTTTTGTGTCGTATTTTGTTGCAAAGAAATAAAGGGAATAAATCAATTCCTTTTTTTGTTGCTGCAGTCGTTTGTGAATCCTGTCTGGTATACGAATCTTATGCAGAAAACAATGATTGCTCTGTCTGGTTTGATGTTTATACAGCCATTAATGTGCTGGAATATTAAATCTTACAATGATGTTTAATAATATCCATTATCAACCCATTCTTAATTGTCTCCGTTTAAAGATCCTTAAACAAAACTGCTTGAATCATTTCCAATTTCAACGCAAAATTGCCCCACGATCACTGCGAAATGGCGATTTAAAAATGAAATACAATGTGAGTGCGGTAATTAAATGCTCACTAATTTAACCCATTTTTACGATCACCCAACGCCCATACATTACTCGTCGCGACGGAAAACGTATTCTGCTGTATTCCAGCGATGTTTTGCTTTCTTTTGCCCTGCACGGACAGGCCATTTTTTTTTGCTGCTCACGTTTGAGTTAACGGAAAAATAACAAGCTCTGACCCGCGCCAGAATGCAATTGCGTAAATCCCACACCATGGACGGTCGGTTGTGATTTTGTTACACGCTTCATGCTTGCTATTTGTGAGAGTTTGCGTGCGCGAGTATGCTTTTGCATCGTGGAATTTCGTCACGAAATAGCACCAATAAATAGATTCTGTCTTTTTTGTTTGAATGTTTGCGACATTTCGATGTATGGTGATTTGGTTTTGGTGGTTATCTTTTTTTTTCTCCTCCTATGAGAGAGATGAAAATGCCGAAACGAACCAACTTTATGGTTTCAGCCTTCCGATGTGCTCCATTTCCGTGCGTCGGCCATATTTTCATTGGTTGAATATTGGATCTGTTTGCTTCTTGTATAGCACGGTGTTGTGTTGTTTGTAGTGTTATTATTTAACATTTGAAACGATTTATGATCGGTATTTATGTTTTTGGAGTTAAAAAATGTATTTATGGCGCTACAGCATCAGTGTGGAGAAACGAGAGCGTGGATGGTTGTTGTATGACGTCCTTTTTTTTTGAAATTATAAAAAAATGTATATTAAACTTGGCATTTTCACTTCGAAATGCTACATTCTTATGTATTTGTCTACAAAAAACAGTACATAATACTTTATCAGTAAAATGCAAAAAAGATTTTTTTTTTCAGCTTTGCAAAATGTTTTGCAACTTTGCCATTTCTGAAAAACTGTCCATCGATCCTTCCATTACACTTAACACTAATGCCACAGCAAGAACAATTTGAGCATGCACATAATGCTTCCGTCTAAACTTGCCCCGCCCAACGCAACCGTTAGAAAAATACAACAGAGCAACTTTCTAAACTTTCCACCATAATTATGCTCGCGTATCGCACGATAGTGACTTCCTCCGACACGGCGGAAGCACCGTCGGAACCTCTATGCCTGGCTTTTCAATTGAAATATTTCACACCCCAAAATACCCGGTAGCGTCCAGTTTTCCCCTAAAGCCAATAACTTTCCGCCGCTCTACAGTTATACCGGAAGCGACCGGCTGCTGCCACTGACGCTGCTGCATTGAAGCGTAACGATAAACTTTTGGGGTAACAGTTGATTTAAGATATGCCGAATCGGGTCCAATACCACGGTCCACTGTACTCGCCGATCGGAAGTAACATTTGTTTAAGGACGGTTTTCCTGCCGGCGACGTTACGGACAGACAACCGGCCCCTCCCCCGTGTTCGGTGTGGTCTGGGGTGTGTGGCGCTTTTCAACCACCGCCAAGTGAAGCAAGTTTGGTGCAAAAACTTTCGAGACACTTTACATCACTTCGAACCCGTCCCGGGTGCGTGTGCGAGTGGTGGGAGCCCGGCAGGCCGTAC
The DNA here is from genome assembly GCA_000349065.1 of Anopheles quadriannulatus. Taxonomy (NCBI): domain Eukaryota; kingdom Metazoa; phylum Arthropoda; class Insecta; order Diptera; family Culicidae; genus Anopheles; species Anopheles quadriannulatus. The sequence goes on from KB667398.1 coordinate 238,822, forward strand.
GGTTTACGGCTGATGGCGTCAGCCCGATACACTCCACGATCCCTGCAATTAAAGTCCATCCGCTGCAGGCGCGCGTCTCCGATCGTCTGTTGGCCGGAATTCCGGAACCGAACTTGCAAGACATTGTTGATGCAGATGGAAGGGATGTTTTCGGGTGTCGTGTTTTTCTCTCTTTCTCTGTGTGGCTAGTTTGAAATGATCCAGCATTTGCTAACTTTAAGTGGTAAGTGGAGAGCCAACAACCGTCAGCCGCCATCAAGGACGCACAAGGTGAGCTGCTTTTGTAACATTGTAGCCCGCTCGGGATGAATTATCGGCCGCAGTATCAATTGCAGCGCCCCGGACGGGAGTCCCGATAGAAAACGAAAAAGCAGGGCGGAAACCACCGCAAAAACAAAGGAGCGAAATTGCACTTCACTAGACAGCTCAAATTACAGCTCTTTCTCGCATTTCCAGCGTGGGGATTGCTTTTTTTTTCCTTTTGGAGGGAAGCGGAATCCTTTTTAACGAGGCGCCGAGAGCGTGCAAACATTGTAGAACAATGTGTATGTTTGGAAAGGAAAGGATGGGCTGTTTAATTTACGATGCCCAGAGCAAGCTGACTGACGTTGAATGTGATTGGTGCTGGGGTAGTTACACGTACTGGCCAGGATGGATCTTGGGTGGTCTGGAGAACTGCAAATCAATTCCTGCTGATTTAAGGTATCTTTTCTGCTTACTGGTCTGATAGCTATTTTCAACCTGACGCCGACGATTATTAGGAAGATGTTTTAAAGGACTGAATGCTCTAAAGTAAGACATTGTCAAGGCGCGGTGCAATGTAACACGTTATGGAAGAACCACAGTTTGTTTTTGATTAACTCTTTTTTTTCTTATATGCCTTTAATTCAAGCCCTTGATAAAAGCTCTCAATGTCCATCGAGACTGTATTCCTTCAAGCATTATATTCAAAATCTCATCAAAAAGCAATCAGACACATGCACACTTGCTCATCCACGTACATGCTATTCTCACGATACGCTATACATACAGAATGGGACGCAACTGCACATGTCGAATATCTGCGAAAGTCTTAGTTCACAGCCAAAATATAGGTAGTTCTTTTAAACTTTGCTTGAAGTGGTAAGAATTTAGTGACTAAAATTAATGTTTTGTTACGATTCTGACTGGAGACAACAATTGTGAAACTTTTTGAATTTTCAATTTGCTCAAAGAACGTAAAAAAAACACGCTTATCTCAGAATTCGTGTATCAGATGTATAAGACTTCTTGGATGGACTTCCTGTACAGGTCCACATAATGAGGAATGAGGATGCAAATTGCAATTGATCAATCATTAAAAATGTATGATATGGCAACAGTTATATTATTCCTAGTTTACATTTCAAATTTATTTTCCTTAATAACATAACACAAATACAACAAAACTTTGTGAAACGCGTATTTACTTTATTTCAAGGCCGATTTTTCAAGGTAAGACTAGGTAATCAACCCCAAGTTCTTGATATTGTGCAGCAGAAATATTGACTTGTGTTATTCAGAAATGTAATTCGTAAGACTTATTCAAATGAAGCACCTATTGAAATGAATTTAAAAAGATCATTAAAGCATCTGCGATGTGTAAATAGTGATTTAAAGTGAATTTGAAATTGCCAAAGAAATTGTTATGTGTAGTCTTCAGACTCCACACTTCAGAAGGAATAGCTTAGGAGAAACACTACAAAATTATTTATTAGATTATTAATGTTAAATGCCAATAAGACTGCTGCATAATGGTTTTCCCTTTTAAAGAAACCTTCCAAAATAAATAACTACACGCCTTTTAAAATCTATTTTACAAGATTAGCCAGCTCCAACAAGAACTACACTGCAATGAACCATCACAACCATCTATCAACCACGCAAGAAGTACAGAAAGCTGCTTTTGCAATTGCACTTCTTCTACCAACCACTGACCGGGGCCTCCACCGGCCAAAGCTTAATTGTGTAGTTACAGCAACAAAAACCACTGTGCCACTTTTTTACAATGTGTGTGTGTGTGTTTTTTGTGTAGTGCGTATGCGCAACACCGGCGGCCAACGAACTCCCTTGGGAGGATACACGTTGCTATCCTGCGCTGTTCCAGTGCACCGTTTGCCCCCAAAGAATGTCGTGTTGTAGCGATAAATCAGCGCAAGGGGCCTCCTTTTTTCGGTAATTGTTTATTATTTTCGAGAATAATTAATATTTCGCCCAGCCAATCTGACAGCGTACGCACAGCGAACCTGACCGCCCCGGTGTGTGTGTGTGTGTGCGCGTCTTCCTCCCTGGGTGATCTTCTTCTTTCTTGTACTGGGCGCGGCGTGTTCGGTTGCTTTGCATGGCTTTGCTGCCGATGTTACCAGAGCCAGGCCAGATATTTGGCGTCGTATGTCATGTGCAGTTGAGAGAGAAATTAATTTCGCGACAGAGATTGATGGTGCATCGTAGAGCCGGGACCACCCCGCCCTGTACACCACCGTGACCAAGCGAAATCTCATCCCTTGCGCGGCTGCGTGGTTTTAAGCAAATTAGGCAACGCTGGAACACAACGATTGTTGCATTTTTGCTGTAGCTCCGTTTTTTTTTATTTGTTCCTCTGGTTCCTCTCGTCCCCGTGGTGGCTGTGTTTGGATTGTTGTCTTCTTACGGTTTAATCGTTGTTTGCCGAAACTCATGGGCATGGGGACACAGCACTTGAGGAATAATGTAACAACGCACGAAAATTGCACAACATTTGTCTGCGTCGTGCAGTCGTGGACGACACGATCCGTGCAAGGGATAATAAGCACCGCAACGCAGCTCGGCGAGGTTGAAGATGTTTTAATTTGCTTCCTTTGCACCGGCCGTCAGCCATGCAGCGTGTGTCTTAAAACGGAAAACGGGAAGCCTTGGAGACTGCAGGCAAAGTAGCAGTGCCCTTTGGTCGGTCGGCACGCAGAAAATGGCTCGTAAAACAGTCCCAAACTGGAAAGCCTACACCGCCATGCACTCCGCTTGTCATATGCAGTTTCTGAAAGGCTGGTGGCTTGAAGAGGCACACAACCAAACCCGCCCCAAAAGAACAAAAAGAAACATCTTTCCTTAATGATAATGACAATTATAAATTGCTGGGATGTTTACTTTTGTTATTTAAATCGCAAATTTCTCCCTTTGCTCCAGTGACGACAGTTTAAGTGGCTCGCCACACACTCGGCCCCCGCTCGGCGTTCGTCATCGTCAACTTCGCTGCTGCGCTCCCGGGCCAACAGTGCACAGCCCGGGACGCATACTGCACCGGGTGAAATGTGTTTATTTATCGCCGGGATGAACGAGCGGTAATAAAAATCACATAAACCGAGTCAACCTTATTAAATGCTTTTCATCGAGGTCATTAGGCGGTACCGTTTGCCAGGGATGGAATGCAAGAGAAAAAAAGAAGAAAAAAAGCATGAGTGAAAAGAAAAGGACACAAGGACAGCGTGGCTGGCTGATGGAGGTGCTGGACGCTTTCCTTTTTGTGACCCCGTTTGGTCAGTTTCGGTCAGGGAGGCATTAAATTGTGACGAGCAGCTCTTCTAGCGCGTGGTTGGGTTGGGGAGTTGTTTGTTTCTCCATGTTAGTTAATTAAGAAGCTTTCTGGACGGTTTCTATTGAAAGCAAAAAGGCATCGGTCTTTGTAAACCGAGTATAAATAATTGCAGATTGCAGAAGATAGAACAAGATAAGAAAAACCATAGAGGTCACGTTCGAATCATTGATAAACCACCGACTCTCTTTTCAACAAGCTTATTTAATGAGGCCTGCAGTTTTTATCTTCAAATATCAAAATAGGAAAGATGAATATAAATTTTGGCAAATGACTACAGCAGTTGGTTAACAAATAAAAAGCTTTTGTTGAATTATCTCTTTCAAACTGCTTCAAATAGCTCCGAGGACATCGAAAATACACGACATGGATGCTATTGCCAATGCATTTGAATGCTGCAGAGAAGCCCTCCCCCTTCGTCTATCTAATCCAAATTCTCGGTTCGATTTATCACTTTTGGACCGGTTTTCATATGCTTATCAAGGAGTCTCGCCCATCCCAGCCGTAAGTCGGGTGTGTCCGTCGGGATAGTAATTGAGCCAAACGAAGAGGCTAAAAAAATGCACACACACACACACACACACACACACACACACACACACACACACACACACACACACACACACACACACACACACACACACACACACACACACGTGTTTGCGAGTTTTCGGTAGACAAAGTGCGCCCGGCACGTCGCGCAAAAGGATCGAAAACGGTTTCCATAATTAATCGATCATTTAGAGCTGAAATTTATGAACCACCGCCGAACCCGAACGAACGAGCCAACCGACGATTTTGCACCCCTTTTCACGTTCGGCACGGAATGCCGCAGACGAGCCGCAGTCCATACACTCTCCCCGGGGCGGCCAGTCCAAGATGTCCAACCCTAGGAGCAGCAGCATCAGCAGCAGAAGCAGAAGCAGCAGCATAAATTTCCAGACGACATTTATTTTGCTCACTTTCGGGTTTCGGATAAGCTTTTTTTTTTGTTTTGTTTTGGTGTTCGTTGTGGTCTTTCGTTTTCTGTCTGCATTTTTTGCTTGCTTGCTTGCTTTTGTCTTGCGTTTTGACACTTATGATAGGGTGTTTTTCGGGTTGTGCAAGTGCAATAACCTGTGGATGATTGAAACAAAAAAATGTACAGAGCTTTACTTTAAAGCCCTTTCACGCCACGTGATCAAAGACACTGAAGATTGGGATTAAAAAGTGAGTTGAATTGTTTGAGCGGACTCGAAACTACCCATTGCATCTTTAAATATATTACCTATAACGTAACGTACGTCCCACGACTTCGCTTTTATTGCTCATTTTGTGTATTTTTTTTAAACCATTATTCCATTTGTGCCGGTTCGTCGTCTACCGACCGTTTTCGAAATGACGAATGTCTGATTTTGGCACCTCCGGACAGATCGTGCCCGACGGACGGAACCGCTTCCTTCCTTCCCACCATGCCATCCAACCGAGACATACATGGATACCGTTTTTTTTTTTCATCCTTTCTTCCTTCTTCCTCCCTATATTGGGAGACACAAAGACCGCAGAGAATACAAGACGGCTGCGCGGTGCGGCCGACGTTCCAATTCAAAGCGTTCGCTGTCGCATTTGGATGATCATCAGTCATTTAATTGACCTATTGGGAGGCAACATGCCGCTGCCGCCGCCGCTTTATGCTGCTGGCCAGGCTGGCTGGCTGGGCTTGTCTGGGCGCTGCTTGCTGATCTGCATATTAAAACCGCATGCATCATCCATCACTGACAGCGGGATGTTAATCAAAATATATATTCTTTTCTGCTGCTGATGCTGCTGCTGCCGCCTATTTTGCGCGGCCGGTCCGCAGCCGGGAATGCACACCGATGCCAAAACGGCATTTTGGCAGTTGAAAGTGGAAAGGCTGTGGTTGTAGTTTGTTTTTGTTTGGTGGTTTGCTTTTGTACAAGTTGATTTCATTTAGCTGAAAGGGTTATCAATTTACAGCAACTTTTTTGATTGCGTTCTTTTCGGTGCAAAAAAAGGTAAAAAAGAATGATACAACAGTTAGGACAAAATATGTCAATATGTGAGGTGTGTTAATATGCGTAGTAAACAAACGAAATACTTTACAACTTTCCTTTAGATAAGTTGCAGTCGTTGCCACCTAATTTTGGCAGTCAGGCATCAATTTTTGGCAGTTATCATCAGTCAAGAATCAGACATATTTTTACAAGGTGTTTCAGTACATTTTAGACAATTGTTATTTTACATCACAGAACATAATACAAAACCCATATAATTTGATAGTTTTTTGAGAAAAAATCAAAACATTTTATAAATTCTAAAGCCATTATTTGCACTGGAAAATACATGCCAATTTTTTCATACCATTACAACTTCCAAAATGTGTATAAAAATTGTTATATTTTGAATTATATCATAGAAATTATTAACTACTTTCATTAATTTCAATAATTTTGGAACATACAGTTAGAAGTTTTGTCCATAATGCGATTGACTTAAAGTCAAAAACTGATACCTTAGAGACAAAAATTGATGCGCACTGTAAAAAATTGATGCCTCAGAGACAAAAATTGTGACTTTCAAAAAGCGGTGGCTTCGATACAAAAATATCTGAATTAGAGTCAAAATTTAGCGGCAATGGGTGTAGTAATCACGTCGACTGAAACAGTTGTTGAGACGTTATCAACAGGATTCTTTCTTTCACCCGAATGTACAATAATTATGAGATACACAAGCGTTTTTTAAGTAACGTTAGTTTATTGTAGCTAAAAATTCAGTCGCTTGTTTCGGGGATCGGTGAAAGAATGGCTAAAGATCGTAACCTTTGCCACGTTCGGGAATTTTCGTGCTATCGGGACTGCTCGGCCCGATCGTTATCAGTACCACTCCACTTCGATAGTGCCCTTTATCGGGATTGACGGAAAACATCACTGTGCCATCGAATTGACCGTTAATAGTTAATTTTAATATTTAACAACAGTAATGAGACCTAAAGAGGAGAAATGATTGCCATTTCCATTCAAACTAACAGTAACCATCGTGCTGTAACTGTCTTACACAGTATTATGTTTCTTCTAACAACTCCAGCCCTGGTCCTGGAGCCCTGGTCGTAGTCCATTACAACATTGTGATTCCGTGAAAATTCAAAAGAAAAAATACTTTAAAAGTTAGTTGTAAGTTAAAAATGTGTTGATGCTTCATTTTTTCCTCATTCATACTTTGTAAGTTGAAAAGAATTATTATATTTACCCCATTCTCTCTCTCTCTCCATCTTGTCGAACGACAAACGGCTAGACAATACGTTGAATTTGATTTTCACACTCCTTCTCCCCTTCAGAAAACCGCTCAAATCGAACTACAAAGTTGTCATACGTTTTTCTTTTGCGTCGAAGTAACGAAAGAAAACGCCCGAATTGTTGCACGACTGTACACACACACACACCCCGTACACGGACCGAGCTGGCATGATCAAAGGTAAGCGCCCGGTCTGTAGTATGCATCATCGAACCGATGCCAAAAGACGAACCTCGGTGCCGTTTTGGTGGTGCGGCGGGCCAAGGTTGAAAATGTTTGTGTGCTGCACCTCCCTAGCCACCCCCCCCCCACTCTCCCTTTCAATTTAACTTATTGTCCTTTTCGCCCTTGGTGTGTGTCTGTGTGCTGTGTGACTGTGTGTACAAGCGCGCTTGGAAGCGTGAAAATGCATGCATGCTTTCGGGGCGCTTTTTATGAAGTCTAGTCCCTGTCTAGACGGGGACCCGACTCCACTCCAAAAAACCCTCGACAACCACACACACACACAGGACACAGCACAAAACGAGAGGCGCGCACAATAACAATACGGTGGCGCGCGACCAAAAGCGACCACTTGTGCCGTTTTGTACGATGAATGCGCCAAAACCCCACCAGCAAACGCCCGTCGTCCCCCTCGACACGTGGCTGCAGCGCGGTGACCGATCTCGAGACTCTCCATCCATCGTTTCCCGGGCTCCCCCCATGCGGCGATGCGTCCTACCGTCACGAATGCAAACGAACAGGGAATGGGGACGACCAGCATGCAGCCGGGCGTACAAATGACGATAATGGTACACCGACCGCACAACTCCGCGCGACAGACCGTCAGACTCGACCGACACCTTGCAAACGCGTGGACCAAATCGAACGAACGGCGAACGGAACCGGGCGGGAGCGTCTTATCGTACGGCAAGGCATCGTTATGCACCTGGCTAAGCAGCTACTAAGCTGCAAAAGGTCTGACGGCACCCGGGCCGGTCAAATTAGCTCCCGGCTCCGATGAATCCAATTTTTCTTTCGCCAATGGTAGTTTGATGTTTGGGAAGAACCGAAATCCCTCCCCTCCCCCGAGCGGGGGTTGGGGGGGGGGGAATATTTTCGGGTGAAAATTCGGCACACAAACGAGGGCAAAGAAAGGGAGAGATTACCGTGATTGACTGTCTGAGCTGTCCCGGGCGCGACTGACCTGTAAGAGGATAACACTACACACTTGGCAAACCCATCACCCCAGTGGGCCACGGTTCACATCGCCCCCGAGCAACGGAACGGATTAGCATTACGGATGCTTCCACGGCGTGATTGGAACGCCTCGCGTATGCCTTGCGTGCTTTGTTGTGCTGTGATCCACGACGCGGAGCGTAATCGGACTAAACCGAAAGGGATTTTCCCCGGGCCAAGCTCGGGGGAATTGTTTTCTTAACAAAGGGAATTTCAAATACCATCGGCAACAGTAGAAATTGGAGATAAGTCATTGTTTCCCTTTCGTGACAGATGTTTGTTGAATGTTTAAATAGTACGATACTTGGTGCCCACTCAGCTCTAGATACGCTAGCAGCTTCAAATGATCAAACGATGCACACAAACCTGAGTTAACAGCAACAGCAAGTGTGTGTACATTTACTTTCATTTTACTTTTATTCTCAATAAAGATTATTTAAGTTCATTTTTTCACTTTGAAATTGTTTGTAGAGGTATGAACTATTTAACTTGTTGTTTGTTTGTAATACACCTCAATTAATGCATTTATTTATTACACTCTTTTGCTGTTATCAGATCTTAGTTTTTAAACATTTCTATTGCTTTTTGATCGTTTGTTCTGTTAACATATTTGAATAATAATTTACGCAAATGATTTATTTCCTTATTAAACTCTTGTGTGTATTTTTACAGTCATTATGTACCTTTTCATATTTCACTGTAAATTTGTGTTTCTCTGCTTCTTTCCAACGATTTAGCTCTTTTTTGTGCATGTCTTTTGGTAATGTACAATGGCTAGTGTTTTAGATTTTCATCTTGAATTTGGTTTGTAGAAAAATGAGCAAGGTGAAATGCTAATAATAATATACTCCAGAGACTACACCATCATAAGGGTTTTTACTTGAACTTTAGATGGATAAAATACACAGAAAAAATATAAATAATGGTAATTTTCAAAATGGTAAAATAAAAATATTTTACTGAAAATATGTCTACAAAACATTCAAACAGGAATGAGAGTGTTGAGAGGAATGAGAGAGAGTGAGTGAGAAAATTTAATGTTTACACTAGGTGTCTCAATCGAAGCTTAAACATAACAGCCGTACAATTATCTTTTTCTAATTATTATTTAAAAACATCTCATAAAAGAAAAAAAAGTGATGTTAAAGTATAAAGTATTACACAAACCAATGAAAGCACCATTACTTTATCATGAAACAACTCACAATTTCTTCTTGCAAAACACACCGTAGCTCACCGTTTTACTACCATCTACTGCACGCCAATAAAAAGATGAGAAACGTGCAACACTATCCCTCGTACTCCAGAATCCACGCCAACCTCAAGCACGAGTGTCTTATGGCAATGATGTTCCATCATCTCCATGTACGGAGGGGTACTGAACTCACACAAGTACTTGGAATGGAATTCCCGCAGGGTAATTTCAGCGTGCCATGGTACCATCGCTAATAAAATTGCAATATCATTGCATGCTTTCTTCTCCCTCGAAAACACTACACCACAAGTTCAATAGGTACATTCCCGCAGACAAACAGAAGGCGCGGGAAAGTCACGCAAAATCGACATTGCAACCGCAAGTGAGCAGCAGCAGCAAACAATCATCAAATCGTATAAAATACGACACACTTGCCCGCAGCAGTAGCGCAACTTCGATCTGCTCATCTGTTCCGCTGATCTGTAGCTTTCGCCAAATCCGCGGATACAGACAGATTCGACGTGCAGGCAGCGTGTATCGAACCGCATACAATTTTATTCCCCGAAACAAAACAGTCACGACCGGCGGGCCGGGTTCATGTTACGATCGCGCTATTTCGCGCCCAAGTAAGATATCAGTTGCCGAAACCGTCAGGTTCGACGATGGGCACAACACGATGGCCGGATCGAATGCATTCCCGCACGTTTCGTTTTCGGCTGCGAGAAATTGGAAATGTGAGATATTTGCACCCACCCCAAATCCATGGGCAGTCGTAGCCGACAGGGCGTGTTTTTTCTTTAACAGAAGGGATCGATTCCTACTGCATGATTCCAGCTGACAGCTGGATGCCCACCCCCCCAACCCGGTCCGAACAAGCAACGGCTTGATTTATAAACTCATAATTTTGCATAAATTATGAAGCACAAACTGTTGCCAAATTTAATCCCATTTGCTTATGTTCGCCGGGCGGTGGCGCTTGTCGGGGCAAACTTTTTAGCCAAAAGCGTCCGACTTGCTCCAACCCTTGCCCTTGCTACACCGAATTATCCAAAAACACACACACTCGTTCAGTAAATGAGATCAGTTGTTGGTGGTTTTGATGCTGTAGGGCAGGGCAGGGACAACAGCACTGCTGCACGCATACAAACACGGGCGGTGGAGGACCGTAGCAGCTTCACCGGAGTTCGCGACCACAGCAGCACAGGCCCGGCAAGAACTTTTGCCACCAGCCAACCAACCTTGTTTGAAAAACTTTCGAGACTGCCACGCTGTCGATCTCTTCGTCTCCGCGATTCCCTCCTTCGCTTAAACCACGAGATGGGGCGCAAATTGCATAAAAAGGCAACCGAAAACCAACCGAATACAGTCGTGTGGGCTCATCTGGCCCTGGTATCCGGTATCTGTCAGCCGAGTAAGTCAGCCACCCTCCTACTCCTATTCCTTTTGCGATCTGCAAAGCACGTGTCCCGACTGCTGCGGGCCGCAAATAAAAAACCACATACGATATGTGACTTCTAATATAAACTGACGCTTTTTATTTGCAGCTGCTGTGGGGCGACGGGAAGAAAGCTTCTCGAGCGGTTTACACTCATACACACGTACCAGTGCACTTTTTGGGGGTTGTCTCACCACGGTTTTCCAACACTACTTGATGTTGGAGGGATGAGCGTAGAGTAGATTTCGTATAAAACTACTAAATTGACTACGTTTCGGTCGTTGAGTAGGAGTTGTTGTGAAATTTCCGTCTGTTTATTATCACAGCATGATGGTCAATTAGATGAAATTCATATTCAAATTACTTCATTGTTTATTATCATTTGGAGTGTAATAAGTTGAGGTGTACATTCATTACCTGTCAAGCAAAGCGCTTATCGTATAGCATGGTAACATGAAATATGGTTGATACATGACAGTGTTACAATAAAGATTCTTCTTCTTCTTTGGCTCAACAACCGATGTCGGTCAAGGCCTGCCTGTACCCACTTGTGGGCTTGGCTTTCAGTGACTAATTGATTCCCCCC
>KB667398.1:252724-294014 GCA_000349065.1 Anopheles quadriannulatus
GGGGGGGGGGGAAGAATGGATGAATGCAACGATAGGATTTAGGGCGACTTCTTTAGTGTACAGTGTGAACGATAGGTAGTGTGTGTGTGTGTGTGAGAGAGAGAGAGAAGGTAAGAAGTGCATCAGCATTGACATACAAAAGGGAGTCAGTTCATTATCGCCAACGGTTGCTACAAATCACGAAAGCATTATCATGGACAGGAAAGGAATGATCTTTGTTGTGCACGTAAAGAGGATAATGTTATGATGTGTATTAGCGAAGGAAAGCGGGTTTCTTTTCGCTGTAAAAAAGATTTAAAATTAACTGAGCAACTGAGTTAGCTAATTGGTATGGTTCCTCATGATGCTCGGAAGCTTTGCTTCTGATTATTGACGCTACAGTCCTTTTTACTACGCATTAAATTACATACAAAATTTTGAGTCCAAAAACAAACTAAGGAAAGATTTTGAACATCCCTTGGAGTAAAAATAAGAGCAGCTTGAATTGCTGGTACATCTTGAAATATTTTAAGGAAATTTCATTTAAGAATGCTTAATATAACGTTTTCCTACCATATGAGGTCCTACAAAACGAATGTATCATTTAGGTATTGTACAGCTTATTACAAACATTTTACCCTCTTGCAATTCGGTTGATGCAGTAAACCATCATCATCCATACTCTCCACATGGCAAACTTTCACATTTTTATCAGCACCGTTTGCGTTCCCTTTTTTTGTAGGTACACTTACCCACCCCACGAGCATTGTTGTGTCATAATTTAACGTGCGCATGCAGATGTCTGCCCCGTAGCTATCGTTCCCGGCTGGCCGGCCATTAAACGGCGGCTAATTGTTGCAGCCAATGCACCATAACCGTTACTCAGGCTCCGGTCCGGGGATGCCTGTCGCTCACTCGCACCCACTAACCGCACCCCGAACGATCGCGAGTCGGTCGGTCGGTCAGGTTTGTCAGTTGTCAGGCGGCGGCAATCGTTACAGGCGTCTGCCAGTCCAGCACGCCTGCGGGACGCAATCAGCAACTCCAGCGTTCCGCCGATGCAGTGCTATCAATCGCTGCTGAAAGCTTTACGGCCATTTTCCAAGTCCAAGCGGAGCTGCAGCGGAGGAGTGAAATTCCCCGGGCCCGGCAGGAAGCGTCAGCTCTCATCTGCGCCACGTCAACGCTCACGCTTGCTGTCACTTTCGCCACTGTCAATCTGCAGGAGGATTTGCGCTCGGTTTCTACATTGGGGCACGCTGCCGGATGGTCCGGGCTGCAGACAGATGGTAAAGGTCGTAATTATTTTTTCATGCCAAATTTCAACGTCATTTTATGGCGGTTAATGCATAAATGTGTACACACACACTCACACACATACGGCCGACACCGTTGCAGTTTCACACTTTACGTCATTTAAACTCATTTGCAGCACATAACGTCATCCATTGCAATTTTATATTCATTTTTTGAGGCCTGTGTGCTATGGGAATGTGTTTTTTTTTTTTGTATTATTGTATGTCGTTTCCATTGCATTCACGTTAATTCCGTTACTGGTTCGGCTTATGATGGTAAGGGAGAGTCTGTGTGTGTGTACCATTTTTTTAGTATTATTTTGAACACCGTTCCAAAAGTGCGCGCACGCATTTACGAACCATTTTAACGACCGCGGTTCGAAAGACGGGCACGACACTTGCGCAGCAGCCTATTTACTTGCTGGTTCAACGGACGTTTACGATTTTACAACGCCACAGTCTGGACATGGTCGAAACGACGCCATCCCCGCCGTTCCACTCGCTTGCTGGCGATGAACGTTTAAATATGAATTATAGAGTGAAGATACGTGTTTTTTTCTTCTCCGGTTTCTACATTCGCTCTCATGTGCCTGCATGTGTCCAGGATGCACGAGATGCTTTCCACCAGCTGCTGGTGACCTCGAAAGACCTGAAGAGCCTAGCACTATGTGGCCTAGTACATCGCTAGGGAAATTTTATCGGTACACCGGTAATGGAGAGTCGATGCTAAATCCTGCCCAGTGCCTTCCGTTTGTCTAAACGTAAATCTTACGATAACACTCCCACAACCGTCCCTTCGCGCCAGGGACCAACGTGAGGACCCAGCCACACCGACAGGATCTACACTCGGCGGGGTGCCTGCCGGAGTTACACGTTGCGCACTGCACTGGGTCAGCTGTACCGGTACGTAAAGTTGCACTCGTACGGCGGCACCAGACGATTGCACCATCCGGCTGTGCACGATAATTACTGGCCAGTCGGGAGGCCCAGGATAAATCGTTCGACAGTGAGCATTAATTTAAGTCTGAAACTCTACCCCGCAAGCAACATGGCCCAATATGGCTGTGTAGAAAGATGAGCGAGAGAGGGTGAGAGCGAAGGGGTGGTGAATGAAAGAGGTGGAAATTAAAATTGCACTCGTGTGCACCCACCTGATGGGCACGGGGATTGTGACCGTTTGGCAACAGGATTGGCAAGTGTGGCACAGTGTTGCAATAACTGCAACGGACACCGTTGTTGTAGGACGTTCTGGACACAACGTGGCACTGGCATTGAGAACGGTTATTGCAATGCACGAACGAATTGCATAAGAGCTGGGCCCGGTTTTAATTTTGAAATAGTGCAGCAATTGTTTACACACTGTCACACAGCTAATGGTTTGAGTTTAAATCAAGATTATAGCGGGGGTAGTATTGAAATTTCAGGAAATTCTGGGGAATGTAAGCACAACAGTGCGTTGCTTCATTTCTAAAGTATTGTATTGCAAAAAATGCTATTTGTTTTACGAGAAGTTCCAAACAATTTTCAACAAAACTTCCTTTTACTTCAACATCTGCGATGTTGATGTTCACTTTGAATTAAACTCACTTAACAAAACTGTGACTTGATAAATTGATGATACTCTCGCATTTTTTGCGCAACTATTTTCAAATGTCTTGATCAGTTGCTCAGCTAGACTCAATATTTTGATATCATTTGATAGATTATTCTGATGAACTTCAAATAAGTTTGAAAAAAAATGGAACATTTCTGTGGCACAGCCGACAAACCAGCATGGGATCAAGTCTCATATCGACCATCCCTTCGTAGCCTGATATGAAAATCTGGCTGCATGGTACTTAATTGGTCTCGAATGCCTATATAGGCCGACTTGTTCTCGTAGGACGTTACGCCAAGTAGAAGAAGTGAAATATTATCATACCTTGACGTTCATATTTTAGCTATCATTTTCAGACAAAAAAAAACATAATTCCAAATCAAACAATGTATGAAAGCAAAGTCAAATCAAAGGGGAAAAGATGATAAACTGTAATTTCATAAATAGCAAAAATCGTAATAACTGTACATCAGTATAAACAAAACTTGTTGGTAAGTTAGATCCTATATTTATAGATTACATCCTTCTATTTCTTAAACGTCCACTTTGGAGTCAAATTTGTATATTTTCTGTTGAACTACCCTTGTCAATTTATGAAATTTCTCCCTATAATTACATCCCACAAAAAAGTGTTGAGAGCATAGATATATTAGCTTTAAGATGTTTAAATGACCGAAAAAGAGTTCTACTTATACGTTTTGTATCTACCTTAACTATGTAGGCTCATAATCTCCTACAAAACTGGCTGGTTATCGTAGTCTGGGGATTATTTCAAGCGTATCTTATCTCTCTTATCCACATCACGACAGTGCAAGAAGCAACAATGAATGCAGCAATTCTTTCTTAATTAATTACCTCAAGCCAAAACTGTTTGATTCTTTTCACATTTAACCAAAAATTATCAGCACCGACGGCATTCATCACAAGACGCCCGTTACCAAGCAATGCAAAAGACCAAACCACACTTAACAACTGTTCGCTTCCGACAATAAACTTAATCAAGTCGCATTCGGAACACCATACCCCCTAGCACAACCGCCATGGCAAGCATATCACACACTCCACGCTCGAAAGAGATAGTTCGCGCATAAATTTGCAAGTCAACGAAACGAAAATGATGAGCCACCTTCTCTGATTTTTTTCGCTGTTTCGCTTTCTCGGTGCCAAAACCAACCACTGCAGCCACACCCTCGGATGCTACTTCGGCGTGCAGCTTTGAGCTAGAGGGTAGAGAGCATGTTTCTTTTCCACGTTGCTTCTTCTTCCGAGACCACATCCCCCGTGCGCTATCAGTGCTCCGCAATCGAAACATACCGCTTGTCCATTCATTCATTTGGCGAATCTTCGGACCCGGCCCGATGCGGTGCGCTATCAATTGACTTCTATCTGTTATGCAAATGAGCGCAACGCGCATGGAGCAGTGTCAAAGCAAGACAGGCAGCGTGCTAGAAAACTTCAAAGTTTGAACGTTTCTCTTGCCCGCGCCGTAGGTCAGTTTCGTTGCCATCAGGATCCGCTACCGGTGGGGTTTTTTTTCTGAGGACGGAGCCGTTAAGTCCGCTGCAAGATCGGCAGCATGATAACCCCCTGCGCTAGTAAACGCTTCAGTGTTCTGTCAGTGGCACAATGAGCATCTCCCCTCCGAAAGCTAGGGTAAGCCGGCAACTAACGTGACCGAAAGCACCGAAATTCCACCCCACCGAATCTAGGTCGTGGGATCCGTCCGAAATTCGACCACTTCGAAAGGTCTCGCCCCAACGAATAGAAGGGAGGGCAACAATCAGTGCGTGTTATCAGCGCTGTTGCAGCGGCAGGCAAATTTCAATCTAGACGAGCAGCATCAGAATACACGGTGGCCAATCGTAAGCGACCCTTGCCCACGGGCAGCGCATAAATAAATAAACTAGATACAAATTTGTTTATTTCGTGACTGGGCAGCGTTAGCGAGGGCACACTCTGCTGCTGCAACAGATGGAACCACGACAGGCAGTACGACAATCAAACTGGCGCAACGGTTGGCTGTGGTGGTCACAACCAATGTTGGGGACGTCAAAGTTCTGGGGAAGAAAGCGAGAGAGAGAGAGAGAGAGAGAGAGAGAGAAAAAACTATTGTTCTACAAAAGATCCTGCTGATTCCATCAATCTGATAGTGATTTTTCGAAGCGGTCTTTTCAAATCCTCAAACAGACTGCAGATTGGTGAGTTGAAGAAGTAATAGCGGAGGAAAGGAGTCAAATTGTCACCCGAACGAAGACGTGCTTCAGTCATTTACTCGCGAGACTTCAACCGAGATTGAGATCTAGATTAATGTCCTCCTTTGTCCTTCTATTGGAGCTGAAGTTGCCGTCCGACAGTGCTTAAGCATTGAAGAAACTTCTGTAACATCTTCCCTTCCGTTTGTGGAATAATTATTCACAGTGACCTTAAATCTGCCCGCTCTTCGCCCAATTCCCCCTTCAAGCTGCAGCAAAACTCGCAGATGCTTTCCCTTTTCTTTTGCATAATGCTTGAATCCATTGCAATTGCTTTGGATGCGATTAGCGGAGCGCCCGGGCTCGTCCACAGCGGCCAAGGAAGCTCGGAACGCTCCCACAGCGACACACGACACATTGACGCATCATCCGGGGAGGGAGGGGTCATCAATTTACCATTCAAATCTCGTTTCATTTCCTTGCCAAATGAATCGCAAACGTTGGGGTCTAGAATTCGCCAAACGAACCGCTCGCACATTACCATTTAACCATGAACCTTTCGCAAGAAAAAGCGGACCATAGGAGTTTGAAGGTGCGGGCAAAGGGAAGGATGAATATGCAATGTTGTGCAGCCGAGGCTGTGTGGCTCACCGGACCGGACCAGAGACACCCGGACGAAACTCGGCCAGCCCAGAGGTGCATCGTCTGTGCGAATCCGGTTTCGGAAACCAATTCCAGACATCTTGGATGTGTTCTTTTTTTTTTTGTTTGGAGCTGGTTTTCTCCTATCTGCAGTCTATTAATTCTCTCGCAGCTGGAGCCGCACTTCCAGGGCTTTCGTGGTGTCCATTTCATTGCGTCCGAATCAATCTTGCCCATACGCCAAATCCGCCGTGGTGCAGCTTTATCTGACACCCGTCCCAGCCCGAACCGTCTCGACGAGCATCGAAATGCAGCCAATCATTATTATTCCCCACTGCTGTCTCAGGTCCCGTCTGTTTGGGCCGCTCGTTAATGAATAAAATCGCATTTGCAGTGAAATCTTAACCTTGCGTTGCGTTTTGGTTTTTGGCATAATCTTTTTCTTCTGCTTCCCTCCCTTATTT
Organism: Anopheles quadriannulatus; assembly: GCA_000349065.1. Lineage (NCBI taxonomy): Eukaryota > Metazoa > Arthropoda > Insecta > Diptera > Culicidae > Anopheles > Anopheles quadriannulatus. The sequence goes on from KB667398.1 coordinate 258,894, forward strand.
CTCTTTTAAGCGATCATGGGGACACTGTCATTCCAACGCATTGGGGCAGAGATTAAACAGCGCGACAGACGGCGCAAGAAATGCAATGCGAGCAACAGGAAACCACCGTGCAGCAGGAGAAGGAGCAGAAGGAGCAGTGATCATCAACGGGATGCGAGCAAAAACTTGACACTCAATCCGGAATCATCATCGCTGTGGGGTGGGGTAGGACATGGAGAGACGCGTAAGTCAAGCACAAGACTCGCCGTTGCACACAAAAAAGTGTCACACGTCGCCGGTCATGGCCATAAACTGAGCGATTTAATGAGCAGCCGGGTCCGGGATGGACCGTTTTTTTCTTTTTGCGTGTGCGTGATCTTTGTTGCTGTCCTCCTCTCTTCTGGGGATATAAATTACCGTTGTCTAAAGCGACAAGCCGGCCCCTCTCGTCTCGTTCACCCTGCGCCACTTACCTCTGTGCTGGGCGAAGGTGGAGTTCCAAGTGGTGGACGTTTTGCCCGGCCGCAACGGGAACGAGGAGGACACCGTGATGTAGCCGCGCGGATCGTCCATGAGGACGCTGTAATCGCGCTGGCCGGTAGTGGCCGGCGGTGCCACCGATGAGGACGCCACCGGCACGGGCGTAACGTTCACCACGCTCGGCAACGGTTCCGCTGGACCATCGCGATCCGCCGTGTCCGTGCCGATCCCGACCGAGCCGTTCGGGGTAGGACCGAGCGGATACGACCCCAGACCGGCCGCTCCATCCAGCACGGCCTGGCTGGTGTTGAACTCCTTGAACCGCCGGTAGAACTCCACGTCCACCGCGTCCACGTGCAGATGGGAGCGCTTGCGCGGTGCCTTCCCGTACCGGGACGCGTTCAGGTGGTTGCGCAGGTACTGGCGCATCGCCGTCAGGGTAAGATTGTACAGATCGGGATGGTCGGGCCGCTGGCCGTACTCGTGCTGCCCGTCTGCCCCGAGAGCAGCGGCCGGCTCAGCGGGTCGCCGGTGGTTGCCATGCTGCTTCCGCTCCGGCTGCTGCTGCTGCTGCACCACGTGAAGGAGCGTCAGGGTGGACGGTGTGGTGCCGACGGTTGATGGTGATGAGGCGGACAGTGTGCCGTGGTTTTGATCGCTGAACCCACCGCCGCCGCCTCCGCTGCCGCTGTAGTGTTTCTGTGCCGCCGATGGCACCGCTAGGGAACACGCCGACGAGAGCAGTGAAGTCAGCAGCATTAGTATGAGCCCGTACGCTCGGCTGGCCCCCGCGGCACCACTGGACACATTCTGGGGGGCCACTGCGACGACCGGTGTTCACCGTTGGGGTGACCCACTGCCACCACAGCTACCCACGGCTGCCGTTAGCCACCCGGTGGTGCACCTCACCATCACGCGCCGACCACGCACGCACAACCGGAAAGGAGGATGCACGCGCACTAAAACGGGGCTCCCCTCCGCCCGCGACACCCGCTGTTTCCGGCGGCAGTTGTCACTACGCAAATGAACCTTGTTATTTTTACTCGCCTTTTTCTTGTACTCAGTGTACACTTTTCACTTGTCAAATCTTATGCTTCTATTAACACTTTTATGTATTTAGGTTGTATTTGATCACTGTTTGGTACATTACTTTACACAAAACTTCACTTCAAACCCACACTGTATCGATTATTTGTTGGCAGACTTCTGTTTGTTAGTTTGCGTTGTTTCACTTTTCAGCACTTTTTTATCTGAAAAGAAAAAAAACGAAGCGAATTATTAATTAATTATTTGTCTATTTGAATAAACGCAGAAACTTATAGTTTTGTGTGTTATGTAGGCAAGCCGGTGAGCCGGTCTCGTAGTACAGTCGTCAACTCGTACGACTTAACGACATGCCCGTCATGGGTTCAATCCCCAAATAGACCGCGCCGCCATACGTAGGACTGACTATCCTGCTATGGGGGGGAATCAATTAGTCACTGAAAGCCAAGCCCACAAGTGGGTACAGGCAGGCCTTGACCGACATCGGTTGTTGAGCCAAAGAAGAAGAAGAAGTTATGTAGGCAAACATTTGTTTATTGTTTAATTCTGTTGTTTGGTTATTTATTTTAGTAAATATCTTGTACGAGAAAATCGGCGAAGAATTTCTATTTTGTTTGCAACATTTTAACAATTAGAGTTATATGAATATTCCATCGTTTATGTTTATTTCTTTTCATGATCAATCAATTAACTTTTTTATATCTGATTTTCTAAACATGATTTTCTAGTCATAAATTGCAGAATTTCTATATTGAAAACAAGTATGTATGTAGCTTTTTTATACGTTCTGAGTTAAGATAAATTTAGTGATCGAGTGATCGTGAAAGTGAAATCTAACTTTAAAGTATAGAAAAATACCAAGCAAATGAATATTTCTCTTTTACTCAAACGGTTTGATACAATAACAAAAAGCATACATTGAACATTTGTATTGGTCGTTCCCTGCTGATATAAAAAGATTACCGTGAACGCATCATGGGCGGACTTGTATGGAGCGAATTAAACGTTCATAATAATTAGTTTTCTATATTACTTCTAATACAGCGTATGGTTCTTCTATGTTCCAATTCTATGTACTTCTTTGTACTAATACGGCCGTTCCTTCTAAATAAAAAATAATAAGTTTAATAAGTAGTTTACTATAAATATCTAAAGAATGCTATATTCTTTGTAGTAAAAGAGCTAAATTTGGCTATTTGGCTAAGCATGTGAAATAAAATATAAATAGTAAAACTTTCAAGCTCTCTTTTGCTCGATCACAAAATGGACTTGATGGAAAAAAAAATGCTTTTGTAGTAGTGTTAAAATTATTTTCAATTTATCCCATAGTTTCCCACTAATAAGGCACACTTTAGAGCCTCTGGGAATATCCAACCATCTTTCATGACATGCCTCTAGGTAGGCAGGCCAACTATATTTCATAAAGCGAAAAGATATGTAAAAGACTAGTTTGTATTGAATGTCACGATGTTACCAATTCATTCAACGCCATTTCGATACGTCTTCCAAAACTGAAAATAGGTTAAAAAGTTACTCAACGCGCCACACGGCAAACACATACGCGCACATACATATAAATACGTCAAACCACCCTAAACCAGGCAGGCCTCCAAATGCGCGCTCAAAAACCGTTTCCGATCCACCTGCTCGGTTATGCAATAGCGCGCGGCCAGTCGCTAGAGTCGCGATGGAATCCAAACATCCCTCCAAGCCCTGTAAGCTGCAAGCGGCTCGCCCAACCACCGACCGGTACGATAATTCACGGCATGTTTCACCTCACTACCAGTCAGACAGGCCCTCCCCATCCCCAGGCAACAACTCAGTTCGATCAGTTTCAATTATAGCACCCGGTACGAGACTGTTGCGTCCTTTCGCGCTGTGTCGCCAACGAAGACGACGACGACGACGCAAACATGGCGATGTATATATCAAGCAGTTAAAATACCACACATGTACGTTTTGATTTACTACCAACTTAGTGGTCATCGCGAAAAATATGCTCTTCCGCACCTGGTGCGCACCACCGGCCACCACCAGCGTTGTCGAAACCGGAGCGACCTGTAGCTACATCCTTTTTTTTTCTAAACTGTGCCCGTCCGTATCCGTCGCTCTACATCATAATCATCGTAAAACGGTAGAGAAGCAACAAAAAAAGCCGACCATCCATTGGAACGGTCGGTGGTTTCGAAGGTAGACAGGGGTTGGAAAATGGGGGCTAGCGACAAGAAAATATATTTATATTTAGCTCTCATTTTTCTCTGAGTGATGACATTTGCAGGATTTGCGTTCGTCTTCGTCTTGCTGCTACTGCTACTACTTTTCCTCCCTCATCAACAGCTTACAGAGTTTCGCATGACATGACGAGCGAGGGAATGTTTGGGACAGTGGAACGGCCACGAATCTAGAACGGGGATCTAGGTGAAACGTAAAAAAAGATTGATCTTTGGCAGGGAGGTAAACGGTAGACCTGCAGTGAGGCTCAATCTCCAATACCGGATACATATTTATGGCTTTTGCTTGCCGACTGTACAGTAGACATTCGAAGGATGCCTCATAGAGATGGGAGAGTGAGAGCATCAGCACTAAATGTCGAAATTGATTGAGATGAGACGTCCGCCCGATTTGGCTGGCTGCTTAATCATTTTTCCGTTTTCATTTCGACTTAAAAGCGCTATAATCGTCTTCGTCTCGTGTAGATGAGCCCTCCACATTCCTCGCCGGAAAAGAGTGGCCGCAAACGAGGAGTACCACGGCACGTGGAACGGGGGTTCGTCTGACAGATGATTTTGCAGGCAACTAAAAAAAAAAACACTAGACCACCGAGACATTCGGTGGAAAGCTACAGGGGGGGGGGGGGGAAGCCGTTCACCACTATCACTGGCCTGGTGGAATCCCGTCAAAACAAACCGTACGGCGCATGTCTAGCAAGGCACACACATACATACACACGCAGACACTCCAATGTGGAGCTGAACCCTTCCCTGGCAAAGGACAGGGGAAAGGAGAACGGTGGACAGTATTTTCACTGAAATGGTGAGAAAAACAACTGGCCCCAAAGAATGAAAACTCACTCATTCGCTCGCGATGAGCTCACCTACGGCTGCCTCATCTCATTGCGAGCGGCACGGCGAGTTGCGAGAGCTGCTGTACGAGAGCGTGAGCGCGACTTCAGACTCCCTCTCGCGCCTCCCCACGCTCCCCCCACCCGCTGCCCGCTGGATCTTCTTGGCCCTGTGCGGTATTTTCGCGCTCGCGTTGTGTCGCGCCACGGTTTCTGGGTGAAAATAATATATCGTAGAGAGAGCATTTTGGTTGCAAATCCTCCTTGAGGAAAAGACAAGTTCTTTAAATAGAATGGAATGGTTTTTTGGTACGGTCCTGAAGCCTTCCCTTTTCACGTCCCTTTTTTCCCCCCGAGCACGGCGGCCTCGTTGTGTGGCCCCTTTTTACGCGTTTTTTGGTTCTAGTTCCTGTAGGCACAGTTGGAAGGGACAGTTCTTCTGGAAGCGCATCTGTTCCAATTTCATCCATAACATCACTTAAACTATGCCAATGTTGGTAATAAATTTGGCTAGCATGCTAAGAGCACTACGGAGAGCACCTACCATGGATGACCATTACTTCCAACACTTTCTAAAACACAAACACACGCACCTTCACTGAGCTTCCCGTGTGTGAGCACAAAGTTCCGCACCGGATGTGGTGTACCGGAACGGCACCGCGCGCACTCGTTCGCTCGCTGGGTCAGTTGCACTTGTGATGAATAAAACGAGCTCTCACACACACAAACACACACGCACACTTTTCCGCTCACTACTTTCAGCTAGCTCCAGCTAACCGCTGGAGCACACATTTGCCGCGAAGGCCACAACACCTGAACGACGGCGACACCCAGAATGGCCCTTTTCTGTCTCAGCCAAGCGCACACGCCACCAGACACCGAGACCGCATTATGGGTTCCTGCACAAACCGCAAATGCAAATCACGACCCGCCAGCACGGATATGCACGGACACACACACAGACAGTAGCGCAACTGGTGCAAGTGCATCCGCTAGTTTGCATATGAAATTGCAAATTATTGTACCCCCTTCGGGCGGAGCAGGGCCGGGAAGTACCCGTACGCACTTGACGCTTCTGCTGGTTGGCACACAGCTGTAGAGTGGGGGAGGGGGGCGGAGAGGCCAGCTTGCATTGAGGAACACACACACAAATACACATAAATACGCGCTCTGCCGGTACCGTACCCGTACACTGGTGCTGTCGGGGTGCGCGCACTTTTCGGCCGGCTTTCACGAGACTCACGAGGTCTAATAATAAACTGGGACACACACTCACACGCGACAACAGGACACCGGGTGGAGGGAGAGAGAGAGGAGAGGCCGTCGAATGCCACGACAAAATTGCGCGACCGCGATGGCGACGGCGGGACGCGCGAATGGCAACCAAGATGGCGCACTCCCACCGTCTCGGCGCACGGGCGGTGGAATCCACCCAGCAGACACTTTTGATCCGTGGTTTTTAATAAACGAGTGGGAAAGGGGGGGAGGGGGGAAGCTGTTTTTACTCTTCTTCTGCTTCTTCCTCTTCAGACGACGTATCACGCACCACAATCTCGAATATCGATGCACACACGTGGTGCACACAACAATCACAATAAGCGCGCACCGTGCGCGACCGAACTGCTGCAGACAGACACACACACGCACGCGGAAAACAGTGGGGCGAAAAAAGGGCCCCCGTTTGACAGCTAGCAATGGGGACAGACACAGCTCACCAAAACACGCGGTTCGTACGATCGGGAAAACCGCGCCGGAATCGCGCGCTCATCTCACGTCTCACGGGGGTGCGCGCGCGCACACGCCGGTACGCTCTACACTCTACATGCGAGGATGGAGGATGTTGCCACAGCCTCTCTCGCTCTTGCGCACTATCTTTTTCCTTCGCTCTCCCGGTCGCTCTTTCTCTCGTTTTATCGCACACACGCAGCTCACTCCGGTGTCTACTAAAGCGAACGCGCTCCGTGTGGCGTATGGCGCCGTGGGAGGGGGGAGAGGGGTAGACACCCGAACAGAACCGGCTGTTGCGTGTGCTGTTGTGTCCTCGCGCTACCGTTAGCTTCGCACTACTGACGACGGCATCTTCTAGTTGCGGGCGCGCCCGAGCTCTCTCTCACACTCTCTTTCCGGCTGCCGCTTGGTTAGCGCCAATTTTATTACGCGCACACCGTGTGCGTGTGTGTGTGAGTGTGTTGATGTTTATTTTTATTTATTTGGCTCATTAATATTTCACCTCGCGGGCAGGAATTGCGAACCGGCGGTGGTGGCGGTGTGGCAAAAACGTTGGCTGAAGCTGTGGCCGCCGCTGCTGGGGTGATTTTACACCCTTACACCCCCCCCCCCCCGGCGGTGGTGTGGAAATCGCGCGCTACTCGAAACTAAGTGGCCGCCACTGAAGGAGACTCCTGGTCGCTCGTAGCCTGTCGCGTTCAAAGTTGCACCCGCGCGTGTGTGTGTGTGTGTGTCGGTGCGTTTCCCTATGCTGATGCTGTGTGTCTTCTAATAGTTGCTCCACTCGTCATCTAATGCTGCTCTCATGCAGGCCATTTGAATTGTACGCTCATTGGCTCAATTCGTCCACGTTGGCTTTTGAGGGAAACATCATAGAAAGGAAAGCATTACATTTGAAGCAGATGCTTGCATGCACATGAACGGCAATGGGGTAGTAACCAATAATTCCATGCCAAAGACTAGTGTTCTGTTTTCTTAAGATATTCCGGAAGTTACTAATTATGTTCCGAATGCAGTTCTTTCTGAATATAAAAACAAAAAAAAAATAATAATTCAAAGCAACACAGGCAGTCCTTAAACCGACAACGATTGTTGTGCCAAAAAAGAAGAAGGTGAAGAAGAAGAAAATATTGAAATTGAATTCATATTCAGTCGTACAACAGAAGTGTTAAGAATTATGTATACAAGTGATCCCCGAGATATGAAAAAAATATTCCAAAGCAAGGTGTAAGTCGAAAAAGTTCTAAGTTGAATATCTGTCAATATATAGTTTACATCCCAAGTTGAAGAGTATTTTAACTAAAATAATATATATTAAAATACTAAAATAATAATAACAAGTTTCAGTTAGATCGTCGTAACTCGAGAGGTTCTTATCTCGAGAGTCGAGGGTTTGAATCCGTTGATGACAATTTTATAAATATTCAAATTAAAATGAATGAAAAGTATTAGCAAAATAGTCAATAAATCGAGGAACAAATTCAAATATATCAGCAAAACTGTTAATAAATGGGAACACATGATAGAACCAGTTAAAAAAACAAACGTATTCGTGTAATTATTATTATAAGACACAATAACCCGTAGTTGGTGTATGCCTGCCGAAAGCCACACATGAACTTGGCTTGTTAATAATTTATAGTCATGATGATACTCATAAGTCACATGAGTCCTGTCTATGAGGGAAAATCCGGACCATACAGGGCTTGAACACATCATGAACAAGTTGTTAGAACGATGTACAAACGAATTGATGTCTGTATCACGGAACTGGCACTACCAACAAAATGCTTGAAGAACTGTAAAATAGTTCAATACAGGGTTTTTCATGTCAGTTTTGAACGTAAACGTTGTTATACTTAATTTCTTAATCATCTTAATTTTTATTTTCTTTGGCATGATTTCAAAAACATTTTAAAATGGGTTTAGTTTGACAGTTCCGTGAGATGTGTTTGTGATTCGAAAGTTACTTGGAAAACCCTATAATGAGATAAAAAAGGATGGGAAGCTCTACATTCTAACAGTGACATTGGCGAACTAAACCTCCTAATTATCTGGTGGATTCTTTTAATGATAAGATTCCAATATTTAATTGGTATAGTTTCCCATTTTTAGGTCCATTTATTCAAAGACTAGATTGCGATAACCTTCATGTTTGCTATATTAAGGTATCTTAAATATCTAAATGTTATGGCCTTCTGAAAAAGATAACATATTTAACATCAGTACTGTGAAACTCATCAATCAAATAGCTGCTGTGTGTACTATAAATGTATGTACTGAAGTGAGAACCCAATTACAAATGTCATCGTTATTTATTTTCATTACTTTTTTCAGTTCGTAATGCTCTACAATTACTTTCTATTTATTGAGAGATATCTGAACCAAAAATGTGACATTTATGGACGACAAACAATTGCTAATATAATGAAGTTTCATCAGAGTTAAATAACAAGCTGATACATAGAATTAGTCAAAATGAAACTCATAGTCCTCGAGTCAACTAAATCTACTGAGCAACTACTCAACATGTATGTGACTCATTACGCCAAGTCAGCTATCTCCAACCACGTCGTCTGGTTTCAATTTCCTTATCGCAAAAAAAAGGTAAAACATCAAAACCAAAACTGGTGAATCAGTCTACCACCAACTGTTGTGCGACCAGAAAACCACCAGAGAGTTGATTCGCTTCCGAACCATCGCCAGCGCCAGTCTATCATTGCAATCACAAAACTTAACTTCCGAAACAAACATCCCCATCCAGCGCCAAATTGTTTGATGTGGAATAATTACACCCGGCAAACATTTCCCACCGGAAAGAAGAACCACCACCACCACCACCATCACGACCACCGTTGCAAAACAAGTCGATCTGGCAAATGCAAAACCACGCTTTTTGCAAAAGACGACTCAACCGAACCGAACCCGGTCGCTCCATCGATGCTCTCGGGCCTGCAACCGCAAAATGCCCGCCTGGAACCAAAACCGCAGCAGCACTGTCTCGGTCTGCAGATCCCCTGTTTCGATTGCGTCTTTCCCCCGGAGGTGGTGGTGCTGGTGGTGGTACAAATGGGGCGGCCTGTCTTCACGACCCGGTTCTGTGGAGCGTTCGAGAACTGGAACTGGGGCCGGGAGACGAAATTGATTATTGCCAGCTCGTGACAGGCTGGCCCGATGAGAGCTGACATTGAGGCTGAGGTGGGGAGGTGTTTTTTTTCCTCTTCCTTCGTTATGCCTCGCCCGGCTGATGGGGCCGGAACGGGTGGTAGAGCGTTCGGAACGATGGTGGTCTCGTCCCAAGAGACAGTAGACGGAGCACGCCCGGCTCGGGAGGCGGTTGACGGTCGAGGCATGTCTAGTCGCTGTCTAGACATCGAGATACTCTACACTGTGCCTGTGCCTGTGTGTGTCTGTAGTCGTTCGCTGCCTACGCTATTCTGCCTCGTGCTTGGTTGTGTCATAGCGAGGGAATGGTATGGAGGGGAGGGGGCAGATGGGGACACACCAGCACGACTAGCGACAGCCTAGTGCGCCCGGTGGTTCGGAGCGCTCGAAGCCTACGCTGGCAAAGGCGTACGTCTCCTGTCATGTCCCGGTGGAGATTCCGACATTCCTCGACATTCCCGGGCGGTATCTGTCTCGTCTGGGAGGGAGTGGGGGGTGGGACACGGGGGAGTTCTCGGGCATGCAGATGGTGCAGTCGGTGCCGCTTGTTTACATGACGAGCGAACGCGGAAAGCTCTGCTGCGTTGCAGCGTCGAATGAAGTCATGTTTAGTAATGTTTGGGGAAGGTTCAAGACCTAAGCCTCGGTTTTGGACGCTTCTGGCCCTGCTGCCACCACTGCTACAGCTCGCAAAGCCCACTCGGAACCGTTTCGTGGCTGACATCCACACCTCCAGCCCTGCCCGTATCCCCTTTTGCAGCTATTTGGAGCCGTTCCAAACCAACCTCCTCATGTCGAACAGTGAGAGGGGGAGCCCAGGCGAGACACATAAAATATGGCCATTGTCGTGGAAAGCTATCAGGAATATTGCTCACACAGAGTGCTCGCACACACACACACACATACAAAAAAACAGAAAGAAACCGATGTGAGCTGACAAATTGCGTAGGTTGTGCCGGATCCGGCAGCAACGGCCAGACGGCTTGACGCCGCTTCAGCCGAAATTTTGGGCTTCCAGACTCGCCTTCCCATCCATCCACCCACCCAACCCCAACAAACGGTTTGTTATTGTCGCTGCGTACCGTCGTGTGTAGCGCTTATGCGCCCACGCTTATGCAGGACGCGTACCCACACGCACGTCACGCACAGCTCGGAAAAGGGAGAATGAAGCCATTGCGACGGGTTGCGCCCGTTACAAACGGGGTTGGCGTTTCAAGGCGTCGCACCGTACGGTAGGGAGATTCTCCAGTCTTGGTTGGTAAAATATTTTCACGACACAAAGTTCAACCCATCCATCGTCGTTTGGGCCGAGGGCTGTTGGTGTTTGGTGGGAGGGAATTGGCACTACTTTTTCGCTTCGCACTTTTCGCACACTCCGCTTTGGCGCCTAATGGAGCGGCTCATCGTGGGAATGATGCCGTGGGGGCAATGGTTTATGGGCACGGCTCCGTTGGCACCTTTGGTAATGTATTAAAAAATGATCGAGCAGTGGCACGTGCCGTCGGCGGACGGTTCCTTTCATTGTAATTCATGGCGTGTTGTATGGAGAGCGCTGTTTTTAGCCCAAAAAAAACTGTGTTGTGGATGGACTATTATTTTATTACGTTGTCGTTTTGAATTGATGCCATTTCTGATTAATTGATCATTGGCCTTTCGAGGCAGACAGTTATATGACATTTTCAATATTTTTTCTCTACAATAATCGTGCAAATGTACAAAAAAATGTTGAATTAAATCAAAATGTCTTAATTATGGACGTTTTAGGACCTGCGGATTGCATACCTTCTTGGAAATAGGGACGTTTTGCATACATTGTGCAAAAAAATGGCAACAGTATCTTTGCATACCTTTAGGCGCATTTTTTTTCAATGTACTGCATATTGCATAAGCAAAAGGTGAAAACTCGTGGTGAATTAATGGTAATCTGCAGTTTATCTGTTTTTACAGGACATTTTCAAAGTTCATTTGTATCTGGACGAAAATATTAGAACTAAAATATTAAAAATATTAAAATATCAAAAAACAATTAAAATATTGACAACAATAATTAAGCGCCGTTTTCAAATACTTGATTTTTGCTTAGACGAGCATACAAATGAACCAAATGAGTTTTTGTTTCTAAAATAGCTAACATTTCCTGAAATTGCTGATTGCAATTTTCAATTACGAGCACACAGCCAACTATTTATTATGCTAAAATTGTATCTAATGATACAATTTGCGTACTCATCTGGAACGGCGCAACGTAAACGGCCAGCGCCTTAGCGTCCGTAGCCGTAGTAGACTAACAATATTTAGGCTGTAAATTGAAAAGTCTCACCTTCACAGCCATCCCTAACCCGCCCCCCGACATCGTTCGCACGTCTGGCTAGGCTGGCCCCCTTTCCGAACACAATCAACTCGAAATTTACATAATCACAATAATCTGCCCGGTGTAATCCCGCACTGTGCTGGAGGGGGCTCGGTCGGCGAGCACTGGTCGGTCGGCTAACGACGTCGGGCTGGGCCAAAACAGTTCAGGGCATCGGGTCGAAAGTTAATTTCCTTCGCTTCAATACCATCACGGACACATAATCGCCCATCCCGCCACCCTAGCCCGCATACACCTGGACCTCCACCACCAACGAGAGAGAAAGACGGAGCGAATTTGATTAAAACAATCCATTAGCTGCCGCTGCTCGCTTAAAATTCCCGGCATGTTTGCACCGTTTTGCCAGACGTGTTACCTCGTGCTGCCCCGCTCATCACCGTCCGTCCCGCGCGAAAGATCCCTTGCCCGGCCGTGCCGTATCCCTATTGCGTCAGGTGCATCTCGAACGGACGCTTTATCCAGCGTCAGGGATTGCAGACGGATTCCATCCACCAATGGCACATACACAGCCCGAGCGATGGAAGTCCTGCCGACTCACCTGGGGCGCCGCTGTGAGTCGTGATTTTCTAGCTCCCCCTGTTTTCTAGTCCCTCCCAGACAGGAGTGCCACCGGAGCACACCGGTTGCCCATTGTTTTCGGTGGGAGCTGCAAAATTTCTTCATTCCATCTCGCAACCTTCGCCAAAGCAGCTTCTGGAATCGAACGCCAGGGACCCAGGGCTGCTGGAAAGTCTAGTCACGATAAATTTCCATCCTCACCTGTCGCACCTTCGCGCACCATTCTGCCCCCACACACACATACACACTGCCCCCGGGGGGGAACAAGACAGACAATCAAACAGTTCGAGATAAACAAAAACCGAAACGATACTGAACCGACCCGAAAGGAGGCGGAGTACCATTTCCAATTTTCCTATTCAACAGATGTTTTGTTTGATTATTGGATCATGCCCTTCGGGTTGCCGCTTCAGTGATTGAAAATCACGTGTGCCGACGGCCCGCCGTCACAATGCTCGGGCCAACAGAACACGCTCGGTTGTATGAAAGGAGTCGGGTTCATCTCCGGTGACTTCATTGCATTTCCGTCCCCCCAGTCCCGCTGCCAAAACGAGGGAGGCCGGATTGGGAAAGCTAAATTCAACCTTACTCAACCTTCGCTGACAACGCTCGAGGGAACTGTGGTACAGCACAAAAACAACACTTTTGCATATTAAAAACCACCCACTTTTTCTAGACTTGGTCAGCGCGTGTTCGTCGGCCGACCAGGAGGGGGTTGTTGTTGCCTAATTTGCAATGATTGACCGATTGTTTCTTTACCCCTATACCGCCAAAGAATGGGTCTAAATCATTCCAGGATCGATGCGGGTCGTTGAGTTTCTTGTGTGGGAAGGCCCACAATGTTTGGCCTTCTCTCAATCAAGCTAATGGGAAATGCGCAACATAAAACGGGTTGATGGGAGAGGGGAAGGATGGTTGTACATAAATAAAATCTCGGGCTCTTTCTTTCCTCGCACTGCTGCACCCAGGAGATGCCCCTTAAAAAAAAAGGAGAATTGTTTGCTTTGGATCCCTTTGCTCGGCGGAGCGGTGAAAAGTTGCAAAGTTCAACCGAAGGAGGAATCGAGTACGCAACAGTGTTTTGATAGGATGTACACGTTGTTCCGCAAATTAATATGCAGTTTTCATTTCCATTTTCCAGTGGAGCTGTATTCGAAACGAATTCAGCCCGGAGCAATGGAGGAGCTGGTGTGTAATAATAATTTAATGAGTATTCTTAGCAAACTGAAGCATTTCTGCTCTGGGACGTAACATTGAAATGACATCTGGTGCTCGAATTTATGTTTCACATTGTCTGTCTAATGGCTAATATGTTAATGTCTATCAAACAAGTTGTTCTTTTCCCAATTATGCTACCATCCACTCGCATTACGCGGTTGTACTGGTGGCACTGATAACGTCCACAAGCGCACGTCTTTTGATTGTGGTGTCGTAAACGCGTTTTCTCCGTTTTAATGAAGCTCGCAGCATACCTTAAGGGTGCGCTATCATCATCATGACACAGCTCCCGCCGTACCAGCTTCTTGCCAGCCAGACGACACGACCTTGAACTGTCTGCTAAATATGCAATTAAGAAGACCTTTCCTTCGCCGCTTCTCGCAATGCCAATGCCGTACACTTGCGTAAGGTTGTATCCGGCAAAACTCCTTCGCAGCATCATCGTGGGGAAAAACTTTCCACTTGCTCTCTCTGTCTGTATCGCTATCTCTCTCTCTTGCTCGCAGGTGATGGAATGTTCTTTTTTCCCCTCTGCCGTCGTGCGAACCCACCCACCATCCCACATCTCTATTTGTTTTTCCTTTTTTTTGCTGTTCCTTTTCTCCTAGAATGAAGCTCATTCTGAGCAGCATTATTTATTTACCTTCGCCCAGTAAGGAGCATTGGCTCCACGATGAACGTAGAGACGACCTTGGCAGCTGGGCCGGCTTCCTTGGCAAGGGCCGGACGACCATCGGAACGTTCGTTTCGTTCGTTCGTCTCGGTCGTCGTTGCGCTTTTGCTCCACGGCAGCCACGGCAGGACACGGAGCCCAGGACATTTACATCATTACGCCGTAGAGCGAATATAAATTGCAACATTATACAACTGCCGGGGTGTGCGCTCATCCAGGTCCCCCCCTCGCCTCCCAAAAACCTTCCCTAGGTGGTCGGTTTTCTCATCAAATCATCGTTCACGCTTCGTCGCAGCGAATCGAACCCGGCGAATGAACGTGGGAAACAGGTACAGGGTGGCATAGACCACCAGCACCATCGGGCCTGGTATGCCTGGATCGATTTCCGTTCCTTCTACGGTGGGAGTGGAGTGTTTGTGTGAAATCGATCCGTACATGAGGTACAGGATGGGGGCAGCACACTGCCGATAGTTCACCTCCGCAGCCACGCGGCGTTCTTATTGACAGCCGTGTCATTCACGTGTCGAGTCGGGTGCGCGCGAGCGCGCACACACACATGGCGCATGGTGTTGTATAAATTAGAAAGACAATTCTGAGAAATTCATCTGCATCACAGATCGGTTTGTTGGTTGGTCGTCGCTTCGTTGGTTGGTTCTTATTGCTATTTCATCTACTGCTGAGCGCACGAAGTGTTTGCCTTTAATGTTAGATCAATGTTTAAAGGGGATGGCACTTCACTTTCACTTTTCGACGTAAATAAAATAGCTTTTAGGTTGAACGTAAAATGTGAGTCATAAGGGAGACAACAATGTTTAAATTGAGGATGTCTAACAACTGATTTTCATTAATCACAAAAGGGCATTCAAATGAGAATCATTTGATAAAACTTACTGTTTAACGTATGGCTTAGAAGTTATCAAATTCGTTTTGTATAAAATTGACTGCAATTTCTTTCAAAACCATGTTAAATGTAGTTATTCTGTGTCTTCTTTTCTAGATACTTTGGTCTGTTCGAAAAGTTTAACCATTTATGCACATTTGTTGCTCAGTTTCAGTCGATCAGTGTAGACCTAGTAGTTTATGTCTAACCTTCGCTTTTCGAAAAAAATAGTATAAATGGGGATGTTGATCAACGTTAATTATTCCATCCATCATGGGCCGACAGGCAAATTTTACCAAAATATCGTTCAAAATGTCTTAAACCGCTCCATTACATTAATGAAGAAAAACAAACGAACATTGCTGTTAATTACAATTACAATGTCACCTTTAAGAGCATTTGTTACATGCAGCCCTTTCAGGGACAGTCCAACGCGCAGAACTCGAGTCAAAAACCACAACAACAAAAAACAAAACATCCACTCTTTCCAAGATGTCTACGTGCGCTCCATCACATACCCGGTGGGTCCAACGTCCAACCAGAGCGCAGAGACCACAAACGGTCAATCATCATTTGTCTTCTCGGTGGTGGTGGTCTCAATCTCCCCAGCACGCTTGGTAACACAGTTTCTGTTGACCCAGCGCAGGGACAGGCAAAAGCTTAGAATCGTTCTAGAAACACCTTAACACATCGTAACGCAGCCGAACCTGTTTAGCTATCAGATTCGCGACAATTCGGACAGGAAGAAACCGGCTTCAGATGTCTGAAAAAAAAAACTGTGTTGGACTACTGTAGGGGATGGTCAGTTACGGAAATGTAAATTAGTTGCTAACTGGAAATCGGGCCCCTCTGATTAGCCGAAAATGGAAGCGTTGTGTTGTTGTGTTAACCCTCGAGTGACTCTGATGAAAGTAAAGGCAGGTTGGTTTAATGTACTCAATGAAATGAGGATCAATTTGTACGACGATAAGAACGTCTGATTAAGAGATAAATAAGCATTCAATCATTTGGAGATGCAACGGGAACAACACAGTATTCTCATGCAGAAAGCACTCAAGGGATGATTTGTTACATCACAAAGCGTCACACCGGTTCAAAACTGTCTGCCAAAAAAACTCCAATCTTTCTCTCTTTTAATACCACCCTGGGTTTAGTATCCCCTCCATTTGCTGAAGCTTTGCGCTTTTTGTATTTCCACTCAATCTAATAAACATTGGACTTCCGATTTTCTCTCCCTCCCCCCTCCACTGCCTCTCGAGCCCGGGTCGAGCACTATTCGTACGGCATCAAGAACATTTCCCCCGCCCTTGCCCGACCACCCATTCTTGCTGCACCTTGAACCGTGCAGACCGCAACGCCGATCACCGCCGATCGCGACTTCGAGCCTTCATGAGCCTGTGCAGGACTCAACCAAGCGGTCAGTTAGCGTCGATTCTTCGCTGGCTCCGGACGAGTCGCTTGCGACACACAGCCCAACTGCCGAATCCGGAACTAGTCGGCCCCCGCGTAGCAGAGTGTAGCTAAAGTTGCAGTTCGACACGGTGTTTGTGTGTGTGGTTCGCAGAAGGCAAAGATTGGACGGATTTTCGAAGCATCCAAGGGTACATCAGCGATGGAACGGAATGGACGTGTTGCGGTTGTCGGAGTGTTGCTGGTCGGTGAGTAGCGCTGGTGATCCGTGATGCGTTGTTTCGTACCCAACCGCCTGTAATGAGTCGTAAAACCGCGGAAGTGTATCGCGCTATACGCTGGTTCGCCGCTTGTTGTGTTGCCGTTGATTGAGTCGTTCGTGGTGGAAAAGCACATTGTCGGTTGGCGGAGAGGGTAGTGAACATTACACTGCAAAGAATTATTCCCCTTGGGTGTGATATTAATTTTAAATGGCTTTGTATTGAAAAGCACAAGAATGAGGAAGAAAATCGTCGAGCTAGAGAACAGAAAGACAATCAAAAATGGTTGTAAAATGTTAAAGCATCCTTTTAAAATTCAAATTTTATCATTACGAGCCGAACGAAGTTCATCGCGTGTGAGCTTTAGAGGGCTTATTGCGAATTGTGAATGTTTTATTTAATGTTCTTTTTCGTCTACTGATACGAGAAAACAAAAGCTGCAGAGGTGCTCACCTTAAACTAAGTATCTTCAATTATCAAGTAACCTTAAATATTCCTTGAGATTTAGAAACCTCAATGTTTGCATCCTCAAAATTGCTGCGTAAAAGCTCCCCCATTTGCCAAACAAACATACACTTTCCCTTGCACACGTGCGCGTTCAATCGCGCGCATCAACGCATCGGCAAAAGCGCTCCTCGCGCTACTTTCGCGAGTCTGCGGCGGAGCTGTTTGTACATCATCAGTGGCCAATACAAACATGCATACAAAAACCACACCGCTCAAACTAGAAGCTCGAGCGCAACATACACAATTACATACCAGCGCCACCGAAGGATACGGCACGCGTCCTTTGATGAGTCATGCTGTGGGGAGTTGTTTTTGTTTGAGCTTGCAGCTCTGCTTACGCCTTGCTTTGCTCGCTTGCAATCGCGCGCCGTCCGAAGGTCTACAGCCCCGGAGGTGCAAGATGGAAGGCTGTATGGAAATGTGGAAAAACTTCTTCACCTTCACCGCAAGCCAAACGGAAGCAGCAGCAGCAGCATGCGAGCGATGGCAGAAGGTTTCTTCTGCTCTTGTTGCGAAGCAACCAGAAGATTCGCCCCACTGACGTCATTGGCGATGGCTTTGTTGATGAGCTTTCAAATTTGCATGTGGCAATGTGTGCAATGAGTGCACGGGTTTTCTGTTCTTTTTTTCGTTTGGCACATATGCACCAAGGAAACGAACCAAAGAGGTCCGGAAATTGATTCATCAGCTGAGTGTGGTTAACATTGATTGTTGTGTCGGAGTTGGTTGATGATTTTATGATTGCAATTTAGAGTTCACCACAAAGTAAGTGTTGAGGTATTTTTGTAAAGGAAGTGTCTCAGTTACGACTTGATAGCGATTAAAGAGGCGTGAAGGGAACAGAAATATTCCTCCAATGCCAATATAAAGTACTCACTTCAATAGCACATCAAAGACAATGGTGTAGAAACGTTGGTTCAATCAAATAATATCTCTTTACATTAGATTTTGTGGACGATTTATAAGGTTCGTTTTCCAAGGTATATGTTAAGTATAGAATTATCTATATTTTTCAACTATTTCCAAAACAAATTCTTAAAAAATTGTTTTAACTTTAAATCATTAACTCTCATTCACATTCATACTGCCTTGCAAAGTCGTTCACGTCGCAGACAGATCTCAAAGACTCACCCATTTACATATTCCAACATAGGACCTCTTAGTTATGTTAATTGGACATACACATGATGCGAAAACAAAGCTATAAACATAATCATTGAATGTCGCCTGGGGACTGTAAAAAATCTCGTCTATCTCACCTGAATGGCTTCATCATACCTGTTCTACTATTAATCTTCATCTAACACATCGCACCACTTGAAAACCAGCTCATGTTAGCAGTTGCTGTGTTTCGGATGCTTCTGTCTATTTGTATGTGTGTGTGTTTTTTTTTTTGTATGCTATTGTGGCATGTTTTCACCACAGATTTGCACATTTCCATCAAATGGACACCCGCCGATAATCGCTGGCAAATAATTACCGAACGTGATCTGCTTTTGATTTGAGGCTAATTGAATTCGCCTTCCACTTTGCCCTGTACGCGGACCGAGCCGTACACTGACTGTCAGTAAATAAAACAAAGAGAGAGAGAGAGAGAGAAAGAGAGAGAGATGAATAGAGAGGGAAGGAAAAAAGCTCCAGCACCCCTACCCCAAACACAACTAAGCCGAACAGCTTCAGCCAGAGCGTGTGCATTTGTGTGGAAGTTTGGTTGAATGTGGAGGGGAAATGTGTGTGGCAGAAAAGCCTCACAATATCGACAGCAGTCCGAATCTCGTCTCGTCCCCGGCGCTCCAACGCCGCATCATTTCCATGAGGAAGGATTTCTCTTTTCGGGGGCATATTTATCTGATCGAGCTTGGAAAAATTTCCATCCAAACGATTTCCATGCGTAGCCGATACGGTTTTGGGTGGCAAAAAAAAAGGTGAAGAAACTTGCCATGGCATGCCGAAAGTGGATGAGGTTTGTTTTCGATTGTGAACCAAAGCGAGCCATATTTCACGCAACGGCAAGCGCGAACAGATTAGGGAACATCGCAGATATCAATTTTGTGTATGAAAGCAAAATTAAACGCTTCAACAATCCTGCCTTCATTAAAATTGGTAAAAAATAAATATGTAACATTTACCATTACAATTCGTCTTTATGATAACAATATTCTTCATCAAAACCTTCCACTTTGCTCATTATAAAACAACATCACTCAGCTTCGTCCGTTTTCTATTATGTAATCTGGTCCGAGTTTCACCCATTTCGACCGTTAGTTTTTGGCAGAATTTATGGCCATCTCATAACTATTTCGCACCTCTGGCTCCGATCAAACCCATCGCCCCCCACTCGGAATGACCTTTTCCAGCAGAGCTCATTCCGTTACACAACAAAATCCGGTTCCGAGTGGACCGCACTTCCTTTTCTGCGGCTCATTTTTCGCAACAATTCGCGATCTTTACGATCAACTGAGCCAAACACAATCGAACTGAACGTTTTCAAACCCCTGCGCTGCACACAATCCAATTAAAAACGCTTCCAAGCGGAAAAACAAGCCTCCAAAACGTTCAAGTTCAAGGAACCAGCCGCGTCACGGCACGTCAGAGCCATCGCGCGCCCGCAAGTCAATGTCCTGCGCTCAACGCGCTCGTCATAAACGGCCATCGTTCATTTGTGTGTTACTCGGTGGAGGTCATCGCTGGAAGTTAGATCGCACCGGGCCGATTGATTTTTGGGCTCGCGTTTGATCACAGCCTGGTGGCTGGCTATCATTATGCGAGGGCCACAATGCCGTTGGTCGTTGCCGTTTCCCTGCGTCTGCGTGCCACCGGTTTGCTAATGATGACCTAGTGATCGAAAACTGACCGCGAGGGACCATCATTATTAGACGTCAGGCCGGTCCAAAACGGTGCAATAATCCGATGCAATAATGCTTCGAAAGCGCGCGCGCGCAGGCTCACGCTCACACAGTTGTTCTGCGGGAAGCTAACGGTGTCGGGGTGGAATTATAGCCCTTCAAATCTAAACCACCTCGCCCTCCACTAACCCATGCACTGTTGTTCAATTTCCGTTCCCCACAGTGAGCTACCTGGCGCTGCTGCTGCTAGCCGTACCGAGCCGAGCCGATGTCATTGCAGGGCGGGTTCGTCGCCAGAGTCCGTGGCTCCAGCGGGCTCCACTTACGTTCGCGCTGGGCAAGAAATTCGGTAAGCTACCTACCCCCCCCCCCCCCATGGCGAAAACAATTTTAGGGCCTGTGACCGATGATCGTAGGGGTCCTATGACCAACCCCCCCCCCCCCCCCCCCCCCCCCACAACAAAAAAACCGCTGCGTTAAGACAAACGCTGCTCTAATCTACCCCGTTCCGATCTGTCTATTATAATCAATCCCTTCAGCGCGGAATCGACCGGCAGCCAGTACAGCATTCGCCCTCGAAACCAACACCGACTGGCGGGAGAACGCGGTGGAGCAAAGCCGACCAGCCCAACCGGTAGCGGTACGTCCGCTTGCCGAGCTTTCGGCGGAAGTGACCGACAGCAAGCCGGCGCCACGATCGAGGGCCTTCTACGGCTGCATGTCGAACTGTCTCACGCTGTCGCAGTACAATCCGGTGTGCGGTACGGACCACACCACCTACCACAACGAGTACAAACTGGAGTGCGCCAACCGGTGCGGAGCAAAGCCCAGTAAGTGTGGAGCGTGTTGTACGATGGTGCTGTTTTGCAATGGCCAGTGTTGATGATTATCGCGATCATTAGATCGTGTAAACGGCTTACATGCTCGCCTTGATCTTAAGCTTTCTAAACGCCGTAATTGTCTGCTTTGCGTGACCTAAGCCCGACTGATGTTGTGACTGTTTCCATTTGCTGTTCTAAAAACACGCACTTGGGCCTGTTGCTGTATGTATATTAGCAGGAGTACCGATAAGGTTTTGGTGTTATCCAATCGTGATTCTTTTTTAGGTGACAAATGATGATTTTATAATAATTTAATGTTGGTCACAACTGGCGGTGTTCGTCGCCTGTTAGATTCAGTTCAGTTCAGTCCACCTTTCGGATCATACTTTCAATTACTTTTAGTAGATACCAAATGACTTTCTGAGATATTCCAAGTGTACTTGGAAGTTCCTGATGTCTTTGTATAGGATCTTTAACGAGCACCGCCTTTAATTGTAGGACATCCTCACATTTTCGCGTTCTTCGTCTTTTATATCAAAATTACGATTTTTTAACGAAGCCAACCACTTCCGACATGTTGTCTCATCTTGATTATTATTAATTTCTTGTGCTTCTTCGTCTTCTTCTTCTTCTTCTTCTTGGCGTAACGTGCAACTCGGACATACAGGCCCATATAGGCTTTCGTAGCACCTAGTTAGACCTTGCTACGAAGGGACGATTCATATGAACCTATGATGAGCATATTATTATGTCGTACGAGTTGACGACTGTACCACGGGCCCACCCCGTTTAGCTTAATTCTTCTTTTATTACCTTTGACGACTTTGTCAATATCTGACATCAAAACACTTAGAAATTATTGATACTCATAATTTTTAACAAAGTTTGCAAGTTTTGAAGAGACAAATCAAGGGACTGCAAACCTCCAAAATAGCCTAAAGTTGAAATACTCATCGTTTCTTTCATACTTTTCCAAAAGCGTCGTTCAAGCTCGCTTATTCCTCTACCTCCAACCCTACGTCTAACTAGAAGACCATTAACGAGCATCATAAAACCCATCACTTCCCCCCCCCCCTAAATGATCCCAAAACACCGACCGTATCAGCATTTGAAAGTGAAACGAAACTATGCGCACACATAATTCCACACATAATTTGAACGACACTGAAACCGTTTCCACGTCTGAGCCTAATGAGCCATATGGAGGAGTGCCAGCGGGAAGTGCCGGAAAGCCAGAAATGCTTGCCTAATAATCCATTAACTGTTTTTCTTTACCCTTTCTTTTGTTTTCTTACAGGAGTTTCGATCAAAAAGTCGGGCATTTGCTAGGCCAGCAACCTGTCGCTTCTGTCCGATGCATCCGAGACGCAATCGAACGTCGCAGCATTGCATTGCTCACCCTCCCGCTAGACTAAGCAGTCCGACTAGACGCAAGGCGACTGGATGCGTACAAAAAGGGGGTAGATAGGCGAGCGAAGATTTCTAATTTATTTCTAGTTTTTACACCACACCCGGTAGCGAAAATATGGCACAAAAATAATAAACAAAATCGCTAAACACAACGCCGCCCATCATCCGGTATCATTTTGTTATGCGTCGGCGTTTTTTTTTCCTTAATGAGGAGAAAATTTCAATTTCGATCAATATGGTCCACCGTGTGTGTGTGTATCTGTGCACGTGTGTGGATATCTAACGAGAAGCCGATTGATCGTTTCCATCCGCATTAGCCCTCCCGCAGTGTCACCTTACGAGGGAAGATGAAAAAATAAACGTGCCGGAAAAATGGGAAAAAGTACCGTTCCGCCTTCCGCCGCGCGAGGGATGAGCATCAGGCACTTGCGCAACCACGTGCGCCGTGCGGTTCCACGTGGCAGGCATTGTCGTCGTTAATGGCATGATTAATTGGCAGCGTTTAGGCTGCAGCCAAATCGAGCCAACAAGGGCTTTTTTTCGCCCGCACTAATGCCGAACCGATTAATAATGGTGGCGGAAAGATGGTTCATGTGAAAGAAACGGTACGTCACGGGTGGTTATTTCCTGTAAAGTAGAGCCCATGGGTTCCACGCACTTCCAGCGGGTGGCGTAATTATGCTCATGCTGTGATGAACTTTTTTGGTTTGTTTAGTGTTTGGATAATTACCAGAAACGAATGTTTTGTTTCTTTAGCTTTCAGTGTTATGCCATTGTTTTGTTGTTATTTGTGTTGTTTGCAATATTGCTAGAGTCTTTTCACCAATCCTGAAAGATTCGTTGCATCTCTAATAGTTTACTGCCCAAATAGTATCCTCGTTAAAATTGATAAGATGTGAAAAAGTTAAAAATTTAATTAATTAAAAAACTAACACATCATTTAAAACTTGCATAAAAGTAACAAACAATCGATATCAAAATTCAAAAATAGAGCAAAACATATATTACAAAAATCAAACACATTTCAAACATCTATAAAGTATTCGTTGTTGATTAAATCGAGATCGGGTATGTTTCACAGCAAGCTGAATTGGATTCACATTTCTTCCCATCCCTGCAAAAGATTCCAAAACCTCCGTAATGACTTGTTCACCACGGTATGAGATTAAAGCGCTATTAACGCCCCCTGAACTTAAATGGCATGACAAGTCCATTCTCAAGAACATTACTACCACTGCCCTGTCATTTCACCACCGTAACAGCACATTCTCCATCGACACTTCACTTGGAATTGGGTTACACAGTGGATCTGCCCAGCCCCATGTACCTTCTTTTCTTCATACGAACTGGCCTATGTTCTTACGGCCCTTTCAAACCAGCGAGTAGTAAATACGCATATTTTAACACTTCACTTCAAACCCCTCCAGGAAGTGACCACCGAAATGATGCCGTTAAACTCCTCCCACTGCAATCGGTGCAATCGCTACTGCTGCTGCTGCTGCTGCTGCTGCTGCTGCTACTGCCCCACAAGCTCAAAACGGAAACGTTTCATTAGCCTCGAAAGTAAGGGAAAGATCAGTCAGAGGAATAGAAAGAAAGACACTCAAAAAAAAAAACCTCGCAAACCCCAGACGCCCTCACAAGCTGCCGAAATGTACGACAAGCACAAACCCACGAGCGCGTACCGAGCGGTAATTGAAGCAAGGCACACGAAACGACCAGGATGGAACGAAATGACGGGAAGCCTCAATCGGCTGAACTTTGGCGTCTAGGCCAGCTTTAATGGCCGTGCGGGCGATGTGAGTTGCGATTGCAAGCGGCAGTCGATGCCAAAAATCATGTCAATGTAATTGGGCCAAATCGGGTGGTGGTTCTTCTTCTTTTCTTTCGAACCTATGCTTTGGGGTCGGGGTTTTTTGTTTCGATTCGTGTTTTTGCGCCAGCTTCTTCCGATACGAAGTGGCGAAAAAACAGCAAGGCAAAAGAAAGGCTAGCCAAATAGATGGGACGCGGGGTTGTTTTTTTTTTTTTTGTCTGGCGTAGAAGGGGGTATGGCTCAAATTGCTGCCTCTGTTTGATTAGCATGGTGGAGGAAAAGAAAAATAAACAAAAAATAAACACGTGTTTATTGTGGAGAAGTGTGCAAAAACATTTCATTGGTACAGTGAAGGGGAAAAGGTTTAACATCGCGATCGAGATACAACATCTGAAGGGCCCAGGAAGCTGGACTTCAGTTCCGAACCGTCAAACGACCTCGACAAACTGAAGAAGAAGAAGAAGAGATACAACATCGCATCGGTAAGATGATGGCAGTTACACTTTTGCTACGGACTATAGAGACACGTCTAAATTTTTTTGGGGTTATTTTATTATATTGTTATATTGTTTCTATTACTTTTATCATAATTAGCAATTATTGAAGATTATTGGAGTTTTGGAGATATTCTAGAAAGAATATCTAAAAAACAAATAAAGAAATAATTAAAGAATTATCTGTAAATTTCAGAATTTTTTTAACCAACAGGGTATATCATACAAATATAATAAAAAAAGTATAGTTACAACTAAATCTGACTAAGTTGTTTTTTGACTAAAGTTTCTAAAAGAATAACAAAGATATACATGCAAATAAATTTGATAATAAATTACATAAAAATACGAAAAAAATAGAAGTAAACTAACCTCAAATACAAAAACACAAACCAACCAATAACTAAATCCTTTTCAGCAGTTATAGCGATAAAAAAAACTCAAAACTACAGTGTGCCTATGTACGATTCCCAACAAATACTAAAGAAACAAATCGAACATCAACACAGCAAATGTCCCAAAACGCAACACTTACTTTCGTTCGCACTGGTTAGTGCTAATGGGAGTTTTCTCACACACTCACTCACCCCTGTCTTTGCACCCTTAACCGAGCTGTTTTGATTGGCATCGATCAGAGTCCTCACCTAATGAGACGTGGAGCATAGCCTCCGGCATGCCCTAACCTCATTCATCAAGAACTCTCGCGACCGGAATCACTCCACACGGGGCAATTGCTAGTTGTATGTGTACCAAGGGGGTGAATTCCAGTCTCTTTTCAAGCTGCTAAAGTAAACATCAACTGCCCGATAAATCTCCCGGTCCGGAGACGTTTATCCGGCCAACCGATCGAACGCATCTCGTCACGTACCAGTCACTCCAAGAACGGTGTGCAATCTTCAATGCGTGAAGATGCTGTAGTCCCCATGTTCCCAATGGTTCTTCATCCGTCCCTTCCCTTTGGGGCAAGCTGTTTTGACTCCGAGTCAAGTGTTTGTCTGTTTGGGTTTAATGATTGGGAATTTCCTGCTTTTGGCTGTTCACTTTTGCTTCCACCACAAACAGCAAACTAATAAAAAGATGCAACAATCAAACCATACTCACCTTTAGACATAAAAACACCCCCCGCCGCCTGGCCCAATAGAAAGTGATGGAAGAGATTTCTACACCATTCAACTGCTTTTGCCTCGATCGAGCCCGAGCGGACCTGGCGAGGCGTCTTCTGTGCATTACTGGTGAAAATGAAAGCTCACGAACTCGTTCACACACATGCTCTCATGCATCATTAGCCTGAGCCTTGGCAGACATTATTTCCTTCTGCTCCAAATTATTGATTCGCTGGTCACGGTCAAAGGCGTGTGAAGATGGCCGCCCTGCGAGCGTTGAAAAGATGTGATGTGACCGATCGCGGCTGTTGGATGCGCTCGATGCATAATTACTATGATTTGCGGTAATTGATTGTGTGGAGTCTGCCAGGACATTAATTTGCCCCGGTGAAAGCTGAGAGCATTTTCCCTTTTTTTCTTCGCACATTTCAATCGGAATGGCGAGACAAATATTTGGGAAATGGTTCAACAAATAAATGTACAATATTAAATAACACTTAACGAATGTGGGTTTCTGATTGTACTATGTTTGGCAACGTACTTGAACCTGTTGTGCCTTTTCATAACCTTTCATTTTATGCTTCAAGCCACCAGGGGCAACAACTCCACTGCAAAACATTTTAATTAATGCTTCATTAAAAGTGGTGCAACTAGTGCAACAATAGCACATCTCACCCTCCCTCTCAAAAGACACGGCGCTCAAAAATCCCTTTTACCTTTCGATATAATTTTTCCCTACTCCATCATGGGCCGTTTGCGGAACGGCCGTTTGCCCATCCGTTCCGTGCTTTATTGATTTCTTTGGCATTTTTGGGAAGAGTTTTACCATTAGCGAGATTTTTCATTACTCTCTCTCTCTCTCTCTCTCTCTCTCTCTCTCTCACTCTCTCTCTCTCACACTCTGTCTGTCTTTTGCTCTCCCTAATAATTAACT
The DNA here is from genome assembly GCA_000349065.1 of Anopheles quadriannulatus. NCBI lineage: Eukaryota > Metazoa > Arthropoda > Insecta > Diptera > Culicidae > Anopheles > Anopheles quadriannulatus. The sequence continues at coordinate 285,652 of KB667398.1, forward strand.
CCCCATGCTGGCAGGTACGCGCACTCACCGGTCCGCGAAAATAAAATAAAAATCTACTCCACAACCAGCTATGTGCAGCTTCCGCCAGCCTCTGTATCTGGAGCCTATCATGTGCGGCTGGCCCGATGCTTTTGGGGCTAGAGAAACCCATAACGGCACCAATCGGATGTGTATGTGCGCGTGTAGGAACAGAGAAAGTGATCGCGTCTCTGACCTCAAATTTAATTTCGATAATGCACCTTGCACGATCTTCCTTCTTTCCATTTTTTTTTTCGCCAACAATTCCAAAGATGCTAACCAAAGAGTGTATTGTTACCGTTTGGGGCTTGGTTTCCTTTTTTTTTTTAATTTTGCTGTCTCTCTGCCATTTTCAATTAATTTTCAGCACATGACTCCCCGGAACCCATTAAAACCCCGTTCCGTCTGTCCTGTGCCGCGCTCTCCTTTTTCGTGCTTCGAGCCACCCAGATGGCAGGAAAATCAAAACAATTAATGCGCGTTTAAAAAGCATCGCCACGCCAGACACGAGGGTGAAAGGAAGAGGAAGAAAAACGTGCGGGAAAAATCAGTGAAATGAAAACGAGCGGCAGTGTTGGAGACGGGTAAGAAACCGCTCGTATCAGACAGGCAGTTGGGCGGTGAAGTTGCATTTTCCGAAATCGAACCCGAGAAAGACAACAACAAAAAACGGTTGGCATTGGTAGCAGATGAAAACACTCGAAAAATGAACCCCTCGTGGCGCCTATGAAAGACGTGCCAGGGTGCGTGAACATTCGGTTGGGTGTCGTTTCATAACGAAATGCAACCTGCAAAGCGTGTCACCGGCGGCGGTAAATTCGACGAGACTGTTTCAATTAAACCGACCCGACCCGGGGGGAGATTTTCTGCATTTAAACCTCTGAAGCACGCGGCCGGTACGGTGTCGATTTTACCTTGTACAGTGCTCTGTACCGAAAAAATAAAGCCTTTCCGGCTTGTATCAGTCGGCATTGCTTACTGTTTTACTTTCTTTCAATTTGTAATCGGTTCAGTATCGTGACGGCTGTGTCGTTTCGGGGCCAAGCGTCCCATACGATGCATCTATTAGTTTGGATTTATTTTGATTAGTGTAAGTTTTGCGGTCGTTGTATAATTTTCTCTGGCTTATCTGTGTTAGGCTTATTATCTTAAATTATACAGCCTAACTCTCTTTTCCTTTGTCAAATAAACGAAGTAACAATGAGATAATAAAATGATTCAAAACTATGATATTCACGGTAAAAATTTACAAAACATTTAGTTCAAGACAAAATAAACCAAAAATCGAACAAAATAGATGTGCAAATTGATGTTCAATAGCACACAATTGAATTATAAAAAGGAGGCAAAGAAGTGAAGTAACAATAAACTAAGATAATAAAAAAGCTATAAACTATTCAAGCGTTGTAAAAGAATCTAAAGAACACAAACTGAGAAACAAAAAAAGCCTTAAAATACAAACATTTATACTGAATGCTAACATTAACCAGTACAAATGACAAGAAATAAAGAAATGATGAAAGATGAATTTCAAAAACAAGAAACAAACCTATAAAATTTACGTTCAATGGGGATAACACAAGAACAACGATAAAATACACAAAAAAATCCTCAATAAGACACAAATAATAGTCACAATTGAAACATCATGCACAACCAACTGCCAATAAATATCAGCAGAAAAACACAGGGACAGGTGACAATTGCTTTCTATCATCAAAACATGTCATTTTTCTACCCTAACATCTCTCACAATGGTCCATTTTACTTTCGTTTCACGTTCCATGAGCAGCCGGCATTAGAAACAGGTACGATGAGCTCAGGTCTGAGCTGGAATTGAAAATCATTTTGCTCTTCACCTCGCCAAACCGATGCAATAAATCAAAGCCTTATCTAGGTCCTCTTTAACAAATGGACACAAAACGAGACGCTTGTTGTATGTCGGTGAGAAATATTGTGTTACTTTAATGCTTCCGTATTACCTTCGAACGGTTCGACTGAACTTACTCACACGCACACTCCCGGAGCCCGGTCGAAGAATTTCCCCGCTTTTCTATCGTGTGCGTACCAAATTATTCGGCTCCATCCAGCGGCCACCCCATAACAAAAAAAAACAAACCCCAACCCCAATGGAAAGAGGGAGGAGAAAGAAAAGCCAAACGTACAGCGCGAAAGCTCACCCGGGCCGGGCCTGAACTGCCGAACGGTGTCAAGAAAGTGGCGATCAAAAGCGAAGATCGAAACACAGCTAACGATCGCACGCGGAAAAGGAATCGGTGGCTCGGAGAGGTCGTAAACCGTACAGCCACTACGCACTCGAACACTCGGTGGACGGGTCCAACGGGGATGGGAAAACTCCTCTTCCCCCCCAATGGAAGGGGCTGGGGATCGGCGCGAAAATGTTTCAAAATTTTGTACACCCGCCCGGGGAAGGTTTATTCATTGGCCAGCGCTTGCCCGGGACGGAAGCCGTGTTGTGCTGTGGGTAACGAAACTAGCGGAAAAGGTTTTAGACAACGCACGACGTGTGAAGCGTGTTCGTTGCGTCACAGTGACTTAAGAAAAAAAGGGTTTGCCACCTTTCACGCGTGTACGGTGAACGCGACAGTGCAGTGTGTAAAACGTGCATGTGCTGGGTGCCAAAGAAAAACGGGATCCCAAGACGCGAACAAAGAACAACAAATCTAATCAAAGTGAAAATCCTTGTTCCGGAAAACTACCCGAACAAATTATAAAACTATTAGCGAGTGAGAGTGTGTGTGTGCGTGTCAGTGTTCTGGTGAAAACGCTACTGGGAAAACACGTTTGAGATCGACGCAGAAAGCAAAAAGGCACCGGGTCTCGGAACGTGCTAGACACAGCGACAAACCTTCCCTGCAAAGATTGAAAAGGTGGAAATTAATTTTCACGTGTGAACGTGTGCTGTACGTGTGTAGCATTGTGGAAGCGGAATTCTGTGAGCGCGGCCGGAAAAACCAACTCCCGGGTTCCTTGACATCCAGAGGCAAGACGCACGTGCGTTGCGAGTGACGAAGAACAAAAAATAAACCACGATGCGATCCTTGTGGTTGTTTCTACTGGTGGCAGGTAAGCGCGGACGGTCGGGGACGGACGCGGACAGGCAGCCCTTGCCGTTTGTAATTTAAAATGTGTCCCAAACGCTCCGGTTCGCGCGCGGGTTTTTTGCATACCTCCGCGGGGAACTCCGCGGACGGGGCCGTTTGGTGGCCAACTCATTATACCAAATTACTTCGCTTAGCGTTTCGGTTCCGTTTATGGGGGTTTCCTTCTTTCAATTTTCATCTCATGTGTTGGCTGCTGTTTGAGATGGCATTTGCAATTAATTCTCGGCAGCAGTGGAATTTGGTTTTGTGGCCAGAATGGGGGATTGATTTTTTGAAGAAAATTAATTCCACCAGCTGTTTTTTTTTTTTCGTCTCTAATTGCAATCTTGTTCTTTGAGATTGCAGAATCAAACGTAGTGGAGGAAAAACGAAATCAGAGAAAGAGTGTTTTATTCTTCGGGATTTATGTCTGCTCAGTTTTTTTTGTAATACCAAATATTGTAAATCAGGATAGTGCAACTGGAAATAGTCACAGGAAATGGTCTATAAAAATGTGAAACAGAAGATCACAATTCATCTGCATGCATTTTGAATTATCACAAATTATGTTGTAAATCTTTATTCAAATTGTTGTTGTATTGTAGTTCATCACTCATCAATTCTAACTGATTCCAATATCAAAAAATTAGCTTTGAATCTATTAATGCGTCTAATTCAACTGCAAAATTATCTCAATTTAAGAAAAACTCTGATTTTAGTGCATTTTGACGCTTTCAGAAAGATATTTTCGTTAAGGTACAATATATTAAGTTCCGTTCACGGACCTACTGAAGCTCTGACGCAATTGTGAGCTCAACCATATTAGTAAGGGGGGTTTCAGGGATTCAAATTAGAAAGAAGGAGGGCTTTTCTGAGGTTCTCATAATTATGGGACATTTTATTAACTCTTTCATACGGGTAGTGAGCTTTACGTGATGGAAATTGGACCATTTCACCGACCTATTTGTACAGACAAGTTTCAAATTCCTATTGGATTCCAAATGAGCCTGTCCAAAAAGAGTGTTTTAGAGCCCACTGCACATAATGTTGACTTCCCGTAGGAAAGTGTTCCAAAAATTACCAAAACTCCTGCGAACTCCAGTAGGTGCACAAATTCAGAAAAGTCATATTCTAAATCAATATTCTTTCCCCTTCCTAGCGCCACTGGTACTGGCCGAGGATAAGCTTAAAAAGCCCAACCCCGCCGTAGCGCCAGCGGTGGCCTCCACGTCCAAGATCGCCGACAGCGTAGCCAGCCCCAGCGTGACCGAGTACAAAAAGACGCTCATCCGCAAGCCGAAGCGTTCGAACGGTGAGATTCCGCTGCTGATCATCCGTCCGGTGGACAAGCGGCGCAAGATCTACTTCAAGGAGCCGACGGTGAAGATCGCTTCCGGCGGTGTGGCCACGTATGGCACCTATCCTGGTAAGCAATTCGGTCGCTTGCTTGCTGCCGCTTTAGACTAATTGACGATGGGCCTTTCAGAGCTTCATACGAACGACGGTGAGATGTTTACGCTCGAGCACATGCTGCCGATCCTCAGCCTGGAGGGCATGCTGAAAGGGTTCTCCAAGCACGGTCCGAACCACTTCGTACCCTCGCCACAGTTCAAACCGTCCGACATCCATCACCTGGTGGCGCCCCAGAAGACGAAGGAAGAGTATCACCATCAGCTCGCGCCGCTCAAACCGAGCCAGCTGCTGTCGATCTCGCACAAACCGGCCGAGGCCGTGCCGGCCCAGACGCTACCATCGCCGCCGCCCCCGAACTACGTACCGGCCGTAAATTCTGAAGATCAGCTACTGAAACTTGGTCAACCACAGCCTTCCTTTTCGCCCCTGGTACAGGACAAGCCGGCGTTCGTCAAGCCCGAGCAGCTGCCGGCCAGCTTCAACTTCAAGGTGCAGGACGAGGTCGGCCACTACAAGGTGAACGCGATCCCGCTGTCGAAGCCGCCGGCGGCGTCCGAGCCGCACCACCATCAGCACCACCATCCGGCCCACCAGCAGCACCATCACTACGGGCAGCCGACGGCCGGGGGCGCCACCAGCTACGTCGGCAGCCAGCAGGGTAAGTCGCCCCAGCCGCCCCAATCGCAGCCGCTCTACATCCATGCAGCGCCACCGGCCACCGATCACCACGCGTCCAGCAGTGGCAGCAAGTGGCAGGAGGTCGTCCCGAAGAAGTCCCCGCAGGTGTCCGTGTCCACCAGCTTTTACCATCCGAAAACGATCGTGACCGAGCAGGAGCAGTCGCAGCACACGAAGGCGTACGCGCAGGCCCAGCAGGCGGTGGCAGCCCCGCCGTCCCAACAACAGCCAACCGTGCAGACGCATCTGAGCTACTACTTCCCGAAGGAAGAGTCGGCACCGCAGTCGGCCCCGGTCGCCCACCACCAGCACGGCCAGCAATCGGCGACGTCGTACAGCAATGTGCAGGCGAGCGGTAGTGCACCGACCGGCGACCACCCGCTTGCCGACACGCCCGCCGAAAAGCCCATCCACAAGACGTACAGCTCGCACATTAAGCAGAAGTACCAGAAGCAGCACCATCAGCAGCCGCACGTCTTCATCCAGAAGTACTTCGAGTTCCCGTCCAAGCCCGGTACGCACCAGAAGAACGTCGTGAGCGAGTTCCACGGTTCGCACGGTAACGAGACGTCCGACCATCAGCATCTGCCCGAGCCGCAGGCCTACGCCGCGCCCCAGTATCTGCCACTGCCCCAGCCGCAGGCCCTTCATCAGCCACAGCATCAAGCGATCAATGGCGGTCCGGGGGCGCAAACGCTTCACCTGCAGCTGCACCACCCTGTACATCATGCGGTGCACCATCCGATGCATCACGGTGGACCTGCTCAAAGCTACTGGAAGTTTGGGCGTCGCAACCAGGACACGGCCCAGGCAGTCAAACCAGTGGTAGAGCACACGAACGAGCCGGACCATCACGATAGCCAGCATGCCGGTTCGGTTCTGCGCCCGGTCAAGCACACGACAGTGACCATCGGGACAAGCACGGAGTCGGCGCCATCCGCCGGCAAGGACAGCAAGGACGGACAGCCCCAGGCTCAGGATCGTATCGATCAGAGTGCGCAGACGACCAACAGCACTGCCAGTGCGTCCACCAGTGCGCCGACCCGAACGCCCAAGCAGATCCAGCACGGCTGCGAACGGCGCTGCATTCGCAACACGGTCGCCCAGGCGTACGAGCCCGTGTGCGGCACGGACGGTGTGACCTACTCGAACCGGGGCAAGCTGCGCTGTGCCCGAACGTGCGGTAATGACGGTAAGCAGCCGGAGATCATCTCTCCAACTCCAAATTGGAACTAAATACCTTGTGTTCATGCCACATTTTCGGTGTTTCTTTCTTTCTCCAGATCTCGAGATACGATCGTACGGCGAATGTTCCACGACCTCGCGGAACGCATAATTGACCTGTGCCTGGCACAAACGGGCCCACAGCAGATAGTTTCATTTCCGCTTTCACTCATTCGCTCAGGCTGCCGGCAGTAGTAGTGGTTACCCTCGATTATAGAACCCGCGTGGAACGGAAATGATGCTGCCAACAACACACACACACCTGCGGCGGGGCATGGTAATCTCTTAAACGGTGAAACAATATCGATTGCCGCCTGATCCATTGCCGTGTTCATCTTTCCTGGGTTTTTTTTCCTCCTCCCGCCGTAAACTGTTTAAATATCGATCGGGAAAATTCGATCGCTTCGAGCGCGGGCAACCTGAGAGCTGAGTGATTGGGTGGAGAGTGAGAGAGAGAGAGAGAGAGTTACCTGTGTTGAACCAATTGGCGATCAGGGGAAGAAGAAAACGTAATTAGTGATTTATTTATTTATTGGATTCCTCACCTCGGGAACCGTTGCTTTGTTACCGGGTTTTCTCTTCTTTTGGTTTTCTTTTGTTTTTGTTTTTTTTACAATCAATTCATTTGCAGTCGAATCGACTCGAACACACCTACACATCTACAGACACATACACACATCTACAGACAGACACCCTTAGATATGTAAGATTATTTTAATTACCTTGCGCAATCTCTTTCTTGTGGTTGGCAGGAGGCAGTGGAGTAGACGTGCGGATGAATAAAATGGTGATGATGATTAATAATAAAACATAGCAAGAATGTTTTGCTTATCAAAGAGAACTGGTGAAAGAACGGGATACTTTTATGAGGTGATTAAAAGGTGCGAAATATCCAGTGTGGTGATACTGATTATTTTGTGAATGTACGTGGAACGCGAGGAATATTGGAAGATATTCGAGAGGCTGCCAAAGATTTCTGATAACGGATTTAAGCATGCATTATCATATCAGACTTACCGGATGACCTAAAAGATGGCCAGGAAGATCCAAGATATTCAAAAATTAAATTAAATTATGCCGTTCTAACACATTCATTAGGAAAAGGACTACGACTAGGTGTTTGCTGCTTGGGATCCCGCCCCTCGCCGAACGTGTTGAGCACGCCAGGCTGGCATTTATCACGGGAATCTTAAGTGGAACCATCGACTATCCCGAGCAACTTTTGAGGATTCACCTCTATGTTCCTGCCAAAATACTCCTTCGCCCGCCAATGCTGGTAGCCGCTGAAACCCGAACAACCTTTGTCTTTCGTAACCTCCTTATTTGTATGTGCCGTCTACTAAATTCAGCTGACGATCTCTATAAGCCTAGTATGAAGATAGCAGAACTGACTACACGTTTAAGTGTTCGAAATGCGTCCAACAAATACAATATATACATGTTCTGTTCGTTATCTAATGTATATTGTAATCAAAATTTGACTCGAGAGAGCTTTATAGTCCATCGATTAATAAACACTAAACTAAACTAAACTAAAATTAAACGATATCTCAGCCGATGTATCTTCAACATCCGGTTGCAATTTGATTTAAATTAGCAGGATCACTAGGTTCTAATGGAGATGTATTGTATATATCTTTAAATATTACTAGTGCTCTTATCGCTTCGGATTACTGGTTTCGGACCACATCAGGGTCCTTATTTGGAGGAATCCTGGGTTAGATCTAACGAGTTAGCTATTTACCATCAGAATGTCTATTAGAACCAATTTCGGAAGGAAATTTATAAACTCTAATAAAAAATCTTTTATAAAAAAAAACTTTCATTGGTTTACTCTTCTTCTTCTTCTTCTTCTTCTTCTTCTTCTTCTTCTTCTTCTTCTTCTTCTTCTTCTTCTTCTTCTTCTTCTTCTTCTTCTTCTTCTTC
>KB667398.1:294224-429129 GCA_000349065.1 Anopheles quadriannulatus
TCTTCTTCTTCGTCTTCTTCTTCTTCTTCTTCTTCTTCTTCTTCTTATTTCTTTTTATTCTTCTTTTTCTTTTTCTTTTTTTCTTCTTTATGTTATTCTGCTTCTTCTTCTTCTTTTTCTTCTTTTTCTTCTTCTTTTTTCTCTTCTTATTCTTCTTCTTCTTATTTTTCTTCTTTTTCTTCTTCTTATTTCTCTTCTTTTTCTTCTTCTTCTTCTTTGACACAACAACTGTCGGTTAAGGGCTGCCTCTACCATTAGTGGGCTTGGCTTTCAGTGACTTACTGATTACACATAGCCGGATAGTCTGTCCTACGTATGGGGGTACGGTCCAGTTGGCGATTAAACCCATGACGGGCATGATCGTACGACTAGTTGACGAAAGTACCACAAGATCGGCCCAAACTAGTTGACTGTGCTGGTTCTCTAAATTACGAAACCTGGCGAAACAGCAAATCTGCCAATAAATGATGAACTATACTGAAACATTTCATCCTAATGCGTTTCATCATACGTTTCTTTCTTCCAATCTTGTGTGCGCCATCATTATTCGAGTACGAAAAATACTTCAAAATACAATTTATTTCAGGTATCGACATCTTATCGTCTGTTTACTCCAACGAGCTTTGTTTAAATTTTCAACTGGCAAAAATGTACTAAATATTTAACGTTTTAGCACTCATCGTGCAATTTTGACCATCTTGTACTAACTGCTACTCCCACCGTGAACGAGCTGTCATCGGCTGCTGCTATAAAACGCCATAATAGCAAATTTATCAATGAAAATTCAAACATTTTAATAAAAATATGTTGATAATCATTCACAACCAGGCAATTTGAACTTTTCCGCTCCATTTGAGTTTCATTTTTCATTTAAAAATAAAACCAAATCCCCAAATCGCCACTTGTTTACATCACTGTGGGATGTAAACAAACAAACAAGACGTCATTTGGCGGCAATCGCGAATCGGTGCGTTGCGTGTGTGCCTGTGTGAGTGTTTATTTTTTCGTTCTTTCATCTTCTTCTCCAAGCACGAAGGCCAATTCTGACGAGGAGACAATTACAAGTGCGCTTCATCCATTTGAAAGCATTAGATAAGATCAAGTACGTGTTTCGTGGCAGCAGCTCCGGCAGCAGCAGCAGCAGCAATCGCATCAGAAGGTCTATCATCCGCTCGCGTCGTTCCGAAATAGCACCACCATACCCGTACTAACGCACTTATTTTCGTACCCTTGCAGTGAATGGCATCGAATGCGGCACTGGGGAAGCTGATTCTGGCCGCTACATTTAGCGCGTTTCTCTACTACGTGCTGTGGGTTGCGGTACTGCCGTTCATCGTGATCGACGCCAGGAATGGTAAGCGGGGGCTTCTGTTCTGTTTACAGCACAGAATCGATCGCAGGGAACGGAAAAAAACAACCACCACAGGCGTGTGTTGAGCATGTGCTTGTGTGAGCGAGTCACAAAACAGCTTCACGCAATTGATGGACAATAGAGGAGTCTCCATCTCCCTCCACCTCTCCCCGGCCCGTGCGTGATGGCACAAACATCAATCTAATGGATTGCGCGAGCAACGGAAGCAAAAAACATTGCTCACCAATAACCTTGAGCCGGGTCGGTTCGGTCGCGCTTTACATGTTGACCCTCATGACGCGCGCGAGCTCTCTCAAGCATTACGCGTTCCGTACGAGGCGACGGATCGCTAGCACACGGTTCTAATTGGTTCTATTGCATTGTGGTTTCGTTTCGTAGCGCCCGTGGTCTTAAATTGTGTCGTGCACGAGCGCCTGATTCTGATTCAATTGATCTTCATTTGCAGAAAGTTGGATCTATGCGCTGTTTCCACCGATGAAGTTTGCATTCCTCGTGCCGGCACTGTTCGGTGTGGTGCTGCTCGGCGGACTGTCGACCTTTTCGCTGTACCATTTGCGGGACCATCTCGGAGCGCGATTTATCCGACCACAGTAACGCACAGGTAAGCGAGCGGGTGTGTGTGTGAAAGTGAACGTTTTTCGTTAATCTGTTGCTCAAATCTTCAAACTAAACACGACAAACGCTCTTTGCACAAAGATGTCATAACAAACAGCAATGAGCGGTTTAGAGCAGGCACTAGACAAGATAAGAAATTCACTTTAAAGGTTTACGTTAGAGCCCCCCTCAGGCTCCTCGTGCTGCACACGGGAAAATGATTATAAACCATAATCATATTCTCGTGCAGCGGTTCGTGTTGATCACGCGTTACCAACCCATACCGCGGACGACGGCCCGCCGTTCTTATCGCTCTGTTTTGAATGATTTACCCCCGGCAAAGGTACGCTGCGGTACGGTTGCTCAGTGTTTCCACTACCCTAGTACTAGGTCGATCGTGCATTTTGCTGTGCACAGTGAAGAGTGTTGTAAAACCATTTCCCTTGTTACCCCGCCCGTAGCGACCGTGCCACACCATGGAGACGTGGCTCGTCATCGGCATCTCCGGGGTGACGAACGGCGGCAAGACGACGCTGGCCAAATCGCTCGAAGCATACTTTACCGCCCACCTGCACAAAACCTTCTTCAAGGAAAATCTCATCCTCAACAAGGTGGTTGCGCTGTGCCAGGACGATTACTTCCTGCCGGTCGACAGCCCCCGGCACGAGATGGTGAAGAAGCTGAACCACATCAACTGGGAGATTCTCGGCTCGCTCGATATGGACCGCATGTGCCAGGACATTATGCAGGTGCTGGGGCAAAAGTTCATCCTGTACAACTGCCACCAGCTGCGGCGCGCTCGCAGCGACGAGGACAGCGAGATGGGCGAGCGGGTCGAATCGATGGACGAGTTCAACCTGTTCGCCGACCACTTCCTGAGCAACTTTCTGGCAAAGTACGATGAAAACGGGACCGGCAGCAGGACGACAAACTTGATCAAAAAGTCCAAAAACGAATCGTACCAAAGCATGAACATCAAGATCAACGTGCTGCTGCTGGAGGGCTTTCTGCTGTTCAATCACTCGTTTACGCGCGATCTTTGCAGCATCAAGTTTCACATCCATCTGCCGTACGAGCGGTGCTACGCCCGGCGGGTGCAGCGCGTGTACGATCCGCCGGACGTGGTCGGCTACTTCGAGATGTGCGTGTGGCCACTGTACGAGAAGCACTATCGGGAGTTTAAGGGCCGGAAGGACATCTACGTGCTGAATGGGGAGATAGCGCCGGACAGCATTTTCAACTATGTGTTAAACAGCATCAAAGACTTACTGTAGTAGCTGTGGGTAGAGAGTATAAGTTGGTTGCTCATAACCAGCAGCAGCAGCAGGTAGAACAGTTGTCGAACAATTCCAGAGACGGGTTTCAAGAGTTCCTTAACCCTTGTAAGCAGCGACTAGGGTGTAAGCTATAGAAATATATATACCAAGAGAGCGAGAAGGGTCTCGTATGGACATACGCGTTTAAGCCGTGTCCACGAAGCACGACACCGCGGTACAGTGTAACAACACACTTTCGTTTGTTTTTTGTTGTACATGTCACACGTAACGCCTTTCACGACACATCCGAATCATTTCGCCCGCCCATCCCCGCCCCCAAGGGCGATCTCACTCATCGGCACACAGGGAACAAAGGTGAACCAGCGTTGCGAATGCGATATGCAAATAACTTTCTTTCTCATTTACAGTAGGGAAACATCCAGCCCCCCAAAAAAAGCCCGGTTGGCGCCGGCAACACCGAGAAGGGGCCAAGTTTCATTTTCGCCCTCGGTTGTTGTTGATTTGTATGATTTGGGCTGCTCGCGTATTTTTTGTTTGGTGAGTGCGGGATTTTTTTTTCTACGTTCACTCCAATCGTTTTCACCGATCCGTGTGTGTGTGTTTGCTTTTTTCATACCGGCATCCGGTCTCTGCTGAGATGATCCGTTTTGGGGGGTTTATAGAACCGGTTTTTTTTTCGGTGGGGAGAAAGAGGTTCATTGCTGCCGGGTGTCTGGCTCGCCATAATCCCGACGCGTGCAGCAAGCCACGCATTGGCGAGGGAACGATGCGTAACTGTAGAATATTTTAAGCGATCGCGAACGATTACGGTTGCGGTTTAATTGCTTGTTTTTGAGAAAGGCACGTTCTGCGGCCTCGCCGTTTAATGCTATTTTTGAATCCCTCCCCCAAGGGATAGCCTTTGCACGCATCCTCTCCTCCTTCCTTGTTTTCGAAGTACTGCTCCCACTCCCAAAAAAGGCCAAAAATAGCATGAAACCGGTATCGATCCTGTGCCCGTGCCGTGAAAGAAAGTAGTCGAATGAAAACGAAAGCCGCCCAAGCGCCCGGCGTGTACCCGCACCTGGGGTGGATGCGCGAATCCACCAAATGTTTAATTCATGCGTGTGAAATAAAGAAAAAAAAAGCAGCCGAAGAACCCTGGCCACAAGTGTGGTTTGATAGTGAACGCGCTCCGCGCGCGATCTGGTTGCTCGAAATTCGAATCAGCGATCAATTTGTGGTTTGTGTGTTTCCGGAACCCGCACGCGGCAACCGCTCCACACACACTCACAAAAAGGGGTGAAAAGATTGAAAGTTTCGCACGAAAATAAGGAAAAGGGTAAAGTGCATTAACCTTCATTGGAGCTCCTGCGAATCGAAGCGCCGTTTTCGTGATTGTGAAAACTTGGGATTGCAGCGAGCGCGCGTTAGGTGCATCCTTCGGTCAATGTACGCGGACCGCTTCCACAATGTGCGTGTGCTTTAAATTAATTGCAGCCCTTGTTTTCGCCACTCGTCGTTGCTATTCGTTTTATGCTGACGAGAAGAGAGAACGAAAGAGAGCGAGAGAGAAAAGTAAAGTCCCTGGCGGGCTGCAAACGCGACTAAAAGGTTGATTGACAAGGCTTAATAAAACTGGTCGTTTAGCTCTGCCACAAATCGCTTTAGAATCTGGCTCGCGGCCTGATTGCTCCCCATGGGGGAGTTTACCTAAGGCAAATGGTGCGTTTGCCCTCACCCTCACAAACCCGTGCGCCAAACCACTCGCATAAATCGCGTTTTCCACAGGCGGGTTGCGGAGGCATATGACACGTGTCGTTGGGGCACCAGAGAGGGTGGAACACTTTCCGGAGTGTTTTCGCTCTGCTTCTTTTTTTTTTTGCACTGACAGGCCAGTATTTTCTACCGACCCTTTTTTCCGTGTGCGCGCCCATTTGCCGCTCATAAATGCTGCCCGGCCCGGTTCGTCGCTTAACGCCTGTGCCGCACAACGCAACACGACGTTAACGATCCTTTCCCAGGCGGAGCAGCAGCAGAGAACAGCGAACGAACCTTTCATACAAAACCGATGCCAACGCGAGAGGTTCATTAACTTACTCCTATAAATCTTTGCAAAAATCTCCCCATCTTTCAGCCCCCTTCCGGTCACTCTTCGCAAAACCATCCCGCTCCGCCCCCCTCGAGAGGGCAGTCGCACGTTCACAGCCAATTATATTATTATGTGATCGCGAGCAAGCCGGCCGCCATCCGCTGGCTGCTCGGTTCTGGTTCTAGCGGGCCGAAGAGATGCATCAACGCGAAGGCGAATCGTCGGGACCGAGCGCGCCCCATGGGCGATCGATGTCTAAACACGGGCTCGGTCAGGTTGCGGTGTCCATCTAAGGCACATTTCGCACATTCGCCACTTACCGCTAACAGCGGTCCGTGTTCGAAGCCACCACAGCAGAAGAGCAGAGGTTGGTGGTTTTCTTTTGCTCCGTTTGGCGAGCGCGAGAGCCCTGCCTGACCACGGGTCGTGTCGGGTCATTGTCGGGCGCGTTGGAGATAGGGGAGCAAAGGGAGGAAGTAAGGGCACGAGAGAGCGAGAGAGACAGGGGGGGAAACACAAGGGAGATATTGAAGATATAATTTAAAACCGACGGATGTGGTTCGGGAAGAGGAACATAAAAAAAAACACATAGAAGGATGGGACGAAACCTGTCCGGGACGCGCGATAGACGGACGATAGCAATTTGCGGGGATTGGAAAGCCGTGCAAAACCCGTGCAAAAAGGATGTGCGGCTGATTATTTTTAATGCCAGCCGTCGAGCGATGGCCGAGCGACGCGCTCTCGCAGCAGGAGGAGACAGCGTTCTACACGATGGAAGAGATAGAAATTCGTTACTGCGAAGGTTTTTTTTTGCTGAAATATATATTTTAATGTACGTGCTAGATTAAACTAGGCAGAACGATCGCTGGGAAACGATTGAAGAATGTCATAAATGGTTAACCACAAGACGCAGTTTACAGGTAGTTTGTGGTGGCGATACTCGACCTCGCCGGAGGAACCAAAATATTGAACGAAATGGCATAAATGGATAAATGGAAATGGTTATGGTACTATAACTAATGTGAAACTATGTTATAAGACGATCGGCGACGTTAAATGTTGAAATTTGTACATATAGAACTATCAAGCGTTTCAAGCGTTTGTGACAATATTGCTAGTAGTTGCTTGACACTAGAAGTACTAAGCGCTTTAAGCGTTACAAAATTGCTAGCAGAAGCTTAATGCAAAATTGCAATGAGCTCGATTATGTTTTTTTTACATAATTTTATATTTATATTGACATTTATATATTGACATATATTGACATTTCATTTCCATCACAATAATTTTTAATTTCTTCAGCATGATTTTAAACACATCTCAAGCTGGATTGAGTTTGATAGTTCTTTGTGATGTGTTGAAAATCATGTGTAAGAATTGAAAATTGATTATGATGCAAATACACCATTTGACAGCTGTTGAAAAACATCTTGTAGGCGGTGAATAATGATGTACACATTCGAAAATGACTTGGAAACCCCCTGTAAATAGTACCATAGCTAATGTGACTAATTTATAGGAACATATTTTAATAAATTGTTTTGGATATTCCGCAGAAAGGAAGAAGCACAGACTTGGAGAGCACTTGGATATTGTACTTTCCAACAACTACAAGGAAATTGAAAAACTTTTGAATTTTTTAAAGGACACTAATCTCTACAAACAAGTGTAGCTAATATGAAAAAAATATTTATAAAAACATAAATAATATGAAAAAAGCATTAGAATTAACAAACATTTTCACCTTTCACCATTACCATAAGAACTATTGTATTTTTTTTTCTTCTTTTTCTTGAACCTCTAATTCTTTTCTTTTTATCTCAAATAGTATTAGTGATTTCTGAACTATAAATTACGAGAGGCGAATGCTAAAAAGCCTCGTAAAAAAATAAAACAACAACAACAACAACTAATTTATAGGACGATCGCAGACGTTACAGGGTTTTCCAAACCAGCTTCGAATATAAACATTGTTATTCACCGCATGCAAAATGTTGTTCCACACAGATATGACATTTCATTTCCTTCATAATAATTTTTAATTTCTTCAGCATGATCTTCAACACATCTCAAGCGGAATTGAGAGTTTGACAGGTCTTTGTGATGTGTTGAAAATCTCTTGGATACGGTGAATAGCAATGTTTACATTCGAATCAGACTTGGAAACCCCTGCAAGTGTTGAAATTTGTATACATAGAACTATCAAGCGTTTTAAGCGTTTGTGACAATATTGTTAGTAGTTGCTTCACAATAGATCTACTAAGCGCTACGATTGAAGCGTTACAATAGCTTAAGCTTTCAATAGCTTAATGCTCAATTCCAATGAGCTTGATTATTATTTCATATATTTCAGTATTTTTTTAAATATAGAAATACTTTCTCAATTTCTTAAATACGTCAACAAGATTCAGTTGCTATTGATAAATAGTTAGTTTAATTTAAGCGTTATCTGTCAAAATGGCTAGTCCGTTAGGTCAAGCATTAATTTCCCCCGAAGTTAAGGTCCCAAAAGTTGGAACTTTTCATCATCCCTTGACTAGATTGTCCCAAAAAGTAGTTGCTACGATCTAAAGTAAAGAATATGCAACTGCTTTCGCGTCAACCAGCGTTATCACCGAATGAGTGAGCTCAAAAACGCTTACGCTTCATGTCTCGCTGGCAAACGCTCCAGCCTCGCTTGAGGGCACTTTCGTTGAACTTGAACTTGACCTTGACTCCACGAACCGTGTGCAACCATCCCGTTGTACCCATCGCGAGCAAAAGGGCCATCCCTCCCTCCCTCATGTCTTGACGGTTTGCGCGCTGCGCAATTGTATCGCGAGGTGCGCACCACACATCTGGCGCGACCGCGCAGCCCGGGGTAGCTTCTGTGGCGAAGAATCTCTCCCCAACGCGAGGCGCGGGATGTAAGTGTGTCTGGAGGGGCCGAACCGAAGATGGGTTGAAACTGCGCGAAGAATCAATTTATTGGCCCGATCGCTGGTGCGCTCTTGGTCTTCCTGTGCCCGCCACCAGCCAGTTAATGGGCAGTTTTGTGTGACCGTAGATGGAAAGCAGGCAGGCAGGCAGGCAGGCAGGCAGAGAAGAAAATTGGCCCGTGTGTCGTGCTGCCGCTGTGCGGAGCCGTGAGGGCATTTGCCCCTGTATCCCGAGCGGTGTGGAGTGACTTGTCCACAGCAACATGGTAAGACCGACGAACCCCAATGCAATGGGAGTGCAATTATTTGCCGTTCCGTTTTAGTGCCGTAATTTCTAAGATCGTGCGCTGGATAAATTAGATTCGTGGTACGCAAGAACCATCACCACTCCATGTGTTCTGGGCACGAAGCAGACAAAGCGAGATGTTACTTTTAAGAAATAAAGACTGATATAAAGAAAAATGTTTTTTTTTACAAATTTTTATACATTTTATTACTTTTTTTGTGCTTACATATTTTTTTGTTTGCCGTCAACCATCCACAGTTGTGTGGACGGTGTTCCTGCCTGTGCGCGTGCACATTGTTGCAACGCGCATCGTGGCAACCCCTCTCTTGCTATCTCTCTCTCTCTATGCTATCTCCTGCTGTGTTATGCAATCTTAGCATGCCCTGAAACAATCCGGTCGCCATTCTACGCCTGCTTCTCTTGCCATTCCTCTTTCGCAGATCCCATGATCGTCGGCCCGATCCTGCCGACATGATCGTGTGTTTCGCTCGTTCTGTTTCTTCTGTGTGTTTTTTTGTTTGTTTTAACCTGTTGCTTCTTATCTTCCCTTTTTCCTGCTACCGTTCACAGAATCACAATGCAATAAATTAAGAAAAATAAAAATAATAAACCGAAAGAAAAACTGCCGCCCAACCGGGGCATCCGCTGCCGTGTGGACCGACTGCCGACGGTGCGTGTGCGTTTAAATAAATAAGTTAGGAAATGTGTCTCTCACCCCCTTCTCGCTCTCTCACTCTCTCTCTCTTACATCGCGCCTTGCTGTCTGTGTCGGTCCGCACCCTGCCGGTTTGGCCGCGGATGGCGTTTTTTTTTTTGCAGTTTTCTTCGAACGGCGTTCTTATGCTGCTGTTTTGTTGCGTTTTAAAATGGAAAAAAGAAAAGTCTTAAAAAGGGAAGCGACGAACCCCTACTCAGGGGACGGGGTGCAGTGCAAGTAGTTACATTCCTTAGAAAAAGAAAGGAATCAACACTTGACGCGCCCACTTGTGCACTGTGCATCTCTCCCTCCCCCTCTCTCTCTAGCGTTTTTTGCGTGTCTGTATATGGCTTTTGTGTGTGTGAGTGTTTTGTTTGTGGCTTAAGCGGCTGGCGTGTCCTGGGGCGTATCGGCGGGAGCGTTGGCCGTACCCTCGGACTGGGTGGCCGGGGCAGCCGTGCTTGGCCGGAAGAAGTTCTGCACGCCCTGCACGATGTTCTGGATCGGGTTCGGCTGCTGCTGCTGCTGCTCCGAGTTGGTCGCCGGTCGGTTGAACACCGAGCCGACCGCATTCTGCACCTGCTGGATGATGTTGGGACGGGTGGTCGACTCCGCCTCCGCGTTGGCGTTGGCCGCGTTCGGGTTGAAGAAGTTCTGCACGTTCTGGGCGAGCTGCTGGACCAGATTGGGAGCGCCGGTCGTCGGGGCCGGGGCCGCCTCATCCTGGGCCACCTCGGCACCGTTCTCGGCGGCAGGGGCAGCGGCGGGCGTGTTGGACGGGCGGTTCAGCACCTGGCCGAGCGGGGTCGCCTGGATGAAGCCCTGCACCGGCTGGATGATCTGCTGCAGCAGGTTGGGGCGGGTGGTCGAGCTGCCGCCGGTCTCCTGGCGCACCTCGTTACCGCGCAGCGCCTGGTGCGGCTCCGCCTCCACCTCCTTCACCGGCACGAGATCCTCAGCGATCGGGACGGACTTGACGACGCCGGCCGGCTCCTCCACCGCAACCGGAGCTTCCTGCTTCTCCACGTTCTCCACCACTTCCGGCACGACGACGGCCTTGACGGCGGGCGCAACGGCGGCTTCCGGCTCGGCGACGGCAGCAACCTGCTCCTTCTTGGCTTCCTCCACCACGACCGCGACCGGCTCGTTTACAGTCTCAACGGGGGCAGCCTGGCGGAGCGACTCAACCGGAGCGACGACCTTCTCCTCGACGGCTTCCACAACCTTTTCCTCGGCGGCAACGGCAACCACATCGACAGCGGCGGGCTCTTCCACCGGGACGACCGGGGCGACCGAACGGAGCGACTCAACCGGAGCGACAACATTCTCCTCCACCGGCTCGACCACAGCAACAACCTCGGGGACGACCTTCTCGCCCGCCTCGGCAACCTCCGGAACGGCAACGGTGCGCAGCGACTCGACCGGGGCCACTTCCTGCTCAACGGCGGCCACTGCCGGCTTCTCCTCGGCGACGACGACCTCCGGGACGACCTTAACCGACTCTTCGACCGCAACGACGGGCAGGACGGACTTGAGCTGCGGCACCACCTGTTCCACGGCCACCTCCTTCTCGGCCACCTCAGCGATCGGGACCACCACAGCGACCGGCTCGGCCACCTCAACCACCGGCTCGACCGACTTGAGCGACTCAACCGGGGCCACTTCCGTTTCCTTCACCGCCGCTGGCTCCTCAACGGCAACCACCTTCTCCTCGGCCTTGTCCAGGATCACCTCAGCGACGGTCTTGACGGCGGGCACAACGGGGACCTCCACCTCGGGCTTCTTTTCCTCCTCCGCGACAACGACCGCGACGGGCTCGGCCACCTCCGCCACCGGCGCGACACTGCGCAGCGACTCAACCGGCTCGACGACCTGCACCGACTCCTCGACCGGTGCGGCAGCGCTCTCCACCACCGCCACGACGGGCTCGGCCACCTCCGGCACGGTTTCAACGGTGCGCAGCGACTCCACGGCCGCCGGTTCCTGCTCGGCGACCGCCGGAGCGGCCTCCTCCACGGCGAGCTTTGCCTGCTGCTGTTCGGCGGCCACCACGGCCTCCTCGACGGCCTGCACGACCGCAGCCTCCGGGACGGCAGCATCGGCAACGGCATCGGCGACAACGGCCACCGGTTCGGCCACGTCGGCCACCGGTTCGGCCAGCCGCTCGGACTCGACCGGCTCGACCGTCTTCTCTACCGGAGCGGCCGCTTCCTCGACGGCGACCGGAATCTCCGCCCGCTTCAGCTCGGCCGGCTCGGCCACCTTCACGTCCTCGGCCTGCGGGACCACTGCGACCTGCTCGGCCGCCTGCTCATTCTCGCGGCCGACGCGCGTCAACGAAGCACTTAGCACACCGCCGACGGCACAGGCCAGCGCACAGATCAGCAATAGCTGTCGCATTGTCTGTCCTTCCGCTTGATCGATGCTCTCCGCTGGGTTTACCGCAAAAACCCCGCAACAAACTGCACTTCAAGGTATACTACTACACACACAATACAACCGAATGTCACACAAACGCTTTTTTTTTGTCGCTTTTTTGTCGCCCTTTTGGGAAGGAAGAATTTTGTGAGGCGGATGCGGTGATGCTGCTCTGCTACTAAATGGGAAAAAAACCGGGGGACGACGATCGGCCGATCTGCACCGGGCCAATTAATGTATCCGACTGAATGTAAAATGAGAAAGAAGCTCGGTTTTATACGAGCCGCTCGGCGCTCGACGGTCAGCTCGGTCCCGGCCCGACCGACGATGGCCGACGACGGGACGGGGGGCCGGGCCGCAGCGACCGGACGGGCTGCGGTGCTGGTGCGAAGGGAAAGTGGGCACGCATTGTGCCCGGGCAGGCGCCCGCACGCAGCCGATGACCCGTTAGCTGTCTTCTCTTTTCCCTGTGTGTGTGTGTGTGTGTGTGCTTTTTTTGTGTTTCCTTCATCCCTACCTTGCTTCTTTCTCTGTTTGCTTGCACTGGGATCGACCGGGTTCGTGTCTTGTGTTGCCACAGCTCTTCGTCCGCTTCGTGCTGTCTTCTGTCGTCTTATGCTTATCGTTCCATCCTCTTTGCACTCTCCCTTGCGGGTGGAGGGAGGAAGGAGGAGGGTTTTGCTTTCGGTGCTGGCGCACGAGAGCTTCCGCTCGTACGGTTTCGGTTTTGTTCCTTTCCTTGAGCTTTTTCCCTTATCGTGCATCCCTTCCGACCGGGTCGAGCAAACGCATGATGCGCCGCGGGTGAAAGAACGAACGAGAAAGTATGTACTGTATGGGGTGGGGGAGGGGGGGGGTGTGGAATTGGGTGGTTTGGGGGTGGGGGAGACAGTTTGCGATGAATCGCGTCAGGATCGCAGAAAGAACGAGCTTTTGCAAACGAACGAGAACACTGCCACCAACCGGAAAATCGGGGGTGGGTGAGGACAGGGAAGGACGCTCCATAGGGTTCTCCTGTTGGAGCTTGTTTCGGAGAGTGATTTTGTTGTCGACCGGTGTCTTGTTTTCCTCCCCTCCTGCTCGGGGAAGGGCAAGGTGGACGGGGACACAAGCACACAATCATAAATTAGCAATTGGAAATGCTTACTGCGGGCGTGGAAAATCTTGTTCGATGCATCTCGTTACATGCCGCGCATGCTGTACAGGGCACAGGGTTAGGGTCATAACGATGTTGGCACCACAGGGGGGTGTGTGTGTGTATGTGCGTGCACGTATGCTGTGTGGCCAAGTGTGAATGCATCGATTGATCATTTAGGGGAACGGGGAACGTTGCGGCGGCCGAGGCCGAGGAGTTGTGCAAACAGCAGCGAGCTAGTGTGATCGGATAGTCTGATTCTGTGATATAGTGGAGTCGATTGAGTCGAATTATTTTACAAAGAATGGAGCAATTCTAATAAAAAAGCACATCTGCAAGCCATCCTGAATGTTGCTCTTTGTTAGGTAAGTGCGTTTGCTTAGCAGCGTAACTTGAGAAGAAGGTTTCTTTGAAAGGAAAAAAAGATTATTCTTATCACTATTGTGTTAAATTCCGAAGTAGAAAGGTTCGACATTTATATACGATCAAAACAGCAAGCCAACTCAGATGGTTACATAGTGGAGTGGATAAATGCTTGGTTTAATGCAACACAGTCCGCAAGATCAAATCTCATCTGGATCCCCTTTGACAATCTGTGGTAAAAAACATTTCTTAATGATATTTTCTATTAAGCACAACATCTGGATACTTAGAATGAGCTGCTTCATGCCATTGAACGAAGAACGGTTACAACGAAGAGTCAAAAATATAGGTGGATACGTACATACGGTACCTTATAATGGCGGTACCTTATAATGCCTAACTTTTGAGCTATTATCCCTTCCGAAATCAAATCAAAATGACTATGTCAAGAGTCACTTTTGCTTGCATAAGAAACAATAATTTTGGAACTTTGCAGTTTAATAATTCGTATTCAATAGTAAGACGCTTTCTTAGTTCCTAGCATACTTTTTTAGTATTCTTCTTCTTCTTTTTTGGCACAAAAAACGCTGTCGGTCAAGGCCTGCCTGTACCCAGTAGTGAAGTGAGCTTGGCTTTCAGTGACTTATTGTTACCATAGCAGGATAGTCAGTCCTACGTATGGGGGCACGGTCTATTCGGGACTTGAACCCATGACGGGCATGTTGTTACGTCGTACGAGTTGACGACTGTACCACCAAACCGGCTTTTCTAGTTACATAACTGACTGACAGACAGGCGGAAACAATCGCTAAAATCTCTATAATCCACCTACAAAAACAGCATTTTATTTCTATCGTGGTCACTTTACGCCTTTATTCCATTTAGGTTTAAGAACAGATTGTGAGTTTAACCTCAAATTGTTAAGATTTTTATAAATTAGATGGGGGATGTTTGTTTTATTGTTTCACTTACTGTTTATTATAATTGTAGATAATTGAGATAATTCAAAAATATGAGAGCATCTTTAAAGCAATTTAACGCATCAAATAAAATTGAGGATCAGTATAAAAACATTAAGCATTTCTTTACGATTCATGTGAATCTTCAGCGATGAGTGATCTCGAATCGAATGTCCAAAAATTCTTGTGTCTCTACAGATTCATGAATCCAAAAAAACATATATCTCCAAATGTACATAAATCTGTGATGATTCATGAATCTTTAAAGATTTTTAATTTTCAACCGTCTCCTCGTAGCAAGAACTGACTACGGCTTCGTGCTATTTGCTAGTGAGTCTCGAAGACTGTATAGACCGGCATGACCGCATAGATCGTTACGCCAAGGAGAATAAAAAGAAGATACTCAAGCTCTATACATCGTTTGAGATTCATTAATCCCTTGAGGATTAGTGAATCTTTTGAGATTCATAAATCTCTCGAGATTCATGGATCTTTTCAGTCAAGATTCAGATTGATTGAATCATTCACAAATCTGAATCAGATATACCCAACACTTTAGATATTTGGTTCTCAATAGCTCTTTAGTTCTCAATTAATAAATGTTAATCTCTTTAGTTCTCAAACAAATCAATATTTGTTAAGTGCATCCAGTACTCTATTCTTGTTAAAGCTTCAATAATGAAGACAAAATTCAAATAAACATTTAGGTTAATTATTTTAAAGATAAACTAATTTCTATCGTTTATATCATTAGGCTAATGTTTTCCTTTTTTCACTACAATTCATACCATTTTGTAGCACACACAGCAATATACATACCTTCGTATACTTAGCATGCCATAATAAATTCACCATGGAGCCATGGAGAAACAATGACCGGGCATTTTCCTAAAACTCGTTCAACCCGCAATAATCCACCAAGTGCAGAGACACACACACACAGCTTTTTGCTTTCCATTGTAAAAGAGTAACAGCACCAAGGCGGAGACTAATTTGCCCACTCAAAGAGCATAGAGCAGCATCGCTTTCCTTCGCAACCCATCCCGCTTAAACGAGCAAAACCGCATCCGCCAGGACAGGCATTAGAAAGAGCAAATAAAGCAATAAACGACACCCTGAACCGACCGCCTTCCATTTTGTCTTGCCGCCACACAGACACACACATTCTACAATTACAACCGGGCGAAATGCTAATGTCAAGTGCCAAAATCCCTGCGCCGGTCTGTGGCCCGTTTTGTGCTGTGCTGTGCACAACCCGTCGTCACAGCATCCCTTCGCACCGTGGGACAGGTTCGTGGCCCGCGCTGACCAAGCCATATCAATCAACATTTACGAGGGCATATCAGGGCACGGTGGGTTTTTTTTTGTGCTGGTGTGTTGTTTCGTGTTTTATTCATCCCGTACGGTTGTTGTTTGTTTGGTTGGCATGCGATTTTTGTGCGGTAACGGTGGCATTTGTAAAGTCCTCCGCCCCTCCGTGCACGGGGATAGGAGAACCGTCTCTCACTTCCTGCTGTCAAAAGAATGGTTGTTGTTGTTTGAGCCATCCTGGGGCAGCCAGAAGCGAGTGGCAGTAGAACGAACTGGACTGGAAGTTAAACGGAGGCCAAACTAAGTCGCGCTTGGACCGGCTTGCTCCGATCTGCCGTTATATTGCCGTTGCCACTTTCTTGCTCGATCTTGCGAGAAGATCGTCGCTCGTCGCTCGTCGCCGCAGCCAAATTAGTTCAACACTCCCGAAGCTGCTGGGACAGTGACAGTGTATATGCGTGTGTGTGTGTGTGTGTGCTTGTTTGTGTGGTAAAAACCCGGGGCGCCCTGTGACCGTGGCCCTGCGTTATTGGCTTCGGAATAAATTACTCCACCACCGTGGCTGCTATCCCCTCATTGCCAAGTCCGCTCTCATGAAGCTGGGACCGTGTGCTGGAAGGTTAACGGGACTTCATGATCAATAAAATTTCTCTCCCGCTCGCCCCTTGGGGAGGCCAACAGTGTAGAGGGAAGGAAAACAGCCAAGCCACACACTTTATGGCAATGAGTTCTGGTGGGCGATGTCCCTTTTTTGTTGTTGTTTGGTTTGATTCTCTGCCAGCCCGGCGGCAGCATGGCGAGTGCTATTTTTAGGCTCTACGACCCTAGGCCTAGATCGGCGGATATATCACCTTACACCGGCGGTTGGGTCAGTGGCCTATTAAGCCCTTAATAGTGGACTGCAATCTTCACCCGGCCCGGAGGGATGGAATTTTTTCAAAACATAATACTATCGTTCGTCTTAAAAGCTTCGCTTTACGTCCCGTTTTTTTTTTGTTTTTCTTCTCCATCCACAAATGCACCATTCTGCCGCTGCCATTAGCAGGGGAAGGGACCGAAAACGGGCGATTAGAAGATTAGAACGACACACAATGGTCCAAACTTCTCGAAGAATGAAAAAAAAACTGACCTGAAAGAAAGAACTGTTACGCCCGTTAAGCGACAAACGCAGCAAACCGCGCTCGTGACGATAAAACATAAACCCTCCCTCGTTAATGGAGCCATTTGCTGGAGCCGAACCGATTTGACTGATCTTGTGGTGACATTCCACACGCTTGTCCCGGCCCATCACGCTCCCATTAGAATCGGTGCTCCGTTCCAATCGGATGGCTCGCTCGCTGGGGACGGGACGCTGACCCGATCGAAACCCACCCACCCCATCCCAGGGCCGCCCAGTGGGGTGGTACTTCTGGCCGAGAATGTGCATTCGCCGCGAGCACGGTGAAGATAAAATGTTTTTATTTTTATCGCCAGCGCTTCGCGCACTGCTTTCTTTCACTCACTGAAGCTGCTCGAGAATGGTTAATTTATTCTCCTAAGGGGCAACGGGTGCGGGGGTGGTTGGAGGAAGGCAGGAGGTTTGGCTGCAGTAAAAACAGGTTCAGCCCGCCCGTGTGTCCGTGTGGCCCTTTTTCTTCCCATTGCCCTAACTCGAAGCCTTCTAGCGGTGTGAGACGCCGAGAAGCTTCCGAAGAAGCCACCGATCTTTCGGGAGGCGTGTGGGTCCCGGTCCCCGGATCGCATGCATGTTATTATGCAATTTGAGTGTGTGTACACTGTGTGCAAAGAGTGGTCCCGAGCGGTGCAAGAGCCGCACGATGATGCAGCAGGTTTTCTGCTGGACTGCTTCTTGCTGGACGCCAGCATGGCCCCGCGCGCGAGAGCTCTTATTATCGTCCGTTTTTATTGCTATTTTCATTACAATTGTGAGTGAGTGCATTTGGTATACGCGTGCGAGTGTTCATCTTCCCCCGCCGCTACACTGGATGCACCATTCTTGACAGAAGCATTTTCTCCGCACCGTGCGCTTTTACTCCTTTGACAGGTTGCTTTCGATCATATGCTGCTCCAGCGGGGGACGGAGAGGAAAGCGCACGAGAAACGAAAAGGGAATCCTGTTCCGCGGGTACACTGTCGTGCTAAAAATAATGCCACAGCGTTTGAATGGTGCCACTTATGGCAGCACTGATGGCGCTTGATGATAAGGCGAGAAATGGGCCCGGGCCGCCATCACGTCCATCATCATCATGCTCATCGTCATCAGCGTTGACGTCGTCGTCGTCGTTCTGGTCGTCCTGCAAGGGAGAGAGGAATTAATAGCATCTACATCTTCAGCGTTTAATTCGTTCCACCGCGCGCAGTAAGCATGAAAAACACGGGCAGAAAATAATAACTTTAAAAATAAATCACCTCACTTAAGCGTCCGCCGGCTTGCGAGCAACACTTTTTGGCTCGAAAGACTTCAACGCCACGGCCGGCGACGAACCCCCTGGGCCCAGGGTTGACCGTTTGACAAATGGCGCCAATGCGGCGACGGGTATGATGGTTGTGCAGAAAACAAGAATTCACTGTCAGCGTCGCAACTGGACCGCTGGAATTTCGCTCACCAAAACAAAACTGTGCTGGCGACTGCATGTGACGGGTGAAATTAGCTTCACCGTGTGGCGCACAGTTCCGAGTCACCGTGATGGTGTTGTTGGAAGACTTTTTTTTCGCGCGTCACAACGTCATATACATCGATCATAAACAGCCAAACAGGGTCAACTGATGTGTGGCTAATCCCGATTCCCCTGAAACCGGAGGGACGGACCGTAAACAACCACAATTTCTAACCGCCTTCCGCTTCGCCGGCAGGGCCCGGCACACCGAGCAGGAGGAAAAAGTTGACGGATGATGGCTTTCGAGGCTCGGACTGATCAAGCTGTCAAGCTCTCGGAGCTCAATGGACCGATCCGGTTGGGAGCGATGGGGAAGTTTTACTACCGACTGAAGCCTTAACCTGGGACCTTAACGAAACATTCTTGTTTTGCTTCCCCAAGCTGCTCCGGGGTTTTGTGTGTATTTTTTTTCGATGGCCCTTTTTGGTGGTCAGATACGAACACAGTTCAGGGGGAGTTGTTTTTTTTTGTTTTTGTTTCAGACGGTCGATCAAAATCTAGGTCAAATTGCGGCCAAATCTCGACATACACGCGGACCCCCTGCTGCCCCGTTGTAAAACCATAAAAGGAAAGTGTGATTGTGCTGCTGTGAGCCGCGAAATTCGGCGACCCGAGCGAAAGCAAACTGTTCCGGAATCACGGTATAAAATAAATATCTTCTTGCTCGCTGTCGTTTCGCGTAGGGTTGTTGCCTTTTTTTTTCATGCTGTCCAATATTTGCACCCATTTGCCAACGGGGCTTTCCGCATGCTGAGACACCGGATCTTGCTTTCTGGTTTGCGCTCGTACCGATAGTGTTTACGTACCTAGTTAACATACTGCTTACAAGTGAGAGGTAAGTAGGGAGCAGCATCGTGAGGGTATGATAGGAGGCAAAGTCTAGGCAATGATGAGTGTGTCGCACTTTGGTCAGACACGCTGGAAGGCAGTGCTGTGGCCAAAAACTGCAACATGGAACGAGTAACTGCAGTGCTCTGTACTTACGACCTTGGCATTGACACGGGCAAGCGTCCATCGTGCATACCGTTCCATCGTGTGGAAGGTTCGAGAGCCCTTCGGTGGGTAGGATCGCTATCATTTCGCCGTATTTTTTTCGCCTCTTTTCACTTGTATCATTTGTGTGTGTTTTCTATATCTATGTTCAAATTGTTTCGTAGAATGTTATGATTAATTGTTTTTTTCGTAAGATAATTCTTTACACGTATTTGATTGAAATATGGATGTAGTAGATCATTTTGCTCTCTGTTCATCAATACTGCAGAGCAAGGAGCAAGAAGTTCAGAGAGGAGTCTGTTTATCAATACTGCAGTGTGTACGATGAGATTTTTGTGAAACGTAATAATTCTTACACGATTCCTCTACCAGCGCACCGCTGTTACTCATGTGGGATGATTATACAGCGCAAAGGTATTCAAAATTGGACACTCTTAAGCAGTCTCTTGCACAATTTTAATAGTGTTTTATATTTTTTTGGAATCTGATAAATGTATCGCAAAGTTGGAGCCGAATTGGATGTTAGTAATTATTTGCATTGATTATTGTCTCCTCCTGGAGACCGCCGTAGGGCTGAACGTGTTAATCATGAATAAGCATCATTTTAGTATGAGGCGGTACTGTGTCACAAGCTTCTAAGATCTAAAAATCATCACACTGAGTAAGAGTAAGTGAAGAAGAATTGAATCCTATTAATTATATGTAAGACTCAGCGCTTAGCTCAAAAGAGTTTCTGTGAAAAATACTCTTTACTCTATGTATACGATGCAATCTTGGACACCACAAAATTGATCCATATTCTAAAATAGATCTGACTAGACTGGTAAACAGTGTTTTGATACACAAATGATCATTGAACTCTTTCGTCATTATCCGTACTAAACCTAGGGTCCTATTGGCTCTGCTGATAATGGCTTCTATGTGTTTTGTAAAAGTTAGTTTACGATCTAGTAAGATACCAAGGTTACCAAGGTTAGTAAGATACCAATTGTATCTGCACAGTTAATGGTTTGTCCATCTATGTCATAATTATAATAAATAGGTTGTCAGGCACAAGTAAACGAGATGAAAGCACACTTATCTATACAAAGGACAAAGAAACATTTTAATCACGCTTTGCAGTTCGCTAGAGTCGGAAGGTGTGTTAACTGGACGAAATATTTTCACACATTAAGTAACGGCCGATCCTATAATTTCATTAACAGTAAAAGGATTTATGAACCACTGGTCAGCACAGACATTAAGCGGTTTAAACTACAAAGTATTGAGTCATTAGATGGGTCAAAGGAGGAGTGAGTTGAATGTGAAAAGGAGTAGTAAAGGATATATTCT
The DNA here is from genome assembly GCA_000349065.1 of Anopheles quadriannulatus. Lineage (NCBI taxonomy): Eukaryota > Metazoa > Arthropoda > Insecta > Diptera > Culicidae > Anopheles > Anopheles quadriannulatus. Next base: position 314,608 of record KB667398.1, read on the forward strand.
ATAAATTGTGTTTATAAGTCTTTAAAGAGTGTGTGCAAGCTCAAATAATTATAAATACTTTTCTTCATTCTTAATCACTTTACAAATCATTGTAATCATTCCAATCTCTGAACTTAGTGAATATGTTTATCTCTACTAAAGATTCATTATTAAAATGATAATAATAGATACCTCATTTATTCCATTTTTTTAGGAGGACATCTAATGGATAAAACATCTATAAAACTAGAATTATGCCTTGAATCAATCTAAACTAATAAGAATAAAAAAACCAAACCTTTAATTACCAATATAATTCTTTATTTCCCTACCAGTGCTATTTATATCAGCTTCCTATAATTATAAAGGGCCACCAGTGCCTCCCCCTTCCCCGACCCAACCGTCGCCATTTCTCGCGCGTCTTGATTAATTGAACTCGGTCAATCGTATTCCGACCCTGCGAGGCAGGAATGTGGCGGCCGCGTGTGTCGACTTCTCTTCCGCAAAGTCCGCATTTTCGTCTGCTCAGTTTCCACTCCGTGTCCGACAAAGGAAAGCCACCACCGGGACGGATCTTCCCGAACACACACACACACACACCTGGTCACTCAGCATAATGCGTCATTGTTCGGGGACGGCGGGCATCGTGACGCACGCTCTCCGGTCGATCGCATTGAAATTGCATCCAATTGCGGCGGTGCTCTTGCGTTTCGTTTTAATTCACGACCCTCCCAGCTGTCCCAGCTCTACACGCGTTTTGCTATTGGACTGCCTGCAGCTGGACATGAGTTTGACGTCGCAGCTTATGGGTCTACTACATAAACGCCCGCGAGACGGCGCGAGACGGATGAGGCGTGTATGACGAGCAGTTCGTTCCCGGATCGGGTCGGCGACGTGCATCCCATACCAAAAGGCTTCCCTGGCCGCGCGCGGACTGATTGAGAATTCAATGTGCCCGCCGCGATCATTGCCGGGTCCGGGCGAGTGAAAAGCGAAAGACATTCTTTAATGCATCGCAATTTAGCGAGCGATAATCTTGCACCAGACGGGCGGACGTGCACTGCTGCCCTGCGCCCCCTGGTTCAAGAATCGTGTCCGCCCCAACGCAGGGCAGCAGGGGAAAAAAGGTGCAAGAAGGGCAATCGCAATCGATTGGCAATTGTAGCCGCACGGCTGTACTGTACAGGTGTCATTCCGATCGTACGTACAGGCAAGAAGTGATTTTGTTCGCTTCCTTGTTTACACGCATTTCTTCGTCGCTGCTCAAAATGGACCGATCGGAACGGGCGTTGTGCGGGCATGCGGTTAAAGGTCATGATCAATCACGGCCGGGCACCGGGGAGGCTCCGGGCTTCCAATCAAGGCGATTTTGATTTGTGCCCGGGTAGAAGAAGCAGCTGTAAGAACTGTGGCGTAGGCAGGATTCTGGTCGCTGCTAGGGACGGGGCTGATAAATGAGGTGCGCTTTGTAAGGGAGAAATTGAATTTTGCTGAACGTGTGTTGTTACCCGGTGGACCAGTTTCCAATCGGGAAGGGAACCAGGAAACCCCCTTAACAGTGGCTGCACCGTGGGCTATAAATCAGAATGCAATTATTTATTCATTGTTTACTTTTTAAGCGTTCTCCGTTCTCTGTCGGGCTGAACGATTCAATTCCACGCTGGTTTGCGCAAAATTGCGGAAAAGCAAGCGAATGCAGCATCGGAATGTTTGCCGTTAATGAAAGGTTCGCTGGATAGGATTGTTGTCCTCTTTGGTAGGTGGTTGGCTTTGCTTCTGTTTGCAATTGAGTGCTGGTGCTAAGATGATAAATAGAAATGATCTGGTATCTTAATATTCTTTGTATTCCGACATACTGTCATACATTTTTTTTATTGGATATAATAATAAATAGATAGATTTTTTGATAACAAAATTCTCTAGAATTATTTTAAATTTTAATTTTTGCAAAAAAAAACGCGAAGAAAGACATCATAACAGATAATAAACATGAATAATCGTAGCTTAACTTTTAGATTAAATTGGTAAAAAATTACAAAAAAAAACAACTTAGTGTTATGCGTATTAGAAGAATGTTCTAAGATATTATTTAGATTTTGTATGCATTTCTAGGCGTTTCCCAAGGATTTTTGGATGCTTATTGACATTTTAGGAATTCTAGGAAATTTTAGGTCTCATGATTTATCGACTGATTCATCTATTGGTTTATTATAGGAAACATATTTTGGATTCCTTCCCACAATTTATTGACATCGTTCCAACACTTTCAAACTGTCAATACACTGAGACGAATTCCATGTTACTATTAATTTTCAAAATTTCAATTAGAAAAAATCCACTACCTTTGGGATATATGGTGTTCATATCCCCAAAGCCATAGTGATCTGTTTATCAAAGTATAGATAAATTCAGCATTATGAAAGGTTCAAACATTTAAAAAGATTCAAATTAAAACTTACTTAATCGAAACATGTTTTGACTGGTTTATTTTTTTCCAATCGAACTATGTCGCCAGTTGTATTATCTGATTTCATATAAGAAATATTAACAGCTTCTATAAAAAATCAAATAAACATAATAATGATTCATATTAATCAAATGTTTGCTTCGATTGAAACTATTCAATAGCAAGGATAGGAGAGTTTTTAAATTAAAAAAAGAATACATTCACACTATTTGTTTTTAATTAAATAAAATTATCGGTTATTAGCAGTGAAGAGAATTGCTTGATTATAAAACAATATTTCAAACAACACAAAGCCAACTGTATCGATCAAAGTACCTGCCTCATTAGGAAACATTGCGAAATGATTCTGAATTGCTTCTCTCCTCTTAAAGATTGCCTTCCACTAAACAATCAATAAAATCTACTACTTACCCTTTCATTCTTTCGCCTTGCTCGAACAACATGCTTGTTCGTGTTTCATTCTAAAATCATATAAAAAAGAAACGCAACAAACTGCACGAACTTTTTGCGGAAAATATCGATCCCAGCTCAGTACAATAAAATCACACCAATCAATGTGAGCAGCCCCGAGAACGGAACAGTGGACCGTTTGGGGTTGGTTACTGACCGCTAATTAAGTTTATTTATGATGGAAAGCTGCACCGGATCTCGACACAAACGAAACACAAACACGTACCCAGCCAGCACACAGCCAGCCAGAGCGTCTGAAATGGTACGTGATTAAGAACGAGCTTTTGCGATTTGCGACTCCGCAGCGAAGTCACTCCGGTCTAGAAGCCTCCAGCGGTACTTTAGTGCGTCCGCCGCTTAATCACCCAGCTTGTGGTCACGTAATTAATGCGCGAAAAGACAGCGAGGATTACGAAAAAATCAAACCCAACGAACCTTCCGCCGACGGAAGGGAGCAAGAATTGGATTGAATTTCGCCCAACGGGCAAGGCAAGGGAATCGCGGACAGCGAAAAAGGGCACACGGGTGAGAGAGAGAGGGAAAGGGAAGCAGAGGGAAAGGAAGAGCCAGAGAGATATAAATATATGACGATCAGATATTGTACCGGGGCGTGTACCAACGACAAACATTGCAATCGTTTCACAGTGATCGTGGCTTCCCTCCGCTTCGGGAAGGATCCACATTCCGCCATGCTCTTTTTGTTTCTTTTTTTGTGTGTTTTTCTTCTCATTTCGTTCTGCTCACACCTCCCCTATTCGTTTGGGGTCAACAGCCCCGGACGGGCCTGACGGGATGCCTTCGGGGCGTTTTCCGACTTTCCGACTCGGTTCGGTGTTGGCCCGTGCTTGGTGCGCGCTTTCGTGGGGCAGCAGAGAATTCGTAGACGAATCGTGTGTGAAATCGTTGCGCCACTGTGATGCGCGCGCCTTTCCGCGCTTCACCCGCAGCCGGGATCTTCGTGTGTTCGCCTGTTCGCGTTATAATTTACACGAATCGTTTGCATAAATTAATCCTCCGGCCCGGGGTCGGTGTAAAATACGGCCACTGTAGGCTGCCCGCCTGCCAGATCCTGCCGTTGGCGAATGACCCCCACGCGAGCGAGTCTGCGCGAATGCTGGTAGCACACAGTCGGAATTGGATTCGCACATTGGCGAAAAAAACAGATTCCACCGAGAGTGAGACGAACGCCATCGCAAGGAAATAGTGGTGGAAGGTTTGCGGTGTCTTCTAGGGACAGCTTGCAAATTGCCTCCCAAAGCGATACGGTGGGAGAACATGAGCATAGGAAAGAACGCAAAACAGCAGGCGAAGGCGGGTTTGATAGAATCGAGCACGCGGGCGAGTGTGAAAGTATTGCATGTCCCTGTCAGGCCGGTTGATCGGCAATCGTGATCTACGACACAGCAACGCAACGGATCACGCCGCTTTCTGGACTGTAATCGATGGGACAGAAAACGAACCACGAGCAACGTTTCCTCAAAGTCCGATAGCCTCCGCACGATAACCCACTTTGGAGCGCATTGGGAGGGCTTTCAAATTCAAACGTACTGATCTGGTGCTCACCGGGTGATTTGCCTTCCCTCTGCCCGGTTTCCTCCCCCATTCGTTGCCCTTGAAACTGGCTGCTCCGCGGTTGGGGTTAAAACATGCACGATACGTTTTCATCGATAAACGGAGCGCTCTATTAAAGGTGATTGAAATGGCCGTGCAGTGAAATGAAAGCAGCAGCGAGCGTGTATCAGATATCTAACCGATCGGAAATGGAAATTGATTAATAGAAGGATGGAAAGGGGAGGATCGTCGCGTATCCAGGGTGACGAGTGGCCCTAGCAGTGCTCTTTTCGAAGAGATATTGGTCTTATTTTTTAGCATAACATTTTAAACCATTTTTCACATTTTTCTTCAACAAGCATTAAATATAATTTGAAATAACTATTTCACTACAATGTACTTCAATTCCGAAAGAAACATGCTCCAATGAACCCACGGTCTGACACGATCATTCCTTCTTCCCAATGCACAGCTGTGCCAGGTTCTGGAGCGACTTCGCCCTCCCGGTCCACTCGGTGAAAGACACGACTTTGACTTTGACCGAGTGAGCGAAAGAAAGTGCGATTGAATCGGTGAAACAGCGGTGCACGAGGTGGAGGCCGTCGATGTCCTCCCCCCTACGACTCTACGATCGCACGATCACGCTGGCCCATCCTCGTCACGTCGCAGTCAAATGAGGCTCTGGCTCGGCGCCACATAATAAATTGTTTCGGCCACATGAAATATTCATTATCGACCACAAGGGGAGCACTAGAGGAGGAGTAGAAAAAGAGTACTCGATACTATACACACACACACCTAGTGGTCATGCTAGATCACGGACGCAAAAGCGTCCCGAGCTAATTGGCGAGCTGGACGCACCGCAAGGAACCCCACCGACAAGGGGGTGGGGATGATTGTAATTATGCAACTTATATGTTTAATCGTTTCAAACTGCTGCACGACCATTAACTTTGCAAAAAAAAAAAAAACAGGAATAAAGAAGAGCGAGCATATTTAGCTCGAGCGGTAGTGGAGCCCGAATGCGGCCAACTCATGCCGGCAACATAACTGGAACAGTTCGTGGACCAGATGGTTGTGGAGAAACGCAACGCACTGCCCCCGAAAATGAGGTCGTCGATGCACTTTTATTCTTGGGCAAACAAGTTTGCTGCACCGTACCCGACCGACCGACCGGCCGGGGCACGCTGGCTTTGTGCTTAATAGTGCTAGTGGTGGTGTTTGGATGTTGTTTTACGCTTACGCCGAGCCCACCAAGCTTGATGGAAGTGTGTTAAATGTCTGGAAGAATGGTCTCGAGAAGGGGATACGCAGCGGTGACCATAACCCAGCCAGATTACATGACACCATTCCATCATGTGCACGAAATGGCAGCGATTAGCTGTTGTGGATGTGTATTAGAGAGAGGGAAAGAGGATGGGCTATTCTCGGCTGGAACGAGGTTATAAGGGCTGTAAATGTTAAGAGAAAAGCTGTGTTATGCTGGGAGCAGATATTTTTCTTTTGTTTTGTTTAAGAACAGCCACAAAACCATCGTAAATGAATGCTTTTAATGTCTTGTTTTGGGGTTAGTTGATAGGATAAATGTACCAATAAGTCGTCAATTTGTAATGGTACAAATATACTTAATAAAATTAATAAACCAAGGTAAAATATGTATAATTTACCACGTAGGATAGACATATGTTCTTACTACTCCGATGTACTCATGTAGATGATGGTATGGCTCCTATAGTTGTCGTATTCCAATAGTTCCTATACTAGAAGTAGTCAAATATACGTAAAAAACTCGGAATGTATCTGCGATTTGAAGCCCTTCTAATATGAAAATTACTGTCATAATACAGTGAAATCTCTCTAAGGCAAATCTGCAAGGTGTTGCAAGGCAAATGTTGAGGAAACTAATGAAGGTGTTACTATGACGTATTAAAGGAACCACGAGGAAAATGCATCCTTTGACCAATATTTTCGTTGACTGTCACCCAAAAACTGAAGGAATCGAGGGAAAGAAGGATAGTCTCCTTAGGGAGACATTCTGGCTTTAGAAGAAAAAACTAACGGAAATAATTTATTTTCATGAACATACTTTAAAGGTTACTTGCAAAAATAAATCTAGGACCTTGCCAGTAGGTCTTTTGCCAGTTATTTGAAATTGGCGGTCATAGCGGAGCAAGACACGCATGTAGGCATGTGTTTAAGATCTACCTTTGATTTTTATCAATTTCTCCTCAGTTTTCGCGACAAAATCGTTGGAGTAGAAGCTTTTGCATTATTTTGGTCCAGAAAATTTCGACGAGACACAGCTCGGAGATGTTGGACCCGGGTCGCGGACTAGGGAGTCATTTCGAATATCTGCCAAAATTTGCCTAAAATGATTGAGTTGAGGCGTCATTTTGAAGCCAGTGAACGCGATTTCTGCATGCTGTTATGTTTTTTTAATGTTTTCCAGGTATTGCTTCAATTTTTGGCCAGTGGTATCGACCTCCCTTTAGCCAAGCGAACGCAGCAATTTTTCGACTTTTTACTCGGCCTTTATTTTCAGATTTATTTACTCATATAAATTTATTCATTTGAAATTTATTCATATGAATCTTCAGCAGTGAGTAATTCGAATCTAGAATCGTATCTCCAAAAATTCAGGAATCCATAAAGATTCACAAATCTCCAGTACCACGTTCCAGTGTCAGTTCATGAAACTTTGGATGTGTATGACTTTCGAGATATTAAATTAGCACAATCCCGTGGTACAGACGCTAACACGTACGACTTAACAACATGCCCGTCAAGGGTTCAATCCCCATATGAACCGTCCCTAAGTAGCAACAACAGATTAACCGACTGCATGGTACTTGCCAAGAAGTCTCGAAAGCCCGTATAACCAAGAAGAAGGATTCGTAGAAGCTCAAGTTCTTTGGCAATCTTTGGAAACCCTTGAGATTCGTGAATCTTTTGGGATTTATTAATATTTTGAGTAAGTAACTAAATTACTTGTGATTGATGTTATGGAACGTATTTTAGAGCACTACAACCATTATTAGTATTATCACCTCAATAGGTACTGAAAATTTTAGATTTTTCCACATGTGTTTTGTATTTTTGAAATAAATCTTGAATCACTCTTAACCCTCCTAATGCAACATAAATGGTTCTTTCTTAAATTTTCTTTCAAATAAACAAAAACTACCACCAACCACGGTCGTCAGTTTTGGAAACACATTTATTTTCTTGGTTTTTTGGTTTGTTTTGCTGCTGTTGCAATAATAGCATAGTTCATTCCATCGGTACGGCTCAAAATATCATCGGTACGTCATAGTTCGCACTGTTTTACTTTCTTCTTGCTTTTTGCTGCGGTTTGTGGACGCGGGGGATCTTATCTCCTTCTTCTGCTCTTTACGTTTGCTGCTCATAATATAGCAAAGGGATGCAAGGATATTGATAGCAAAGCGAGGAGTAAAGTAATGTTCAACACTCATTAGCAAAGCAAAGGACGGGAAAGGAAAACGGGAAACGGGCCATAATTGCCTCCGGAGGGGGGGGGGGGGGGGAGGGATCATCATGCCTGGCTGTATATCTTTCGCTTTGTGCGTGTCTAGTTTCTTCTAATGCTGCTACAGCTGCTGCTGTTGTTGTTGTTGTTCTTGTGCCTTAGTTTTGTGCTCGTTTAGGGCAGTTTTTAGCGACGGAAGAATGAAAATGACGCACAATATTGTACGGGTTAATTATGCTTATAAAACCATTAAAAACATGGGCTGCTTACTTAGAAAACGGGTTTGTTCCGACTGGAAGAGATGGATTTGTATTGCTTCGGTGTAGGGAATTGTAAGTTTCGTGTTGTTTTAGTCTAATGTATGAAGAAAAGAGAAATGAGTACTTTTTGCTTTTAAGAACGAAAAACAAAATACGAAAAATGGTTTGCACAAAAACAAAACAGAAAAAGGAAATCAAAACAAAAAACATTCCATTCCGCAGCCTTGCCGTTTGCCGACCTTGTGCCATTCGATCCCAAAATTGTTTGTCCAACGAAAAGGGACAACGAGCAAAGCCTAGATAGCCTGCTCAAACCATCCTATCGTACCCGGAAGTCTGGGAACGAAAACGCTCTCAATCTTCACCAAATATTTCTAGGCGCTTTGCATCGTTGTTCCCTTCGCACCGGTTTGTTACCGAACGGAATTTCATTAGTTGGCGAAAGCTGATAAGAACGTCATTGCCCACATTCGGAAAAAAATAGAGGAATGCACAACTGGAATGCAGCACTATCGGGCACGTAATGCGATATGAGACGAGTTATGACCAACGCATATGGATGGATGGATTGATGGTGAAGTGGGAACTGGGAACTCGGGGAATGTGGATGGTTCGATCGATCGATGAAAAATGACATTTTCTTTGTTATCAATGGTATACGCGCGTTACGATGTAAATATAGTGTGTTACGAGTTACGAGTTAGTAAGCCGATCGTCCTTAAATTAAAGCGTAGTTGCAGTTTCTCTTGGTAGGATGGGGGATATATCCTTCCCCGTTACAATATCGCAGCACAGATCCTCTCCCGGTGGTGATAGTACATAGTGCAGGTGAGATAAGGTGATAGAGATTTGTTAGTAGGTTAGTTTTGTGGAACGGTTTTGCACAGAACGTTACATCTAAAGGTACGCCACAACACGCACACGTTTTGGGGGGAAACGGGGCACAACGGGAGTGAAGCGGAAACGAGGGGAAGAAAGGATAACGTAGAACTGAAGGCAAGCTTTAGCAAAGGCAGGCATTCTATATTGTGCGATGATTATATGGTTGATCAATGGGATGGTGGGGGGGGGGGACGAGAAAGTGGGATGGGAAGAAAGGGGATGATATAATAGTTAAGTTTGCTTACATACGGGTGTATATCACATGAAGCCATCTAAAGGAGTATATTCTTTGTCGCGCGGCATGGGTGTTTCGCATCATCGAACCAATGAGAGCCTTGGGGCGAAATTTCGCTTTGCTTTTTGGTAGTAAGTAAGGGCGAAAACATGCACTTAACGATCCATGAGCGATCGCGTACGATGCGCATCACTTCATATAGCGCTTGCGCGTTGCGATAAATGCGATTAGATATGAATGTTAACGCATGTAAGCGAAAATGTTGTAATTTATCTGTGTGTTATGCTTTGTTTTTGTTTTCTTCGAACTGTTGCTGCAGATATACATATTATCACCCTTCACGACGCACAGGATACAGGCTTTTGCTTCTGCATTTGCTTTGGATGCCTTATGTTGTAGCTCGGTTTCTTTACTAACTCCACTAGAAACACTGCGCCCTTTTCGCTCTACGGAAGATTCTAAGCCCAAGCCACGAACGTCCTTTGTGTTGTTCTTGTTTCTTCACGCAACGGTTGGCATATAATCGTTACAGTACGCTGTGTGGTGTATATAGGTTTGCTTTTCCATATGCTCAAAGGAAGAAGAGGGGTTTTTGTTGTTGTAAGGGAGAAGTATAAGGGGAGCTTGTGCTACTCCTGCCCGATGCCCGCGCTTATATGTGTATATATAGTTAATATGTATAGTGGGAGTAAATATCCTGCTCCGTTCCGTATCCTTCTCGCTTTCCACACTATCAACCAACGGGGAAGGGAAAAAAGGCATGGTTACATGTGTTGCAGTGTCAACAGTACAGCACTGCTGGCGAAATAAAAACAAAAAATACGACACGGACTCGGCCTTACCCTTCTTACATCCATCTCCACCCTTATTTTAGCCATTGCTTATACTACAAACAGACAATACATGTACACTTCGCTTCTTGCTTTATCCGATACTACCGTTTAATCTCTACTCACTGGTCGCGCTTTGCCGAAGGAACTCTCAGCTCGTTGGGTGGTTTTTGGGGTTGGGTTGGTAATGCATTATAAAGTTGATTGATTATTCTATATTTTCCCTCTGTTTTTCCCGCCCACATTAATGCTGTTTTTTTCCTCTTTTTGCTCTCTATCACTAGCAGTTCTGGTATGGTTGGTTTGGTTTTCATAATTTTTTTTGATTATTAACTGATTTTGGACACCCCAGCTGGTGCAGACGCATGTTCCATGTGGGTTGCGACGTCCACAGAATGTAGAAAACTATAGGGCTGAGGCAGTTACACTATCCGAATCATAAAAATAAACACATTTACATACTACGCTTAACCGGTTAAGTGTGCTTGTGCGGCGTACTTAGCAAAGCCAAGCAACTCACCCATACTCAGCGAGAAAAATAAACCCTAAACTAAATTATTGGAATTATCTCTTCACCTTTCCCCCTCCCAGGCTTCTCCTATTCCCCCTGGCGCCGGTTTTGGCAAAGCGCACTGGCTATTTGTATATAATATATTGGATTTTTTGGTTTTGGACGTTTTACTACTACAGCGAATGTTTGGCAATTAACTCTAAACATAAATGAGCACTTTGATTCCTTTTCTCTCTTTCTCCTTCTCTCTCATTCTCTCCCTCAACACACGATTGCACATGCACTTTACACCCAAAACTTTATCAATGATAAGCCCTACCTGCTGCGGGGTCACCTCGCCCCCATTTTGTGCTTCGATCTTGGCGCGTGTGCCGTTTTGCCTAAGTGTCCGTGTGTGAGTGGTGTGGCCTATCTTCACTACGAGTTACATACCTATGCGACTACGCGATCAACAATGTTTTATTTTGTAAGCAACGTTCGGTATATGTATCCATTAACTAATCCGAAGCTCTGGTTTCCGCCTGCCCCTCGCTTCGCCCCTCTTTCCGGACACCCGTCTTCCTGGCACGGGTCAGCATGTTTGTGCGAGCGTGTGTAGTTCCCCCCCCTGTTGCAGGAGTTGCTTGGTTGGTTGGGTCTTTACAGATTCGTTTCCGTCCGGTGTGGATTGATCGGGTACTTGTGACTGTTGCCGTACATGTTGCTGCCCCCCACGCCAGTTGTGCCCGAATGGTGCTGGTACGGTGCTTGCGTCTGCTGCGCTACCGCCATCCCGGGAAACAAGCCCTTGGTGCATGGGTCGCGCACCGGCCGGACGGGTTCGTCGCCGCCCCGACCCTTCACGCTGGAGGCAGAGGACGAGATGAGCGACTGGCGCCGCACCGTGGACCATTCGTTCTGCTTCAGCAGAAACTGCTTCACGTTGTACTCCATCTGGGCGAGATCGACGCTGCTGCTGTCGTCGTCGTCGTCGTCGTTGCCGGCCGGGTGGTGCGGGTCCGGGTCGGGCAGGGGCGCCAGCCGGCGCTCGTCACCCGCGAGGCACTGTCCGGTAAGCGCACTGTCCCGCAGCACCGTCACGGTGCTGCCCTTCCGGATGGCACCGAGCGCAGCACCGGTGGGACCGGGTGCGACCGTCGTCGCATTGCTGTTGTAGTCCAGCAGGCCGGAGGACGCCGAGGCCGTACCGTTCGGAAGGCTGCTGCTGTTGAGATTGTTGCTGTACCCGTGCTTCGCGCCAGCGGTCAGGCCCCGGTCCGGCTTGGCGGCGTTCATGCCACCGCCAAAGGTGGCGGCGCTCGCGTAGTTACCGTTGAGCAGACTGCTACCGGTACCGGGGGGACCGTACGGGTGGCCCAGCCGGCCCATCGACGGTTTCGCCTCGCAGCCCGCCGGCTTACCACCGGTGGACGGCACGGTTGGACGGGAAGCCTTGGGCGGCACGCCGGGCGCGGTAGCATTGTTGTTCAAGCTGTCCGCCGTCAGCGCACCACCGGCCGTCGGCTCGTTGTCCGACTCGGTGTTGCTGAGCGGTTCCGCCGCATTGCCGAGCTTCGAGTTGTTCTGCACCCACTCGGCGACCCGGGACAGCTGCTGGCGGCGCAGTATCGCACTCTCCTGCAGGTCGATTTCGCTCGAGATCGAGCTGGACTGGGTGCAGGACTTCTTCGACGTCACGTCGATACCCTCCAGCTTGTTGACGTTGATGTCGAGGCGCGGTTTGGGCAGCGCGGCCGTACCGAGCTTGGTGTTGATCAGCAAATTGCTCACCTCCTCCCCGATCGTACACAGCCGGTCGGAGGAGTGGGGTGAGGTGGTGGTGCTCATATTGCACACCTGCTTGCTACCACCGCCCGCCTCCTCATGACCCCTGGCAGCTTCTCCGCCGCCACCCTCATCGACGCGGTTAATCGTTCCGCTGATGAGGCTTCCGTGCCCATCCGGTCCACCGTCTCCGGCAGGACCGAGCGCACCACCGGCTGCCTGGGAGGATTTGACCGGCGTGGTCATGGGTTTGGTGTAGCCAGCGGGCGGTGCAATGGATTCACCGGAAGACGTTGCCGTCGGCAGGTTGGTGGTTTTGATCGCACCGTTCAGCCCGATCGATGGATCGTCGTCCAGCAGCAGCTCCTCGTCGAGGAACTTGGCACGGCGCGTGTACATGACCGGGGTCGGTGGCTTCGAGTCCAGCCCTTCGAGACCGTCGTCGACGAGGTTGTCCAGCAGGATGTTGCTCGAACCGTTCTGTATTCGCAGCGCACAGATACGCGGACCGGACATCTTGGGATTTTCAGCCTAAAAAGCAAAGATAAATGATGCATTAGTGGAGGTAATTTCATACAGAATTTAAAAGGTTTTCTGTACCAAACTTTTAAATTTAATTTCATACAGAATTTAAACACCAGGTAACATGCAATCGAAGTGGATTGATCGCCCAGTTTAGTGGTGGGAGCTCGGAATCGGACCTATCCGATTCCATGTTCGGAATCAATTGCGGAGCCGATTCCGGAGTTGGCTTAGGAATTGAATCCAGAATCGAATTTAACTCCGGAATCAGTATCGGCTCCGGAATCGAAATCGACCTAGGAATCGCAATTTGCTCCAGGTAATGGAATCAGAATTGACTCCAGAGTTATAATTAGCTCCGGAATAAGAATCAGTTCATGAAATAAAATAAGAAGTTTCTGAAGCGAAATCAGTCCCAGAATTTCCAAGAGAATGGATCGATTACAAGCAAATTTTGATTCTTCGCGGCTATCAATACGTAGCATCATTGGACCTAAACGTCTATTCTTATTGAAATGCCAAAACCGACTTCAATTTCGAAGCCAGATTCCGGAGACAATTCCAAACCCGGAGCCGAATTTGATTCCGGAACTGATTCCTATTGCGGAACCGATTATGATTCCGGAGCGAATTCCTGAGCCGATTCCTATTCCGGATCCAATTCCGATTCCGGAGCCGATTCCGAAATCGTTTCCAGAAACTGATTCCTGACCTACTATCCGGAATCGATTCCAAAAAACTTCGGAGCTATCCGGAAACGATTCCAACGAAAATTTCATTTTTCCCATCACTAGTCCAGTTGCTTTTCAACACAAAAACACAAACTGTCAACAGGCGCGTAGAGCTTCGCTTTGCTACGAAGCTTTAAGCACGCGCGCTCCGCGGATTGCATACATTCTGGCGCTAACGCTTCACGGTGCCGCTTCCACGCAAATCACGCTCACCTTGATGGTTTTGATGAGATTGCGATTAAAGATCTCGAACATCTTCGCACCGTCCTTCTCCGGATCCTTGCTGCTCGTCCTGCTCCACAGGCTGTTGGTGCTGCCGACCGTATGGTACAGCCCGCTGCCCACACTGCCACTAGCGGACGTGCCGTACTTGCCCGACGGTCCCGGCACACCACCGTTCCCGGTGGACGAGGAGATCGGCGTCGCGTGGCTGCCGCTCATCTGATCCGTGTCCTTAATAATGTACGAGGGCGAATCGTGCGCAAGCTTCGATGCCGTCGGATCGGCTCGACTAAGCTGCGGTGTCATTTGTCCGGCACCACCACTGCCACCGCAAACCGGTGGCTTGCTCTGCTTGAACGCAGTATCTCCGGGCAGCTTCTTTGTGTGCTGCTGTGTGGTCGTCGGCACTTTCCCAGCAGCCAGCTTGCTGTGTTGCTGCTGCTGCTGCTGCTGCTGCTGCTGAAGATTATGCTGGTCGGTCTGGTTCGCTGAGAGCGCGGTGGACCGTTCCACCGCAAGCCGATGGTGCCCGAGGATGGGATTCACCATCAGGTCGTCCTTCTTGGTCGGCACCACCAGCAGTGCGAGCGGATCGGACGTATCGCTTCCCTCCCGGCCCGTGCCAATGTCGCCACAGGCGGCACCGTTCGCCGACCCGCCCGGCCGGACCGCCGTCGTCGGCGAAACCTTGTCCGGGGTGGTCAGGTAGTCCGAGACGCTGCTCTTCGTTTCCGAGATGACGCTGTCGCTCGACTTGATCAGCTTCAGCATGTACGGGCTGTTATGGTGGGACGGCGAGTTCAGGTTGCTGCTGCACCGCAGGCAGAGCAGCGTGTTGGTGCCGTTCGCGTGCTCCCCGCGCACGAGCGTCTGCGTCGCCACGCTGTAGTACTTCTGGTCGCTGCCGAGCAGGTCGGCCAGCAGCAGCGAGCCGGACGCGTGCAGGCGCGCCGACTCGACCGCACCGCCCCCGCCCTGAGGGCACACGCACGTATCACAGTGTTTGATCGGTGTGCCGAGCAGCGCGTCGCTCGACTTCAGCTCGTCCTCCAGGAACTTGGCCATCACGGACGGCGACACGACGTTCTGGCCGTCGCCGAGCAGGCTGTCGGTCGTGCCGGGGACAGCGGGCGTCGTGCCGAGCGGCACGACCAGTGGGGCTTCCTGCTGCAGCTGTTGCTGCTGCTGGCCGGACGGCTCACGCTGGCCGTGGCTCGACTGCTTGCCACCCGCCAGCTGTCCGTCCTGACTGCCACCGTCTGCGTGTGGGCAGTGTGCAATGAAAAGGGGGGGGGGGGGGGTTGAGAGAGGAAAGGAAAGTAAGTTAATTAAATCCTTCAATGTGCGTTTGTTACGTTAAAGTGGTTAGTTCCATTTTGGGGCCGGTGGAAAAGTGGTTTGTTGGAGGCGGTTTTATGCGGTGCGGCCTGAAGTGCTAAAAGTGGAATTAAATTAAACACTCTCCATTCATGCGTGTTCGTGTGTTTCGAGATTGAAGATTAAAATTGATTTCTGTGCATCTCGGGCACACGCGTATACGCGCGTCAAACCAACCGAAAGTCCACCAGCCCCGTCCATTCCAGCCCAGACACCATTTATTACACCTAACAGCTAGATTAACGTGCAAGTGCGCCAGTGCCGGGTCGGCAAAAAAGCGCCAGGATTACAGCCATGCTTCCTAAATCTATTTATTTCCAACCGAACTACACACACACACACACACACAAACACACACACAATTGCTACTGCAACAAGCGTTGGATAAGAGAGGAACACACATAGCACCAACAGCCAGCGAACGCTTAACCCTCCCTTATGCGTCGTTTTGGTCTGCTTTTCCGCACGAACCTTTTTGACCGACACGAACTTTGGGGGTGGCCATCGCCGTTCAGTGGGCTGCCAGCTACTCCCGTGTGCACTCGGATGGAAACTAATGAAACAGGGCCACACTCTCACTACACAACCCCACAACGCCCGACACAAAACCCGGGAGCGGAAAAAGTATTGATTTATCCAGATCCTCCAAACAACGCTGGCAATGCTTCTACTCTGTGTGTGTTTTTTGTTTTTTTTTTTTTCTATTCTATCCATTCCATTTTTTTGTATCCATTTTTGCAAACTGTAAGCGGGCCTATGAGAGCCGTGCGATGTGGCGCAGGCTATATATTGCATGCGATGCACGTTTTGCCTCCACGCGGGCGCACGGATCAAACACACCGGGTGGATTTATGGGTGGCCGAAACGAAACGAACGAAAAACACACACACACACACACACACAGCGACCCCCGGGTATGGGAGATTGGATGATGGATCCAGCATTTAAAACGGGGCTTTAAGCGGGATCGGATGGGGGAAGGGGAGAAAGAGGGGAGAAGGTATTTGACGTTCTAAGTTAAGGAAATATATCCTTCTATAAATACACCGCGGCAAAAGCAGTCCGAGGCTTATTCGATCGGTTAACGTTTCGTGTTTTGCTTTCCTCCCCCCGTTGCTCGTCCCCTCACCCTCAACGGGATATCGGTCGGACACGCAAAAGACCCCTCCCTCCTGGTGTGGGGGCAAAATTGTATAGCTAAGCTGAGGATAGGTAATAAGGGAGGCAACAAGGGGCGGAGAGAAGAAAAAACAAAACTCATATAAATAGGGCCTTAAAGACAACAGTAGGAATAATAGCACAAACACACACACACACACACCACGTGGAAAAAAGCACGCGATTCCGGTCCGGAAAACGGTTTTTGAAACTGGCAGGAAACTTTCCCTTCCTTCCTTCCTGCCGAACGCCAGTGCACCGAAGAACGCCACCAAGACGCCAACAAGAAGGGGTGCCAGGGTGCCTTTTCGATAGAGGTATCGCCGCTTTGCCGTTGGACCGATTCAACAGGAAAGGAAAGTGAAACACACACACACACAGAGGCGCCCGAGCTGGGTACACTACAGACAGGAACCGATAAATTGGCACACACACACGCCATCCATTACTCCTTGGCTCCCTGCGCTGTGGAATGTCCGGCAGTGGCGCCCTGCTAGAAGAACACCTTTTGGGCTCTACCGGGCGGGTGTTTATGGTAATGCTTGGCAGCGTTTTACCGGCCAGCATAAATTAAGCTCACGAGCCCCCTAGCCATTGTGCACACGAATTTTGCCAACAAACACAGTCACAACGCTCCCCGCCCCCCCTTAATGCGTGCTATCGTGCAACAAAGCGGCCCTGTACTTCTGGACCTTAAATAAATAATGTCAATTTAGTGGTACCATTTTCACGACGGGGCATGGCTGACTTGCCCAACGGTGTCGCTGCCACTTGCCGTGCGATAACCTGCAGCGCCACCGCCAAACTGCGTCCCCAACCGGCATGCGATATAAATCCGGAGTGATTGTTGATGACAGTCTAGCTAATAATTTATCCAACCATCTGTGTCTGTGACAGAGCCGGGTAAGAGGGACCGTGCCCGCAACAGGGACGGCGAGTTTGCAAGATCCGCGCAAGCTTTTCCTTGCGAGAGTGTTTGTTTACACTTCTACTCCCATCATATTGTTTGAACTCCAAGCACTCCGAGCACTGCTACTACTACTGCTGGCAGCTTGATTATGTTAAGCCGGGAACTGCCGGGCTGCTGCTGCTGCTCGTTCGGAGTTTTGCGGTTTTGCATAATCAACGCTGATTACCTTTAAACCGAACCCGAGTTTTGGAAACTTTGGGAAAGTTTTGTGCAAATAGTAACCCCACCAACGGGGGTAACACTTACCGGTCTAAAAACACTTCACCACAAACCCGACGATGGGTTCGTCGTATTCATTTCACTTAAAATTGGCTCACATTTAACCTTTCCGGGGCGCTTCGCTTCGCTTCCTCGTTGCTCGTGCTCCTGTCCGAGCCTGAGCCTGGTTTGATTCGATTAAAATGAAATTATGATAATGGGTAAAAGATATTCGCGCCCGCGAGCGCGCTCTCTCTCTTTCTCTTTGCCGGCGGTAGCCGGTATGCATTTAGCTGTTGAGTCCACGCTCAATGCTGCTGGCCGTTGTTTATCCTTCCGAAACAATGTTGTCGGTGCCGGGCCTCCCAGTCTGCCGCCATATCGTTTCCATAACGGCCCAAACCCATTAGCAGTAATCCCGCGGTTTTGCTTTATTGCCTTTACCCGTGTGGTGCCTGCGTGGTCCTGCGGCATCATTAGAGGACCCGAAAACGAAGGACAAAAAAAACCTCACGAATACAACCACATCCACACGGGTTCGAATGGTACTCGGGGGAGCTAAGCCAAAAAGGCAAAGAAAAAAGGGTTCACATATTTGCATTTTTCATTTCATCTCCAAAGGGTTCGTGAATGTGCGCGAGCGTTATGATCGTTAGCGGACGCCTGGAGAACAGTCAGCGCTGGGGCACAAAAATGCTCCACCCATTAAGCGCACCTTAGGTCATGGTTAAGTGATTTGCTTGGGTGTCAAACACATCAAAGCAGTACAAGAGTCAGCAAAAGGAAGATGGAGAATTGCAATGTTGAGCGATAGGTGGTGCGATTTTCTCGATGATACCGGGTTGGAAGATGCTGGAAAGCCTTTAAAATAGATTATGTTTTATCCCGTTTGTTGAAGAAATAGCTTAAGGAATGTTGCCAGATGCACCTGATCTCTCCTGGTTTAAAGTTCAACTAGATGTCAATGTTCCGGTAAGCATTCGACCCAATGGTTATACCCAAAAATGTTAGTTTGCCTATCGTAACGTGTAACAATTAGTAGAGTCTATTTGCACCAGAAACCAAGTATCTAACGAAGATTGATGGTTTAAGATACAATGAAGAAGTTCAATGTACCATTGTCAAGGCACTAAATAATAATATAATATTAAAATGAAATTAAATCCTTAGAAGAAATTGAAAAACTAACTTATGCATACATCTTAGTCTTAGTGCAAGAGATCTAGATATCATCTATAAGATAAAAACATGCACTAAGATCCCTAAGGTTCATCAATATCTCATCAAATTATAGCATCGACTGCATCAAGGATTTTGACATCCGAAATTGAATCCTTAGACGAAAATCAAATAATAACATATGCCTAGATCTCAGTCTTAGTACAAGAAACCTAGATATCATCCATAAGATAAAAACATCCACTAAGATCCGTAACGTTCATCCATATCTCATCAAATTATAACATCGACTGCATCAAGGATTTTGAAATCCGAATCAGGATCACCTTCTGGTCGCTGTCTGGTCGCATCACCTGTCACCTACCCATAAAAAATATTGCGAAATCCTCTTTGATACATACGAAATTTCTTCAATAGAAGCGCTTTTTGGTCATAAATTAATGCATTTACGTACATCGGCAGTGTTGCTACAATGATAAGCTATGACGACACTTTTGGGCATCTTATGAATTCACTGGAGAGGATAAGCTCTAATACTAAAATATCGTCAGAAATTCCAAACGTTGCATCTTTAATGTCTTCCCCTTTTTTTTTTGGTTGACCAGTGTGTGGCAGTTCCAATTTCTTACACGAATGCGTTTGGCATTCCAAGCACAGCTGCAGTACGTGAAGCCATCGTGTCTGGGCAATGCGCCAAATTGTAGGAAAAGACAAACTCCAAACTTTTCAATTATTTACACCTGCTGAAAGTCCTGAAATCTACTTGGGTGAAGTCTGGGAGTAAAAGGCACCACACATACGGAAGAAGTACAAAACTTGGGAACACAAACACACATTTATACTTAGTATCTATGTTAGTTACACTTTTCTTATAAACATGGAATACAGTAGCAAACAGCGACGAGGAGTGACCTTTTTTTAAAGGAAACCCTCCGCAGCACAGACACAATCTCCGACACTAATTAACGATAGTGCGAGCAAGCCTTACCTACAGCATTAGCACAGCATTATGACACTTAAAAAGCACTTCCCGCAAAGGGTGTAGTCACAGTGCAAACAAATCTTAATCTAACCATCACCAACCACCGACCACTGCAGTACGTGCAAAGGTGGCAAAGCATGCAGGTAAGTACCACCGACTTACGCGCTAAAACACTAAAAGTAATTACAACCAGAGCGCTACATACTAAAAGTAGAACAGAACATAACAAAAAAAAAACGAAAGGAACTAAAAATCGGGTGTGAAGAAGGTGTGCTTTGTGCATACATTTTCCAACCTGCAAACAGTGCAAACAGTGCTTGCGTTCTACGTACAACAGCAAGAAAGAAAGAAAAAACCGGTACATCAACTGCAAGCATGCATGTGCTGCCACGCGCTGTGCACACCTCTCTTGTGGCCAATACTTGGTAGATAGAAGGAACGCGAAAAAACTTTGACGAAACTGGGCGGTTCTTGTAGCGCATTCAACGTTAACGGGAAAGTTACTGAGAAAAGAGTAAAGTTTAAGCCAAGTCTGGCAAGAGAATGAGAGAAAAAGCTGCGTTCGAAACTGGAGCAAAGTTTGCAAAGGTACTAATTAGCGTGACGAAGGGTAATGAGTGCTAGACTATTTTTATCACAATAGATTTGCTTACAAAATAGAAAAACGCATCAGCTAACTCTGAAAGAAAGGTATTGAAAAGCTAAAAAGAAAAAGCTTTCTTGCAGCAGCTTAACAAAGGTCGCGATCGTGGGGCAGCGAAACGGCAAAGAAAAGTGCCAACGGGTGATAATGGAAATTAATGGGCTCGAATGCTGCTGCATAAATAACAGTAAGGAAGAGAGAGAGAGAGAGAGAGAAAGAAGGAGAGAAAGAGAGATAGAGAGGAAGTCGATGTGCACATAAAAGCATAGAGTAAAAAAGAAAACTTCCCATAAAGCACCAATTTCTTCGTTGAAAATGGCGCCGAAAGCAAGAAAAGATTCGAGGAGAGAGGGAAACATAAATTACAAACTAAAGAGAAAAAAAAACTAACTAATTCATTAACGTTCTTAAAAAAAAGCCCGTGATGTGTAAGGGAAAGCAAAATAAACACACGATATTGCTCAAACAATCAAGCACAAGTGCATACAAACGCACATACAAAAAAAAGAAGACTTTTTGACAGCTACAAAGTTGTCCACGGGTGGCTACAAAAATCCACTGGCCATGCAAAACAAAAAGGAAGGATATCGACAGCATACAGCAGCGGCAGCGCAGCACTACAAGCACACAGTGAAGGAAACGGCGTCCGACGGGCGGGTGCGTTGGAAGGAGGAAAAAGCTATGCAAACCGCTACACGCCTCCCTCGGCTACTAACACTTACCAAGCCCTCGCATCGAATAGACCATGGCGGTCGGAGGGAAGGGACAGATGGGGGGCGGACTGTCGGAGGCTGGCAGCACGTGGTACGAGTTGGTGGTGGCCATCCCGACGCCGCTCGTGCTGCCCTCCGAGTCGGAGTGTGAGTTCGTGTCGAGGCGCATGTACGTGGCCACCTTGGACTGAATTTCGATCGGGAGCTGGAAAGGAAACGGCGAAAAGATTGGAAGCAAAAGTCAGTTGTAAAGCATGGCCGCACACAGAAGAAAGAGAGAGAGAGAGAGAGAGAGAGAGAGAGAGAGAGAGAGAGAGAGAGAGAAGAGTTACATATTCATAGTAGCAAAATTTTGCTACGTTTGTTAACGTCATCCTCCTGTGGGATGAGAAACCGGTCCTCTTTATTATAATTCATGAACCTTGCACCTCACGCGCGTAGATAACATTTCCCGGCAACGATGTGTCGTCCTTGCCGTGCAACTTTCTTACAGTCGACATCCCATTTAAAACTTACCGAGGAAAGTTTCGGCGATACAAAGCTGTCCGGCTTGCACTGCAGCAACTGTATCGCCACACTGATGTCGGTTTTGTATCGTTCCTACAAGAAAGAAAGAGAGAGAGACATAGGGAGAGAGAAGATTAAAAAAGGAAAAAAATACGATGGATGGAAAAGCACACAATCCTCAGTTTTCTATCCGTTCCCGGTGAAGCACTAAGCAATCACGCGAGGCACAGGAGTTCAATCATTCGCAAAGCGCACCATTTCCGGTTGCACTTGAGCCGTCGTGTTGAAGTCATTTGGTGTAGAAAGGGGCAGAGCAGTTCCCCTTCCCACTCTTCTTTGCAGCATTAGTACGGAAGCATAGCAAAGTGGGAAAAGATTGATTCGTTGCTTTGCCCTGCCTCGCTTTCCCGACCACACACTTCGACGCCCGGAGGTTATTGCCAGTTCTTTGACCTTTTTTTCGTTGCGTTCGGTTGGGGTGGCTTTGGGTAGGGTTTTTTTTTATTTTTTTCTACAATCACAGATAGTCTAACACGTAAAACAATTCTAACAGTAACATGTAAATGTTAGAGAGTGTATTTGTGGATAGTGTATCATCTATTATCAAATAGATCGTTGCATATTTAATAGATATTGATCAATCATTAGTTTGACATTTCAATTATATTGCTTGTTACAACATCTAAATTAGAACATCAACTAATACACATATAGTTATGGACAAACCCTGTTGTTAAAATGTGTCTTTCTGATTAAACTACAATGTAAATATTGCAGAGCTTTCGTTGCAATTAGAAAGGAAAATTCTTATTGCATCGAGATGAAAATTGCATACTTTCAGGCGGATTGTAGAAAATGCTGTAAAATAATGCAAAATTTGGTGCTAATGCTAATTTGGTGGTAATGCTTTGCAAAGAAGAATATGTGTGAAAAAAATAGTGTAAAAGAACTACAGCTAAAATCGCTTGTCTTCAGAAGTTGGCCCAAGGTTCAAAATAAACAAGGAGTCGACATTATTATTTCGTATTGCTATCGTATGAAACATAAACTAACCTTAATTTTTTTTAAACATATCTTAGTTTTGGAGTTCAAATAAATTTATATAACTCCGAAGTAACTTTCAAACACGATTAAAATAGGGTCAAGTAGTGCACCCGTCGGTTCCATCCCCACCATCGTAGTACAAAGCATTCCATTATGCTGTTATCCTTACGGCGACACCCACCCATTCGACGATGGATGTGTATTTATACATTTTTTAATTCCTCCCTCCCGATACCGAAAGTGCGGCCAGAAAGTGAGCCATTGATGCCTTAAGAAGCAGAAAAAGAAGAGAAAAAAAATCCCTCAAAAGCCCACAAGCAATAAACGGAGCAACAACAAATAATAGATAAGGGGAAAAAACCCACTCCACCTTACACATGCACACTACCAATCTGCACACATCCATCCATCCGGAGCAGCCACCGGGCCGCCGGTTGCAACGCATTCGGTGAGCAATTTTTCCTCCCTTTATATGTGTTTTTTTTTTTTCTTGCGAGGAAAAACTTACACACCAACACACGCTAGAGCTGCCGCCGGTCTGCCACAATGATGGAAGAAGATTAATGGAAAAAATTATTTCCAACCCTTCGCCGGCGATGGCGCAAAACCATCAAAAGAATGGCAAACAGACCGAGCAAAGCTGGAAGCTGCAGCAAACTACCGCTCACTCGCGCGTCTTAGAAGAATGCTATTCACCCGAGGGTTTCCCTTTTTCGCTCGTTCGTTGCCATTCTTCTGGTCGGATGTGTGTCTCTGTGTTGTTGCGTGGTGGGAAAAAAGGAAGGCACCGGAGATGGAAAAATTTAATTATATACACAGTGCGGCCGATGGGGGCACCCAAGTGCGCCGGAATTCGAGTCAAGCATCCGTATGCGTTGGGACAGAGAGAGATAAAGAGAGAGAGAGGGATCGAGTGTAGCATTACAGTACATTACGCGTTCTCGGAAGCATAAATGATGGCATCCAGTGAGTGGTGTCTGTTGTGTAAATGGTCGATTGCTGTACAGCACGTAGTTGGGGTTACGGCATGTTTGTTATTGTATTAGAGGTTCTTGTTAGCTGATGGATGTGCTAGTGGCAAGTGTGTAAGTTTTGTGATGTATTAAATTGCAGCAGGTATGAGTTTTTGCCCATAGAAGTATTATTTTCATATTGATTCTTATTATTCTACACCTTTTTTTATTATTGTTTGCTTTTCAATATGCTTTATTTGCTTTTACCTTTTACCAATTCACTGGAATAAATTCAGAGAATGAGCACTTTAAAATTCCGCAATGATGCTGTGGTGCAAATTTGCCAGTTGTTTGCATCACAAAACGCAAGCAAGGTGTGGCAAAACCCCCCCTTTCGTGTTGAAAGCTAATTATGCAGCCATGGTAATGTTCCCCCGTCCTGCAATGCTAAATTATGTTAAGTAATGAACTGTAAACGGATCGTTGGTGGAAATAAAACCATAAACCCAATGGCACCATGACCATTGAACCAGCTAATCTCCACCCTTTTGTAGTTGTAACAGGTTGTGCAAACAAACGAGACCCACTTTGCCCGGGATGCTTACCGGTAGTGCCGGCAATCATCGCTGTAACAGATCCTTGCCAGCATCCTTCCCACGACCCATTGTTAGTGCGTGTCTGTGAGAGTGAGAGTGTGTTTGCGTTTGTGCGATCAACCTCCATAAGACCTGTCAACTCTAATCGCTCTCACGCTCTACATTTCATAACGAGCGTAATGATCTGCACTCCACGGCACGAGTAGCGAAACAACCGAGTTGAGTGGGCAAGCAGTTGCTCTCGGCAAATCTTTCACAACACCGGCCCCACCGGCATGATTATCCAGGCACGAGGGGTACCAAACATCTCACGGGCGTCTAATCCTTTGAGGCAGTCGAGCAAAGTAATAACGCAAAATATAGACACTGCGTAATCCATCGAGTGGCCGGTTTGCTCGCTGCTTTGTTTTCCCAGCGCCCACGCTCCAATCAGATTGTATTACAGCTACAAACGAAATCACCACTCGCTCCCTTTTTTCCACCCTACGGATGCTAGGAGACGGGACAGTGGATCGCACCAAACCGGAAAGCGGCCAAGATACCTTGAAAGCCGCCCAAAATACATTCGTAAACACGGAAACGGATCATCGCACTGATCCCGAGCGTCCCAAACGTCCCCGAGCCGTTCGGTAGGAATGGAATGAAAAGGCGAAAACTGGAAGGTACATGGTACATGGCAAACATACCACAACAGTTCAGCTTGCAAACGGAACTGGATTATCACCTACCTACCTACCTACTGGTGGATAGGCACAGGACCGTCGCTGGACTGTGTCGGTGTCGGGGTTTTTACGAGTCATTCTTTGCGGCCATGCCTTGCGGTATCTATTCACACCGTCAACGTCAAAGTTTCTTTTGTCGGTGGGCATTTTTTTTCTTTTCTGGGAGGTTATCGGTAGAGTGGAAATGTCGATGGATGAAGCTTTTAAAAAAAAACTCGAGTTTCTTAATTAATACAAGTTTTTCTTGAGCTCAGTAAAAGGATACTTGTTTGTTCTTGTCAAACAGCTAGACAAAAGCAAAAATCTCGAAAGTGATTTTGGACAAGGGCAAACGAAAGAAGCGAAGAAGAAAGTTGAACAAAAAATTGTAGAAAAAATATATTTCCTTATTTGTTAGACTAGATTGATATTTTTAAGTTAAACGAAATTTTCGAAACATTTTTTCCAATTTTGACTGCAGCATAAAGGCCGGGGGACATTGCACGCACTCGCTAGTGTAATTTTGATTTTTACTAGCACATCTGGCGGCAGCTGGTGGACGATTTTTTTGGTCGTCGGGGTGGAATAGTCGTGCCGGATCTCAAAATTAATTACTTTTTTCACCGGTTTTTTGATGCGAAAACAGTTGAAATACTTGCACAACATATTTATCTATCAATCACAAAGCTTTTTCAGTCCAGTTAAAGTAAAGAACATGGCAAAATAACGTATTTTCTGGAGCGGCTCCAAATTGTTTGGCAAAATGCTTCGGTTAGCCGCCGCCAGATGCTCTAGTGAAAATCGAAATTACACTAGCGAGTGCGTGCAATGTCCCCCGGCCCTTAAAGCTTATTTTAATGGCAACCCGTGTACTGTCTGCTTAATGGGTTGTGTTTTTTCCCCACTCTTTTCCGCCATTTACGACACGGCCTGCTGTTCGCCACAGGAACTTTATTTTGTAGGTCAAGAGGATTTTAAACATGATTCGTCCATTTCATACACGCTTCTTCACGTGGATTGCTTACACATCCACGCCGAGCAGGCAAAGTGATCATTTTGTTGTAATGATTTGCCACTTTTCGCCACTGCTGGTGTCGTATCCACATCAACGGGCGCTGATCACTGTCGGGGTGTCAGCACATTTTATGCGAGTTTGAACAAAACTTTGAAGCGTTTTTTTCATGGCTAGAAAGCGTTCAAAAGCCATATAAACCCTGAAAGAAAATTGACGAGTTGCATTTCCTTCACAGAAATTGCTGACTGCATAATATTTTCCCTTCCGACCAAAAAAAAAAAACTATGCATATTTGCAAATGGCTTTACAAAATGGTACCGCGATGCTGATGCAAGCGAAAAACGTTCGAGGCATCGGGATTTGTTTGCTCAAGAGATCCTTGTACGCTCCTTTTCTTTCTTTCCATGCACACACCATGTAAACGGTACGATTTACACGTAACCGGAACGAGCATAGAGCAAAACCCACCCGACGCGGTAAGGTGTGAGCGAACCCTGGAGCAATCCACTTTGCTTTGTCCGGACGGACGAGAAGGACGTTTCCGCTTACTTGAGCAAATCATCGATACCTACACCGGGGGGGGGGGGGGCTGCAAGACATGTATCGGTCCCTTCCCATTTATTTATGCTCTTGCACCTTTCTTCAACGGGGCGAGGGTGCTTTTGCTCGTTACCCGTGTGCGTCCGCGCGGCTCAGCGTGCTACCGGGAATCTTCCGCGCCAGTGATACTGTTGCAAATCGTAGTAGCAGTAGCAGTAGCAGTAACCATATCTATAACCAGCAACCAGAGATTCTGCTGAACTTCCCCGGCACGTTGTTGTAGGATGATGAGGCTCCTGGCCCTTCCCTTCTTCCCAGGTTGGGATGCGGGGTGCTGTCTGCTTTGTTTTTCTTGCTCCAGATTTCCATAGCATGATGGGGAAAAAGGTCCAATTTTTCGGCTCACTGAAGCACACGCTCCTTCCCCTCGTCCCCAGCCGCACAAACGCGGGCAAGGTTGACGACACTTATTCTGCCTCAGTGAACCATCGGATTGTCGATTCGGTTCGAATTCCTCTCGGTTTTATTTCCTCGCGAAGGATCGCAGTCACTAACGAGCGTTCCAGCCTGCTGTGTTGCTGTGGATTCGATGGATTCGGTGTGATGGAGTGCACCACTTTTCCCTCAAGCTATTTGAACCGTATTCCGGCTATTGGCGCTAAAGCACAATAACTGTCCGGCTGTCCGGTAGGTTGACCGGCTGGAAGTAATCGCTTTGCTGGGGTAGGGGGGGGGGGTACCTGCTGTGGGGGATAAAAGCTGTTGTGACGTTGTTTTATGGCCATTGTAATGGGAATATAATGCCAAACCGCAGATTGTTTCGGTACTTGCTGTGATGTTAGTAGATCCGAAATAGTATCCAAACCCGGTACGCTTCCCTCCCTCCCCCAGCTGGGAAAATATGTTTCACACATCCTCAGCCTACGCAAACCGAACACACACACACACACACACAACTTTCCAACTTTGTCCTTCCTTTTGTACAATAAATCAATTTTGTACCCTTCCAGGGGGATTGCGTCGCAGCATCCCTTCGCTTAGCTCACCCCTAAAATCGCAAAAAAAAGTACATGAGCGACCCCTTTTTTTTCCCTTCCGTGTGTCACAGTGGTGGCACCGTTGGACAAAAAGTAAGATGAACTCAACCGCAGCACGGTGCCCTATTTTTGTCCGGGAAAGTATGGAAAATCCACTCATCAAACAGCGCACCATCGGCAGCAAAACGCCGGAAAGAGTAAAGTGAAGTGAGGAAGGGAAGAATAAACACACACTCAGTGTAGGGTGGTTTTTGCAAAGGCCCCACCGATACATTTCCTTCATCCGTTTTCAATTCGCTCTCTGTATATCATGGGTGCGCAATCGTGTGCGCAAAATGGGATCAATACTTCAAGCCCCAATCCAACAGGTAGCACTTGTATGTGTGTGTGTGTGTGTGTGTGTGTGTGTGTGTGTGTGTGTGTGTGTGTGTGTGTGTGTGTGTGTGCTTGTGCTTCGATTTTATAATCAATAAAAATCAATACAATAACATCTCTCTCCCTTCTTGAGGGAACGTTTTGGCACGACCCGGAGCTGTTCGGAGGTTTGGACCGGGAGATGTACTTTTCTGACAGGATGAAGACATTTGGATGTTGTATCTTCAATTGAGCATGTAAGCAGCATTCAATAGGGCGAGCCAGAGTGTATGGTAATGGCAGATAGGTGCTCTCGATGGACCATGGGATGGGGTTAAGATGCATTGGCTTTTGTGTTGTAAATAACACGTGTTTAAGCTCCGAAAGAGGTCCGAACCTCCACACTTTTCAAGATTCTGCGAGTCCTGTTGGGGTTACATTCACAACCGTAACTCTGTTGGAACATATTTCTTATTTGTGGTGCTTTAGAACAAATCTAGATGTAGAACACGTGTCTATTTTGTGAAGTCTTTGTGGAATAATGTGGATCTTTGTAACGTCACTCTTCAGTTTGCCTAAAGAGCATACCTTCTTGCCACTATTCTGAACTTTGATGATGAACCATGTCAATCGCAAACAAAACGTTGAACATCTCTTGTATTCCAAATCACATTTGAACCTCCCCGAATCAGCTCCAATATCGCCGCTATGCTAATTATCTAAAAGCTCATTCTCCTTCCAACGACACCGAGGCCCAGAGGCAAAGCTTTGCAACACAACCAGCATAAGCTGAACGCTAAGGAGCGTTGTTATACGATTTGCGGAGAATCCAATCACGTGATGACGCTTATTAACATGCTTCAATTGTTCTCTTTTTTTGTGTTCCCAATCTCCATTTGCATGTACACAGATCTGAGCAGCAGCAGTGTGGATGACATCATCACAATGTCCTTCAATTGCAGCTGCGTCCGCTCTGTAGCGCACCAGGCGGCGACCAACAGCCCCCGGGTCCCCGAAACCGGGTCAACCCGAGACACATTCATTTTGGGTTGGCGCCCCCGAAAATTTGCTCGCCCCTAGTGCGCATCCCCTGCCGGCGTGAGTCATCCACGGTCGTTTTTCATCCACAGCGACCGATTTTCCCGGTTCAAGTTCAAGCGAAGCCGGTGTGTGTGTGTGTGAGAGGGAGATTTGAAGTTGTCCGTTCCCTGGACCGACGCCAGTGAATCTCGACTGCAGCAGTAGAAGTAGCAACAGCAACCGATAAATGTGTCGGGTTCCTGCGTTGCTGCTCTGAGGAGGCCAATTCGATTCCATGGTGCTGCTGGCGGCTAAAAGACTACAGCCAATCGATGAGACTCGAGCACGAATGTGAGTGAAGCACGAACGGCAAAGATCAAGTGGAAAGGAGGAGCCTAGAGTCCGGACATGAACGGTGTTACTAATCGAATCATGTTCCCCTTTTCGATCCGGATCCGGGCAGATTGAGGTCAGCCCAAACAATCGGCACCCTTCCCGATGGGGGTGAATTAGCTCGGGTTGCGTTGCTCCACGAGATTGTTGCCTTCGAGGCATTTCTGTTCCTAACATAATGCTTTTCAGGGAATTGCTCAGGTACAAAGTGTTACTTTTTTTTCTGATAAGTAGCACATAATAATTCATTCCGAAACTGAATTTGGATTGTGATGGCATTAAAGCGTTCGAGATGGTATCGTACAAGCATCTTAAAATGGCTATTAAAGACGCTTGAAGCTATCTAAGACACGATCTGGAATGCTTCAGATGTGGCGATAAGCGGCGAACGTCGCTAATAGTCGTTGGGTGCAGTGCGTTCAATCGCTTCAAAACGTGTTTTATCCATTAAAAAGCAAAGTCCCCAACTACCCCCAGAAAATCACAACACACAGAGAACTATACTCACAATCTCTCGCTTCAGGCTCTGGATGTTGTAGTTGGCCTGCGCCAGCCGTACGCTCAGCGTCGCGACGTCGCTCGTCAGCTGGGCCCGCTCGCCCGAGTTCCGGTCGACCAGCTTCAGCAGCTTGTCCTCCAGGTTTTGGTTCAGCTTCTGGACGCGCTTGTGCGACTCGTACAGCCGCTCGTACTTGTCCTGCCAGGCGATGATGCTGTCCTCCAGCTCGACCTGCCGGTCGCTCTCCTGCAGGCAGGCGCTTTCCATCGCCAGCAGCTGCGTGTGCTTGTCCGCCAGCGCACTCTTCAGCACCTCGATCTCGGCCGCGAGCTGCACCTCGCAGTTCTGTTCGCAAATGGGAAAGAGTGAATGAGTACTGAGAACTTGTTCATCCAGCAGTCACATAATGACGTCATAATAACGAGGTAAAAATGTCATCACAATTTTTTAGACTCTTTTTTATCCGAGAAAAACCACACCACAAGTGAGAAAAGCCCTTCAATAATAGTGTATCAGTTGAATAAAGGCAGAAAAAAAACCAACACAAAACCCCCGAGATACAGGATTTGCTCATTCACTAACGCAAAAAGCTCAGACAAGGGCAAATGAGTACTGGGGTAGCTTTCAAATGGAACCTCACGTTTGCTACCCTTCCCACCGCGCAATGACCCCAGCTTGCCATCATTTAACATCAAAT
The DNA here is from genome assembly GCA_000349065.1 of Anopheles quadriannulatus. Classification (NCBI taxonomy): domain Eukaryota; kingdom Metazoa; phylum Arthropoda; class Insecta; order Diptera; family Culicidae; genus Anopheles; species Anopheles quadriannulatus. The sequence goes on from KB667398.1 coordinate 345,075, forward strand.
TCTCGAGTCAGAGCGGGGGGAGAAAAAAACCACACACACACACACACACCACCGTGCGGTTGACTCTCGGAAAAAACGTCCTTGTTCGGATTGTTTGCACTGCCGCGAATACATGGACGTCGTAAAGCCAGGGAGGGACCAGTGTACAAACACAATCCGAACCGAACAATAATGTTGCATTTACGACGGGTAAGGACGAAGCGAACGTGATGCAAAGTGATACAAAAGAACGAAACACACACACACACACATACACAAAAGTCCCCATATCACTTCACCAAAGCCTGGGAGCGAGGGGACCCAGTCAGTCGGTCGGTCGGTGGCTACTGTCTGTCATTCAATCTTTGCAGCAATGCCTACTGGGGGTTTGTTTTGTTTTTTTTTCTTCTTCTGTTTTTCATTTTGCTTCCACGTGAGAAAAGTGGTTTGCTGGTGGAAAAACAAGCTGCTGCTGATGCTGCTGCTGTGGCGCAAGATGCGCGTAGTTCTGCGCTACGCTGAACCGTTTTAAAAAAGGAAAACCATGCGACCATATCTCTCTACACACACCCAAAAGCGGCAAACCATGCAAAGGTATTCCCCATTCACTGGGTGCACTTTTGACATTTTCGAATTGTATGGTACGGAGGGGTTTTTGTTCTTAGTTTTTTTGCTGTCTCTTCTGTGGTTTTTGTGAGCGGCTCACAATAATTCTTCGAATGAAAAGCTTCCAGACGAGCGCAAATCACGTAGACATTATTATCAAATGCCGACAGAACAGCCTTGCGGGAGAGCAAACCTTTGAAATGAATCGTGCATGTGTGTGCAAAGAATTCATATTCACTGCTGATTAAAAACAAGAGACGACGGGCGTTCTGGTGCGGAGCTCTGGTTAAATCTCGAGAGAGTTAATTTGTATTATGGTTGAAGTAAGGGGGCATGACGTACATTCGATGTGTGCTATGGCAAAATAAAGAAGAGATGTATAAAACCGTCAAAAGAAGGTCACAAAATCCCCTCCACAGGGAGTTGCCACGGGTTAGAAGTGTTTTTAAATAATTCAGAACATGTTAAGCCATGCGATGTAATGTAGTATGTTGAGCATAATTAAGTTGAATCATGTTAAATAAGATTATTTTGTCAATTTGAACTTCGCATTTAACGCGTAATGACAATTATAAATTTCATTAGCTCAATAATGAAGCTCGGGATGCTGTTTTTGCCCTTTCTAAAAATCCCAAAAGTCATTCAACTCTAGTCGCAAGCATCTCTCTAGTCGCCCCCCACACACACACACACGCACCATCAGAACCAGCTCGTTGCTGCAGCGCTACTGCACTGGCTTTAAACAACGCCATCAACGCCTCCCAACAGCAGTGCACCGTGCGAGCGGGGAATGTCTTGCCAACGTCGCTTAAATTTTATTTATTACCCTTTAATCTAGCGTCAAAACGGTTCCGCTTCCCGTGCGCGACCTCACACACCCACTTTCCACCATAATTTCGCTACAGCCAGCCTGCAGTGGAGCCTGCGGGAGGATGCTCGCTACAACACCGGTGTAAAACAAATACCACAGACTCAGCTGCCAGCCACACACCGTAACAAAGAAACCGAACACTTCGAAGAGACACATCGTGCTCGTGCTCGCGATGTGCGGTTTTTTGCTACCAGCGTTTAGCTTCTTTTTTTCTCCCTCTGTTGCTTCTCTTTATCTGTGCTGGCCTCTGCCTGCTGTACAGCGGTGCACAACACAAGCTGCGGTCGCCCCGGATCTACAATCTACAGCGAGTGTGCCGGGCGACTGATAAGACGCGGGATGACGCGGTGCCCTCGCGGACAGTGATGGCAGGGGCTCACGCCGTGTGTGTGCCCGGGTGTCGGATTCTCGTGCCACAAACTTTGTGGTGCGCTTGATAGCAGGCAGATAGTTTGCCGGCGGCATCTCGGTTGTGAAGAATGTGTGGGGGGCTTCGGTTTTTGGGATGGTATGGTGGGGGGGGGGGACTTTCACGGAAAACAATGAACGTATGGGGCGGTTCGCTTCGCCAACCTTTTGTAACGGGCAGGGGGTCGGGTCAGGAGCTATCGCTTCCCGTCTGTAGCGTCACGAGCAAATCATCGACATAACCGACGGACCAAATGGGTTTTCAAGAGGGAAGTTCGTTATTAAAAACGATTACATCACGGTTTTATCCCTGCAAGAACTAGAGTGTTAACGTGTATGTTTTGAATATCAAGGATTTTTAATAGAAAAAAAATAATTAAAATTAAAATTGTATTTTAATAAGATTAATATACCTTATTTATCCCACAGAAACCAATGAGAAGCCAACCAAAGAGCTTTCTCATATTCTCCTATAGCAATCCCAATGAGATTATATCTATTTTCCCAATGGAGACGCCTAACCTTTGGAGCATGAAGTGTAAGTAAAATACATGTGGTTTGTAAATTATATACTTTAAATGTAAACAGTAAAAAATAACTATAAAATTGTCAATCCAGCCATCAGAGATCAAAATTGATGAAGCTTCCCTTCTATCATTAAAATCTTAACACGATCCAGCACACGTTTACAGCCAAGTGTCGGCCTCAATCATCAACCAGCCGTGACGAGGTTTGAAAACTTTGTCACCCCTTATTTTCCCGATAAATGAATGTGAAAATGCTTCACCGACGCCATCGCTGACGAGCCTGCGTGCTTGTTTGAGTGTGTGTGTGTGTGTGTTTCTGTGTGGTAAGGAGCATCATTACCGAGCCCACTGCCGATACGGTGCGGTACGGTCGCAGCGCAGGTAATTGAATTTGCTCATCCTAGAACATCCCTCCCTACCACCCGAACCCTCGGAGTCCCTCGGAAGGGGCACAAATCGCAACGCACCCCTCCCAGAGACGGTACAACATGACGGACGAAACCTGTTGCAAATTAAACTCATCTCCGTTTGCATCTCGAACCGCTGTCGCCACCTCCAACGCCAAACCCAACACAGGCACGGAAAGACGCAATTCGACGAAATGCCATCGTTTCTTGCAAAAAGGACCCTGCCCGTACGCTTGTCCCGCTGACAACCAATTACGCTTTCCAGCTAGGTAAAATTAATTTAAAAAAATAAAATTAACGTCCCTTCAAACGGGCGGGCCCTGATGAGGATGGACGGAGTGGCGAGAGAGTAAGTATCCCGTAGTGCACTCAATCACACACAGCTACGCAGAGCCAACCCACCCGCGGGCAACCGGATGACGTACGGAATTGGTCGTGCCCCACGAAGGGTACGACGTCATTGCTTGGCGCGCACTGGTATTGGTGTTGGTTGCGTGTATCCTTCCCCGAGCAACGCGCGGAGTGCAGGTATGGGGGCGTTGCAGAAATTGCATTGCGAAGGGAGGGGGCGGGGGCGGGGGGCACCATTAAGTTGCATCAGCGTAATCACGTCACATTAGAGGCGCGCGGATGTGGTTTGTGCAGCAACTGGGTGCCTTTGAAATTGAGTTTCACTCGCACGAGCCCCCTGCATCGACATCCGGGAGCTTTACGTCACGCAGGAGGAAGTGTGTTTCTTGTGCGGGATGGTTCTTATCGCTCGGTGGATAGCATTGAGGATCTACAATTTAAGATTGTACTTGAAAATGCCTCATTTTTTAGGTGCTTTCTGTTTTGAGAACGTAATCAGTCTCAGAAAGCAAAGAACCAAGCAGAATCTCCAACATCAAATCGCCAGGGACCGAAAGATATCAACCCATCATACACACAAAACACCTGCAAAACGTGTCCTTTGCCTATCGCTCACACACTGTTGCATAGAAACTTGGCAGAAAGGTCGTCAAACACGACTGGAAGGTAATATGGCAGGACCTTCCCGTTCGTTCGTAATAAAAACGTCCACAATTAGACCACAACCACCGACCCCCCCTGCGTCACCCTTGAAACGCCTTCACGGCGTTGCAGTTATTGTTGTTTTGGCAGAGTTTCACCGTTCGTCTAAGCAGGCCGGGACCGGAGCGGTTGCTTACTTTCGTTTTGACAGGCGAAAATGGTCACGTAGTAAATAAAAGCAGCAAACAAAAAGAAACATGAAACAACCCCTCTATATTTCTCACTTTCTCTCTCTCTCTCTCTCCCTGTCTCGAGGGAATAGAGACATTTAAAATTCTGCACCCGAGAGCGTTCATCCCTTTTATGAGGGACGTTTTCCTCCTATTTTTTTGCTACACTCTTGCCTCGAACGGTTTGTTGTGGGTTGTTGCTGCCATCGGGAGGACGGAACGGGACATTGGACGTTGTAGGTTGGAAGGTCAAAATTCCCGTTTTATTACTGCAGAGCCTTTTTCCAAACACTACCACAACGATGTTCGAATATAACCACACAGTCACACACACACACATACACGCAGATGCTCTTTTTCACACATCGTAGACGAGCGCGCTCGCTCTCGCACTCTGTCTCTCTCTCTCGCTCTTGATTAACCTTCCTCGAAACAATCGGAAAACCATCAAACGGGAAGTCAAAAAGGACACGCGGAAGACAAAAGGGCAAAGGATGGCACACTGAGGGGTGGATTTTCTTCCCAACACAACTCTCCCACCGAGAAACGGGAATGCGTCGTAATACCTGCTCACTGTTGGACGACATGTTGGTCCGAAGGCTGTACGCGGAGGGGGAGTTTTGATTTACGCCGTTGCGTACGGCAGCCAGCCACCCCTGCGGCCACCACTATGCGGAGGAGGTTGCTTAATGCACGGGAAGCACCACACGGACACGTTCGGCACGGCGCTGTATTTGCATTACGCCCTTTAGAAAATTGCACCAAACTTGCTACACTCCACTCCAAGCACACATTTACACGCGAGCGAACTCGAACTCAAACAGACAAATAATACACCCACGCAAAAAAAAAAAACACTCTCCTCAGGCGGCACACGATGGCCGACGGAAGATAAGCCGTAACCCGCAACAATGTTTTGCGCAACACAATTGTCGGGAGCGGGCAGGTTGTGTTGGGGCAGTGGCGATGATTTTTTACCGAACCGAACCTGCGATTAATACTTTCAGGGTGTTTTCTTTTTCTATTTATGCGACTCTTGTGCGAAACGATGTTACTTCATTTGCGCTTTCCGTGTTCCCCGTATCGCCACCGGATGCACAGCTGTAGCAAAAGGGCAAAGGGCAATGGGCACGAAACTATACAACCCCTGCTGGCACCGACGGTTGAAAGTGGTAATTTCTTTATTTTCTTTCTCCACTGTTTGTTTGCCACTCCACCCACCCAGAATTGCACTTTTTCCACCGTGCACATACACATGCACACACATATGCACACACAGAGGAGCGCGCGCGCGTGGTCGCGTACGCCAATGGAGACGCAAGACAGCGGCACCGACCGAACCGACACGAATGACAGCACCGTTGGAAAACACGGCGCTTTTGCGTTTGGAAAACGGAGTTTTCCTGCTTTGAAGGGATGCGTGTGAGAGAGTGTGGGCCTTTTGCTCTCTTCCGCGTGCGCGCGCTCTCTCTCTCTCTCTCTCTCTCTGTCGTGCGCGCTATCGCAATGGTGGATGGTGATGCGTACATTTGTGGTGACAGTTTAAGGAAGAAACACATTGAAATTATTTTAAAAAATCATATGTCAAATAAGGAAGGCAAATGGACTGTTATTTCTATATTTTATTACTTTTTATGGAACAGATATGAATTCCATTATAAAAATGTTAATAATAATTCGAAAGCCTTTTGCTCAGTAACAACCAACTAGAATAGAAAAAAAAAGCAGTGCCAATGGCTAGCATAAATGTAAAAAATCATCATTATAGGGTTGCCCAGGTGTTTTCCTAGTTGTGGGACACTTTATTGACTCTTTTTTCGGTGAAATGAACTTAATGTAACGGGAATAGGACTCTATAGCAACCTTGTTGGACAAATCCAATAGGAATTTCCAAGAAACCTGTCCAAAAAGGGTGCCATTGAGTCTAATTACCATCATATTCACCATATATAAGTTCACTTCCCATAAGAAAGAATCAAGGAAGTATTCCACAACTATGAGAACCCCTGGAAAACCCTGTATAGTTGGATAAGGCTTAGATGCTTAAAATTCATACGAATATGTAAAAATATATTTTACAGCATTAGAAAAAACGATTGCTGGAATCGGACCAGGCACCACACACTGTGCAATTTCAAAATGAAACATTTCGGAAACATTTCAACGACTGAAAACAAACCGCGCCTGCGTACATTTTCAAATTAAACACTTGTCTTATAAGATTTATTGTTTTCTCATTCAAAAAAAATCATTCTTTTTTATTATAGGAATTTTTCAGATTGAATTTTAAACTTTAAATTAAAGTGTCAATTCACTTCTGATTATAAAAATTTAAAACATTATATAGGTAAATTTAATTCGATTAAACTTAACAGCACGGGATTCACAAAATTGCATTAAAAACAGGTTTTTCTACAGCGTGCGTCGTAAATTAATGACGTTAAGCGTCGTTAAAAAGAAACAAATACATGCTGCTGCACCAGCACACTGCTCTACAGAACAAATGAATCATAAACGTATGGCGTGTTTCACATATGTTTTATCACATCTCACCAAAACCCATACCATTGCCATGCGGTTAATCCCAAAAGGATGCGGTTTTTTGTTGTTGTTTGATTGAGTCGTCGCTCCACTCTTTCGTATATAAGCGACACTTCCACACGCTCTGTAACTAAGTTTCGTTGTGAAGTGTTGTCGGAAGCGGGTGCAAAAAAAATGCGAACCAAATTATCGCTTTTTCTGCTGTGCTACTGCCACACTGCTCTGGCAACGGTGAGCGTCGCAGAAAATGCATCCGTTCCGGCAACGGCACCATCCGGATTTGGCTTCGAAATGTTGCTGGCAAAGTTGACCTCCCTCGAGTACCATTTCATCGAGAAGCAGCTACAGTCCGAGGAAAGGATCACCACTCTAAGCACCCGCATCGATAGTCTCGTAAAGGCGGTGGAAAACTTAGCCTGGATTGCGCAGCAAACCGCCACAACGGTCACGCTGCTCGGGCTGAGCGACCAGCACGCGCAGCAAAACTTTACCGTCCTGCAGCGCGATGTTACCGAGCTGCTGGCCAAACAGCACCATCTCGTAACGCAGGAACAGCTTGGCGAGTATTTGCTGAAGCGTAACGCAACCTGCAGCATGGCGCCCGCATTGCCGTCGGCGGTGTATCCGTCCTGCGGCAAGGTCCCGTTCGCAGCGTCCGGCGTGTACCAGATACGGCCCGAGTATCCCTTCAAGGAACCGATCACGGTGCGGTGCGACCAGGAGTACGAGTCGGGCGGGTGGGTTGTGATTCAGCAGCGGTTCGACGGTTCGGTCAACTTCTACCGGGCCTGGGACGAGTACTACGAAGGGTTCGGCAATCTGAACGGCGAGTTTTGGCTGGGCCTGGGGCACATCCATCAGCTAACCGAGTCGGCCCCGCACGAGCTGGCGATCTTGCTGGAGGATTTCGAGGGCAACCGGACGGTGGCCCGGTACGAGCGGTTTGCGATCGGCAATGTGGGCCAAAAGTTTGCGCTGCTCGTAATCGACGGCTACAGCGGTACGGCCGGCGACTCGTTGAGCGATTTGAAGGGGATGCCCTTTACGACGAAAGATGAGGACCGAGATGCAGCGAGTGAGAACTGTGCGGTCACGTACACTGGCGCATGGTGGTATAGAGCCTGCCATCAAAGGTGAGTTTAATGAGCCTTCGTTTTATTCCTATTGGGTTTATTGATTTTTGGTTTTTATTTGCTCTTTTTTTTTTTGTTGTTTAATTGCAGCAACTTGAACGGAAAGTATTTGCGCGGTGAAACGAAAGAGTTCGCCACGAGCATGGTTTGGAAATCGTTCCGTGGGTACCATTACTCGCTCAAGTCGTCGAAGATGATGATAAGACCGAAATTAATGACATGATATCAATGTTTATTTAAAATAAAAGTCAATTGGCAAACTCTCAGAAAATATAAAAAATATATAAAACTGAATAAAAAAAACAAAATTATAGTCAATTTATTGTATTCAAACAAATGTGTATACAAACAAAAGAAAAAAAAATTAATGTAACATTAAATAAAAACAAACCCCCAACCCAAGCGACGAACCCTGCATCCCACGCGCACCGACACTACCGCGGTTTATTTTCGTTTGCAGCGAGCACGATTTTGTTGTATTCATTCCGCCAGCGCGCTTAGTTGTCGTCGAGGAATCTATCTGGCAGCACACACACACATCAGACCCGGCCCCGGGAATAGAGACCTTTGTTTGTTGTTTTCGTTCGTTTCGTTCGATCCCTCCCATCGGGTGCATAAAATGGCCCTAAACATTAACGACGGTTCGCTGTCACCTACCGTAAGTATGGCCCTTTGGTTTTAGAGGGGGCAAATAAAATCGAAATACACTCAATCTACATCCAACCTATCCCGATTGTAGGTCGAACAGGGTGCCGCCGGGCTGCCACTGCCCGAGGTAATACCGAACGTGAATGTGTACCAGCAGAAGAAAACGCTAGCCCAGGGCATGATGGATCTGGCGCTGCTGTCCGCCAATGCGAACCAGCTCCGGTACGTGCTGGAAACGTACGAGCGTCATCCGTACTACATCTTCAGCCTAATCTTTATCTCCGTCAGCCTGCTGGTGCAGGTAGCGGTCGGCGTCGGCCTGATCATGAACAGCCGGTACGACGTGAACGATCGGAAGGAGATATGCAAGGCAAACAAGATCAACGACCTCATCACGATCGGCATCTTTGTCATTACGCTGGTCAATGTGATGATTTCCGCGTTTGGGGTCGCGCCGCGTAAAGCGTGAGTGTTGAAGTGCGAGTGGGAGTGTTCGAAGCTGGCTAGAGAGCGAATTGAAATGACGTTGTACCGAAAAAGTGCAAAAGCGTAAAATGCGCCAAAATGTGTAAAAGGTGGAACAAATAAGAGAGAGAGAGAGAGATGGAGCAGAAAGAGAGAGAGAGAGAGAGAGAGAGAGAGAAAGAGTGAAAATTCGTCAAGCGCCCACATCGAATGCGTGTGTAAATTACACTTTACGATGCACCTGCTACCGTTGCGTTAGTCATCAATCATTGCATGGGGAAACCCCAACACATCGCAGTGAAGCTTGGTGTTGTTCAACAGGTTTCCAAGAATATTTAAAAATGCAACACAACATGAAAACGAAATACCTCGTGAAGAACACCCCTGCACAACAGAAACTTCCTCTGCCCCAAAGCTATGCAACGCTAATCTTATGTAAATTATTTTCCTCCCCGCAAACACGAACAGTGCTTCTACAGCAGCAGGGCAGTTATTAGCTTGTTGCGGGTTGCAAAACTGGAAAGACAAATTTGCCAAAACTCGACGACTTAGAAGAAGATAAGAAGAGCAAGCGCCTTCCTCCTGGGGTAATAAATGATATTATGCGGTTAAGCAACGACCCTTATCTCCAGTCTAGTGCGAAGAAATATGACCTTGTACAGTGTTTGGTAGAACTTTGTTTTACAAATAAAATAACAATAAGTAGCAACTAGAGACGCATGTCGCATGTCTAGAGTACAATGACCTCATTAATTAAATTAAATACACAAAACCCCCGAAATAAAACCGCAACCATTTTCTCTGAAAACAGTGTGCGACATTGTAACACACAAGTGTTAAGTAGCTCAAAAATGGAATTTATCTTCAAAAATGGTTCTAAACCCGCCGCCTGTGTTTACACGATCAATTTACGAACAACACGACCAATGCGTTTGAGCAGCGGGCACCATCAAGCGAAACACAAAGGTCTAGCCACCGAGCAATGCACCGAAAACCGGTGTTTCCAATTCCCAATTCCGACCCCCGAGTGGCCCATTGCGTCACGCGTGCCGAGAGGAACAGAACGGCGCAAAGCAGAACGAACTTTAAAAATCGCCGTCCATTAAGTCCACCATTCGTCGATCGGCTTCCGCGGCCGCCAGCGAACCCTCGGACCCGCCGCTGTTCAACCCCTTCCAGCAACAGGGGCAGGGGCTGCGCACATATCACATGACGTTCGTATGGATTCCCCGCGAAAAGCCCAGCCGGCCCGAACCGGGACCGATTGGAAACCGGTTAGCACGCTATTGTGGGACGATCGAAAAGCGAACGGTCAGCTTGTTGGTGGGATGACGCGTGTGAAAAGATGGAAGAAAACGAATTGAATGGTATTAACTATGTAAAATTTGTAGAAAAGACAATACCTAGTAATAGTTGTTAGAAATAAGATGTTTATACATACATATTTAACAAACAAAATGAGAAATAGCTCGTGGCAAAAACATACAAAGCATAGAAAACCCAATTATTAAATAAATGATGGGTAAAGAAAAACATGGAATATGAAGAATATGAAAAAATGGAGGCAAACGAGCTTAAAGTTATAAACTTTTTTAAATTTATACTAAATGGAGCACATAGTAAAAGAAACCATGAGAAATAAGAGGATAACACATAAACAAATAAATAAAGAAAAATTTAACTAATACATGGATGAAACGTCAAAGCATAAAAAAACTGATTGTTATTCTAAAAATAAATAAAACAGTATATAAATAAATAAACAAATAATTAAATAAAAAAATAAATAAATAAATAAATAAATAAATAAATAAATAAATAAATAAATAAATAAATAAACAAATAAATTAAAAAAAACACTGAAATCTGATCCTCGTTTTGAAACATTCAAAACTAGAACTGTAAAAATATGATAAATAAATACTACAAAGAACAAGCAAATCTAACACTTACCATCGAACCGAATTACTACATTATAGTTGATCAATTTTAAGGATGATCGATGATTTTGTTACAATTTTTATAAAACTTTGTTACATTTCCTAAACAGTAGGCGACGTTTTTTACACGCATTTACCTTAATATTGTGAAATAAATTCTAAAATACGTATAATAAGCACCTAAATACTTCTCTACCAACCCAATCGCACACACCCGTCCGTCCCCGTATTACGACCGTAACCACACACAAACTAACGCAAGGATACATTTGGCTCGACTTTCCGCAAACCGATTCGCACAAACGCGCCAAGCGCGCGCTCAGTTCGTGTCGAGCCGCTCAGCGGTACAGTGTCTACACATCGGTCTCCACCCCGTTCCGTGTCGTGTTTTGCTGTCCAGACAAAAAACAACGTGCCCAACGGAGTGTGTAACGGTGCTCGAGTCGGGGCCGGAGTCGAAAAACGGGCAACGGCTTATTGTTTCCACTGTTTGATTCACCGGGAAGCAGTCGGTCAAGTGGATCCAGGGCGGGTGTAATTATTCGCAAGACACTGGCACAAACGGTGTGTTGTTGTTAACCCCTACCCAGTGGGGTGTGTGTGTGTGACCCCTGTCAGTCAAGTGAAATAATTGTGAATAATTTAACATTTGCTGGTTTCTTTTTGTTGTGACGCTACATTATCGGTAGAATTAAATTCGAATCAGTTTGCACTGGTGTGAGTGAGAAGTGAATTTTGAGCTCGAAACGATCAAACGATCTGCCCAACATCATGACGTCCACCGGAGAGAAAGACACATCAGCGGTGGAAATAAACATCGAAGAGAGCGCCGGCAGCGACATGCCAGATGCTGGCCGCGCCACTGCCAACCCAGCGCACGCCCTTACCGCACGCCCCAACGGTCGCAATCGTAGCCGGTCGAACAGTGTGAGTATTGGTATTGTGTGTTTTCGCTTTATGCTTCTCCATCGGTACAACTTGATCATCACTTCGGTCAGGGCGACGCACATAGTGCGGCGCGGGAAAGGCGCATGATGACGCATATTTGATTCGGTGTTGCGCGGAAGCGACTCCACACATAATGCTGAAGCTCGGTATTTCCCGCGCTATAAGATGAATTCTCAACCGAACGATTACAAGGCGATTGTTGTTTCGCCACTACGGACCCAGCAAACACCATTCGTTCGACTGTCACCCGAACCGGTTTGATGACATTACAGATTCCACACCGATCGAGTGACAACATTCTAACAACATGCTCTATGCTTCTTGCTTCCCCTAAAGGGCGCATTCCTGTGCTTATCGTCTGTCCTTGGAGCGGCTTGCTTAGAGCTTATTAACGCGCGGTATTGATCGCTGCTTCCAGTGTTGTCATGCCGCTCATGAAATTCTATCCATATCGTGAGTGTATCCCCCTTCTATTGGAAGCTGATTGGCGTTGTTTTTTTACTGTGCTTTGCTGCACAGATTTGATTGGATTTGGCAGCTCAATTGTATTTAAATTTGTGCTACTTTCCCACTCCTAACGCTGGGCCGTTTTGAGGGGGGCTATTCGTAGCTCTCTAGCAAACAGTGACGTTAATCCTTCGCTTTGCGCATGTGGTAAGAACATTTAATTGTGTTTAATTTACTATTTTCGTACCAGCATTGCAGCATCGTTTTGCAATTGGTTTCGCTTGCTGCCAGTAGTGCATGATAAGTGCAATTAATGCCAGTAAACAGCGTGAACAGTGTGTGATAAGCGAACGAGTTCTAACACGAAGGCAGCATTCTTTGTGCCTTCAAACGCAAGGGTGTCGAACTGTTTGGAGTACATAAAATGAAACAAAAAACAAATTGTTAAACCAAATAATTGAATAATTTGCATAAACTATAGGGCTTCATTTATGTTTGACACCCTTGCCACATGTTAAACGCTTCTGCTTGATAAAGAAAGCCACAGATCCACAAAACTCTGCCCGTACGTGACATAACGACGGGCGCCAACGGTCCAATCCAACGCTTGTGGCTCATATCAACCTCCGATGATGCTTCCGCCTCGCGATCCGCTACACTTATCTTGTCTGCCGTATGTTTCCGCTTATGATTTGCTCATGTTTAAGTGCTTTTTTTACATCTCGAAACCATCGCGCATGCAATGCGCTCGATGCAAACGCAAAAGGCAAGCAATATAACTTTCACCCTGCAATTTAAGCAATTTTGGCGCGTTCGTTGATCTCTCGCTGCGGATTGCGGGTCAGCAAAAACTTTCGGCGCAGAAACTGGTCGATCTCTTTACGGGTGGTGTGAAATGGGTGTTTTTTTTTTAAATGCAGTTTGAGATGTAAAATGATTGTTTTTATTTTCTTTTCTCTCTCTCTCTCTCTCCTTTCTCCGAAAGCAGCGTTCACCATCTCGCCGAGCAAAGCGTGACACAGAGAAGGCTCGTACCGATGCGATTCCCCTTCTGCCCATACCTAACGAATCGAATCTTCCTCGGCAGGAACCGCCAATGGCTGGGCCCGAGCTGGACGATGACAACGACGACGACGAGCTGGACGACGGGGTGGATCTGGACGATCCCAAGAGCAACCGGGGCATCGACAGTGGCTTCCTCGACCCGGTCGACAATGGGTCCGTCGATACGGGTGTGTCGCGGGCGGGACGACGCGGCGGTCGTCGCAATCAGGCACCGGCCGGGCCAACGTATCGCCCAGGCTTTGCACCGACATTCGATGCCGATGGGACACGTGTTGTGAGTAATGAGGGTGTGCAGCGTTGTGCTGTTCCAATGGTTGTGTTATTAATGTGGCTTTACCCCTTTCCCCCAGGTTCAAACGACGGCCACCGGACAGGTCATACCGGACGTGAATGTGTACCAGCAGAAGAAGAACCTTGCGCAGGGCATGATGGATCTGGCGCTGCTGTCCGCCAACGCCAATCAGCTCCGGTACGTGCTGGAGTCGTACAGCCGCCATCCGTACTTCTACGTCAATCTGGTGTTCATCTCGACCAGCATCATTGCGCAGGTGGCGGTCGGCATTGGGCTGATCTGGAAGAGCCGGTACGACATCAAGAAGGAGAACGATTTTTGTAAAGCCGATCGGATCAACAATCTCATCACGATCGGCATCTTCATCATTACGCTCGTGAACGTGCTGATATCGGCGTTTGGTGTTGCCGAGACGCAGCCGGTCGTGTGACGGCACTGTGCTGCTTTGGGGAGCTTGTGTAATTTAAACTATGTTGTCAGTATCATCTAGAGTAGCATTTAGGTTAGGATGTGATAGGAGCAAATAGTGGAGTTTCGACGATTTCGATCTAAATAACTTAACCATGGTTCATTAGTTGCTTTAATCAAAATTAAATGATGTATTTTATGAACCTTTTTTAGTGAAAAGTTATTACTGTAAATTGATTATCAGTAATGTTACTAACGATAGGCATTTTCGTGAACACTACCACAAAAACAAAAAGAAATTAACACTCCTAATATATCATTCATTCACTGCGTGTGTTCGTTGCCGTTACAGTCCGTTTTTGCACTCACCACAAACCACTGCGGGCGTTTTAAATGTAAAGAGAGAAGAACAATTGATCAAACAACTGTATAAACAATAAAGTGAAGTATGATAAAAACATTCCTCAGTAAATATATAGTGTTTTTTTTTCTTTTCTACACATTTTAATGGCTGTAATCACTGTGTTATACTGTTGTGCACAATATTGCATGCTTTTACATTTTACCATTGCATGAAAGGTATTGTACTCAATGTATGGATTGCAGCGTTATTGGACAATAGTGATACTTAGATTAAAATGCAAGCTATTAAAATATTTTGTTGTTTGTAAAAATCTTGGTCGAAATTCTTCGTTAAAATTGTGATAAATAGAACTTATAATCCAGGACTTTCGTGCAGTCCTAAAATTTATCAGGTTCCACACAAGTGCTAAATATTCATAGAAAATTATTAAAAATATCGTTAAGACTAAAACACGGATTATGTTATACGTATTTAATAATGTTAAGTCATTAAAATTTAAAACAATTTCATTTTATCGTCCGCTGTTTCCAAATCGGGGCGAGATTTCCAGTTCATTTGCATGTAATTTTAAGACTTGTGTCCAACCTTGGTTATAATTTCATTTTACCAAACATTCTTGTTCGCATAAATATTGGTCACATAACTCTTGGTAGCAGAAGTGTTGGTCGCAAAACCCTAGGTCACAAAAATCTTGATCACAAAATGCGAACCAACCGTTTCCATCAGTTTTATCTGACGCAACCACCCATCACTGCCTAATTTGAAGAAAGAATTCAAGTTGCTTGTTGTCCCTTTCACTCCTACAGCAACAAAGATAGCTTCTCTGGCACAAGGCATATCGTGTTCCTGTTTGATACTCAGTGCAAAGTATGAAATATCTTCTTTAGCCCTTGTTAAGCCCTACCCGTTTTGTATGGGATTGCATACAACTTTTCCCCGCTGGGCTTGGAGCTTGCGGATACTTGCGTTCAAGAACGCTTCAACCGAGTCAGGGGAGGCACACCTACAACGAACGTTATGTTGAATTATATTTATATTAAATTAAAATATATTTATTACAAAAAAAACAAATAGGAAGGCTAAGAAATAGAAAATGTGATAATTGTTGCAACATATTCTGGTCAATGCCATCACCAGTAAAGTGTTTCTTAATGTCATTAGAATATATCAATATCATACGAATAATGAATTCGAACAGCGACCACATTCCTTAACTAGACGGTACAATGCAATCTCTCCCAGACGTCTGCATGATTTGGAGGTCAGTAAGTCTGGGTTAACCGTTCTCGTGCTCCGTTTCCGCCGTAAGAGAAGTTTGCGTTTGTGTTGATTACCATGAGAGAAAACTCGTGCGGGGAAAACTTTACCTCAAGAACGATCTCACACGTGCTATCTCTTCAAGAGCATATGCCCAAAATGAGAGAGAGAGAGAGCGCGCGCATCTGATCTGATGATCTTTACCATGCAAAGTCCCGCTAGCCCCAGCTGGCTGCACGAAGCAGCGGTGAGTTGGATCTGGCCTGTTGGACCGATCCGCACGCGGCGTTTTCTTCCCTACGGATGCTCTGTCCGCCGTCAGTGTCGCGTTTCGGTTTCTAGGGGACAACACAGGACCTGCGTTCAAGCCGACCTGATCAACGGGCAACGGCAACGTAGTTTTGCTGAAGTGTAGTAAAAGTGTATTTTAGACACACATCTTTGCGCTGTCCTGGTGAAGTGAAGTGATCGTCCGTATGTGAAATGTGATTAAATTGGGGCTGGATCAACCAAATCTGGTTCAAGATAAGATATACAAGTAGTGATCATGGTGTGATAGTGGGATGCATACGAAAGTAATGGTTGTAAGCTCGTGCTCCGCAGTGTCTCTGTTGAAAGTAACGTACGGTGTAGCAAATCAGTGCCCGGTTTATTAACACGGAGCATCGGAACAGCTTGCTTACATAAGCTGTGATTTGAAGGGTGTTATTCCCGGGGCCTATTTCTTTCTTTCCAACGAGGGATACAACCCAGCTGAAAGCTTCTACGCAAAAGACAACCTCTACAGTAAGACTAGCGACAAAGACAAACGCAAGCAGCATGTATAAAGTCGATGAAAACTATCCTATCACAGGTAAGGAAAGTGGACAGTCTTTAAGAAGTTTTTGAACATGAGAGGAGACTTTGTACAAGAATTTACAACAACAATTTGAGAGTAGACTTTATACAAAAATTTACAACAGCAATTTCATCTCTGAAAATTTAAAAAAAGTTTGAACAATTTGCGAGTTAGTTGACTTTTTTCTGTGCGATCAGTCTTAGATTAAAATCGTGAGACGTAGAAATATGAAGATCGAAAGGGCATTTAGTTCAATTTTTGGAACGTTACAGTGTACACTAATTTCACACTATTATCTTACTTTCATTGCGATCGTACTGCGATCAATGCTCAATTAAACAATTCAACCTATTGCTAATGCTTTCACCCAGATTAGATCCTTCTTTTCTCACTCAGCACCCAAACACCATCAACCTTCTGTGTGAATGCTCACCCTAATTCCATCCCGTTCGCAAATGGGCCATTTCCGCGTGCCGATTGCCAATCCGAACCGAACCACACACACACACACACACACACACACACAAAACCAACCCTCTCCCAGCTCAATCCCTGGAGCGGCCGCGGTGCGAATCGTAAGCCGACGATGTGTACTTTACGACGCCGTTACCGCAGACTCGATCGGTAAACAATGTAGCTCGTTTATTTTCCTGCCACACCGGCCACTGGCGGCTTAACACGGGAACGGGAGGGTGGTACATGGTGGTACATATCTCTCGAGTTTCCTTTCCTCGTACGGCTTGACTTTCGCCGAAAGGGGTTCGCCAAGCCAGACCAGGCACAAACGCAATTAGGGTGACCGTTTGACGTCAAATACGACTGTGAGTTTGTGGCCAACTGTAGTGGCGTGCGGCTCTCGACGCCATTTTCTTACACGACAATGAACGACAGCGAAGGGAGGAGACAGAAGGGAAAGTGGCCGTTTGTACGGGCAGAAAGAATTGAATGGAAATGGGAGAAACCGAAACCGTTTCGCGGAGGAAGAATAATGGCAACAATATTCCTGCGGACTGATTGGGCGGACATGTTCATAAACATTCGTCACAAACACAGAAACGAGAAAGGTGTTTGAAATGTTTACGATTTCGGTGGCAAGTCATTTTTTCTGATTTTTTTTTCATACGTTCCAAAGCCGGCATTTATAATGTACGCTCCAGGTGCTTCTCGGGCACGTGGGCGCGGGCGCGCGCGCGCTTTACTCCAATTCTACCAACAACCAGGCGTACCCATCGCTCGTAACTTTATGCTGAAATATTAGTCCCGACCAACAGGCGGCTGGCTGTTTCTATGGAGACCGCACTTCGGAGAGCCGCAGAGCTAGCCGTTCCATCCAGCTGGCGGTGCAATTACTCAAACCAACCGACCAACGCTGCCACTGGTCGTGCTGCGCTTGATCGATTTGGTATTGAGTTTTTTCGAGTGGAAAGTAAAGCCGCCGCCCGCTTGATTGATTAATTTGCTGCAACGGTCCGGTCAGGCGAAGAAGCTCACAAATCGTCACAATATGATGCAGATTTTTCATCCTCGTATTGAGGGAGATATGAAAGCGAAAAGAGTGAGTAGAAGACGATCGCGAAAATGCTCGGTACGGTGCTTGCTTGCTGCAATCGGCACGTTGATGATCGCGTAAGGATGGGTAGATTTTTGAATGGATGACGCGGGGCGTTCATTCATAAGAAAACAAAAGGGCTTCATCGATCCATGGAGAAGCTGAGAAATTGTGCTAAGTTTTGTTGATAATTTTGTGTTAAAATATGGACAGTATTACAGGGTTTTCGAGGATTATATAGACATGTTCAGCGAGTTGTAGATTCGTTCAGGCATATAATAGACTCTTTCAACGAGTTATAGAATTGTTCGGATATAGGCGTTGACATGTTCAGCGATTCTGTAGTGCTGTCATTTGTTTTGTTAACACCCTGTGCCGCAGGGTTCAATTTTTCATTCTCAAAAGTCCTTAAAGTAGCTAATAATCATTCCTCAAGCTGGTTAATACATAAATTAGTTGAAAAAAGCATATTTTTTCGAAAAACGTTTGTTTACCTCCTGATGAGAATGATACAAGCTGCAGTCTAAGGGGTACGAAAGTGACAGCTCTACAGTATAACCGAACATGTCTACGCCTACATCCGAACAATTCTATATCTCGCCGAAAGAGTCTATTATATGCCTGAACGAATCTACAACTCGCTGAACATGTCTATATAATCCTGGAAAACCCTGTAATACACTACATTAAGGCAAAGTATAATATGTTTGACATACAGGTTATCCAGGAGTACTCATAGCTGTGGGACACTTTATTGACTCCTTTTTACGTGACATGAACTTAATGTAATGTGAATTGGACTCTATAGCACACTAGTTGGACAAGGAATTTCCAAGAAGTCTGTCCAAATAGGAATGCCATAGAGTCCAATTTCCAACATATGAAGTTCACTTCCAATAAGTAAGAATCTATGAAGTGTCCCACAACTATAAGAACCCCTGGACAACCCTGTAAATCTTACCCATGTCGTTTGTTTGCAAAAAAAATAAAAATAAAAAAAACATCTTTCATAATCAATCAGTCTTTTATTATGATTATTAATATAAAACTAAAGAAAATTTTATACAGTAATAATACGCCTTTGAGTTCTGTCGAAATAGGTTCCAATAGAACAAGGATTAAACATCCATAAAGAGTCATTGGAGGAGATATTTCACTATCAATAGTACAGCATACATTTGCTGTTTTTATAAAATATATCTGTTCAATTACTCATTAAATGGTTCTGAATTCATATGTATTGCTGTAGGTAATCATTATTACCAATCCTTCATGCGAAGGAGGACAAAAACAGTGCCATTTCCCTTCCCACATCACTCTCCAATCCAGATGGTTTGCCGTTTTGCCATCGAAACAAAGTTAACGATCACCGGCAGCATCTTTTACCACGAGCCAAAAACACGCTGTTTACCTCCAGTGGAATGCAACACGCTTGTTAAGCTTAATCAAAATAATTCCTCACTCAAAAACGCCCATAATAAACCTCATTATGTGATTCACAAACACACACACGCGCGCCACGATTTTTAACGAATCACACACTGCAGCTCGTCCATAAGTTGGCTTATTTGTCAATGAAAATATTTGCCAGCAATAAATCAACCCTCGCTCCTGCCCGTTGCAACCGAGCCCCTGTGGTGGTTCGCGGTGCAAACACCATCATAATGATCGAAATCGCGGAATGATCGCTTAAAGTGGAAAATTATTATTTCCTTCCCGTCCCGGCGGGGCAAGCGATCGCCTAAGCCAAAAGTGACCTACTGGCTCTTTCGCTCTTTTCCTCTGCTTCCATCAACGGAACGTTTCGGCGATGGGCAAGAGTCGGTTGGTACTTTGGCATAGTGTCAACTAAAATTAGAATTGAAATGTCTCATTTCGATGCTTTTCGGCGGTGATGGTGATGTTTTCTTCCTACGACCGGGGAGATCCGGGAGGAAGGGCGCGGTGCATGGTTTTATTATTATTTTCCCAGTGTTTTGTTGAAACGGCACGTTTCGTGTACAAGCTAGCGTTGCATAACAAGACCGGGAAGATCCACCACACACACATGCACACGAGAGAGAACGATAAAGCGAACGTTCGCCACTTTGCACGAAAATAAGGAAGATAAGGCACTGCCCTCGCCCGGTTGATCCGTCTGTAAAGTGTGCGTGGACGTGATAATTGATACCCGGGATTAGCAGAGATTTGTTGCTACATGACCATTCGAAAGGGGGAGTGTGTGTGTGTGAAAGAAACGAACATACCTCGAGCGAAGACAGCCATAGCTAAACATTTTCCTGCCTCGACACGTGGTGTAGTGGATGAGATGATCGATACGAAACGTCAAACGCATTGTACGGGATTCTATAAACATAACCACGCTTCAACAAGCCGTTTATAAGTCAATCAATAAGGTTTTTGTTTCTCTAGTAAATTGTTGTTTAGCTTTTTCGGTTGTGGGTGACTGTAAAAGATGGAGGCGCCTAGTCTGCATAAATCCATCGATAATTCTGAAACATTGATACACTAATCGCTCTTAATTCACTGTATTGAGAACTGTAAAATATGTTAAAAAAACATTCCTATGCTACAAACGTTTCGTATAAAGCTTAAACAATATAGCCTTTATAACACGGCTACAACAAACCTATTTAAATAACGTTATTCCAAAAACCTCAACCAACCCCTCCCAGACACTCAGCAACAACCTAATTTCCCCCCAAACGCGCTTCTGCCGCCAAGCGATCAGACCATCCGCTCCAATTAACTGCACGAACCACAAAAAAAAACATCTAATCCCATTGCCCGATCAGACAGTCCGTTCGGGCCCAAACCCCGCAAATAACGATGATCGTCTTTCGATACGCACCAAATAAATCGCACCCCAATCGCAAACATCGGCAACAGAATCTTCCTCAGCTCCTTCTCCGTGCCGGCTAGCATCTCCAAAAAACCAAAACCCGTGCCAATTCGTATGCAGCAGTCAGTCGGGTCAGCAATTTGGCAGACGGCGGGTCCCGGGGCCAAGCATCATCACATCACGCCAGTGCGCAAGGAATCCCGCAACGCCGTGTGCATTGTTGTGATGATCCCGCTACCCGATTGAAGCATTTTGGGGGCATGATGCAGCAGCGTCTCGGGCTCGGCTGCTTGTTTCTGTGTTTTTGTTTTTTGTGTGGCTTTGGTTTTGCTTTCCCCGTTTTTGTGTATCGTCGCATGCCGACGAAATGGGCGATAACATCTGGCCGGTGTGTGACGCCTGCCAATATGCGTTCGCGTCATTTGCGTGCGTTCGTTCGCCCCCCCCCCCCCCAACGGCACGATGGCGTAACAGTGGAATGGTTTGGGATGAGCGGGAAGCTTAAGAGATTTTATAATTACTGTGCTGCTTTTTTTTGTTTTTTATTGGCAAACATTCACTTTTAGCGGGATGAAGAAAGACGTTTGAAGGAAAATTTACTGAGTTTTCGGTTGTTTTTTTTTTTTGTCAAATGAATACACATTTGAGATTCGGTCGTTGTTTTGGTAAAGCAAAAGCGCACTGAAACTCGAAAGCAATACGACTGATAGATGGTATGAAGTGACAATGCAACGCGCAACAATCAAAATGAAAACAAAATAAAATCCATTCAACCTGCTTTTCTTGGTAGTAACAGTCTAATTTCTATTTTAAAATTATCGCGATCACCCGTTTGTTAAAAGGAGCACAAAGAAATGAGCCTTAAGTTATTGTTTCGTGGAACAAGTAACAAATAGTACAGCTGATAGCTGCTTTGGTAGCCAATTGCATGCTAATGGAGATAGGTTTGGAAGCTAGATAGAGAGGTTAAGCTGTTATTTCCTTTCCTCACTAATATATTTATTCAAGAAAAGAAAATTCATCTATATGAAGTATTTGGTAGGCTACTTAAAACGTGATCCTACAGTGAGTTCAACAACACTACGCGGCCTCAAAATGATCGCGAGCACCCTTGACGCTTTAGCTCACACGCGGTTTAAACAAAGTGTGAATGAATGGTGAAATTAATAATGGCCATTTTCCTTTCTAACTCATTCACCCAATGGCGTTGTTTACACCGTCCTGGCCCAACACTAAACCCTCGTTGCATAATGCTAAAATATCTACTAAACGACAGAACAGAAAACGAACCGTGCCGTGGGAAATAAATAACTATTCCCGCGTATGTAATGCGACATGGCATTAGCACCGCATACCGCCGAGTGCGAACATTTGCTAATAACCTCACCTTGCGTCGAGGTTTTTGCTTAGGCCCTCAGCAAACAAGAAAAAGGGAAAGCATTCCGTTCGCTCCCATTGTGCTCCCGGTGAGGGGTAACGAACATAACCCGCAAACCATAACACAAAACGCAGCCCCGACAAAACGCCAAGGTCAGGGCACACAACTGATGCTCGTAAACGCGGATGTCAAGGTGGTTCATGTGTGGCGCAGGAAAAGCAACGCCACGCCTGCTGTGTGGCGCAAATTCAATGGAGACGCCCGGTAGTTGGTACACGATACAACCAACACACAGACGCAGACAGGCGCGCCCGACGGAGGGCACAACGGAGACACCACAAACACAAACAGTGCCGCACGTTCGCTTGCCTACCCGGACGGTGATCGGTGCCAGATGGGACCGATCAGCCGACAGAAACCTCGCAGCCAACAACGGCTGAACAACCAGCCAACGACCGTACCAAAGGTGATAAACTGAGGTGCACGAATCCTTGCAAACGATTCAAGTCTGAATCTGAATAAGAATAATTTCGGAAAAATGTTTGTAATGGAAACTATTTTACTAGGCTGTCACAATAAAAATCGAGCAAACTCTTTTGTTATAATTCTCTCTCACGCTCTCTGCGAGTGGTTCTCTCTCTCTCCGCCTTAACTCATTCCTGATTCTACCACCACTACGAACGATCGCTAATGGATGGCCTCGCGGCGCGACAGATCGCGACAGTAGCGTTATAAATCGTGAAGGTCACCGAGACATAAATCAAACACGCTCGAGCGTTTGTCTGGCACCCGCGGGGAATATCTTGGGAGCGCGGGAAGGAGTGGGGAAACATTTTGTTCGGATTGCGCCATTTCGACTGCGGGACTAAAAGGCACTATTTGTAAGGGAATAGGTAAGCCACACGCCGGAAGCAAGGTGCGAATGAAAGCAATTGTTTCGAGAGCGTCCTGAGAGTGGGTTGAAAAAGGGTTAATTAAAAAAGGGGTATTAAAACATTCATCGAAACTTTAGAGGGTAGAGAAAGGGGAAATTTGAGGAATTCAGCTAAATCAGAGTGAATGAGACAAACCGTACGGCTAATTATGAAGGCAAGCCAAGCTCTTGCTTATTGTGCACTGTTGTGCAGAGGTCATAGCGGTTAGATGAATATATTAAATTTTAGTATCTCAAAGTTAAATAAATTTTTGGGATTAAATTACGTTTAATTTAATATGGGAATCATCGCATGCAGAAATAGGAAAAGAGATGTCATTGAAGAATACATAGGAAACTCCTATTGTAGTAAAGCTGTATAATCCAATTATACTTTATCTTTGTACGATCCGATTGGAATGGTTTAGTTCCTGCACAATCTCGCTATTTTGAATATCACTCAATTTCATTTCTGTTATATATTAAATAATAAACAGCAAATCATAAAAAATATAATTCATAACATAAAACATCGATTCATTAAAACATAGTTTTGGTCGAAACAAAAAATCAATTTAAACAACTTAAGCAATGAACTTTGATAATAATGATGCTTATGTTACTTAAATATGGAGTTGTTTCTTGAAATTTTGTTAGCAAATTGGCAAATTTTGGATAACAAAGGTTGTTTACACGTTATATCTCCGGCCGACTCCGGACAGCCCAGACTCCACAGCCCACTCTAGACGACTCCGTCTACGGGCGACTATTGCCGGCTCCCGACGACTCCTACCGACTCCGGTTGACTCCGGACGACTCTGGATGACAACGACTCTGAACGACTCCGGATGATTTCGAACGACTCCAGACGATTCCAAACAGGTCTGGATAATGCTTCCGGAGTTGGTTCCGAAACGTTCCAAAACTCTAGACGTTTGCCAACTTTACCCATCACTAGTGCATACCGTATGACGTAGAATAAATCTTAAAACAATGAAGGATTTCGCAAGACTTATTGACTATTTCCGGAAAATTTGTGGAAGCTTCCCAAAGTTGTTTGAATCATTCCCATTATTTTAGGTTCAATTGTATAGCTGTCCAATGGGACGATTCTAATAAATATAGCAAACGGTGAATGAATCATGAGACGGATCCAACAAATTACGGGAACCAAACAATGAATCGTGTGAAACCCTGTAATACGATCACGACTTATTTAATCGCAAGTATCAATCACCTAAATCCGTCCTGCTAATGTAATTTAAGGTCCATAAAGAACGATAAAGTTTGAGAAATCTACAAATGTGACACAGTTGAACTAAAATTACAGTGAAGATTCTCCTTTATTGCAGGCTTTAACCTTATCATTGAATGTACTTCCGCGTCATAATGCATTCTATTGCGCACGCAAACACGCGTGAATATTTAAACCCTTTCCGCATCAGGTTATCTCCCTTTCCCCCTCTCCCACTCAAACAATCCATTTTACTTAACCTTAACATTCACAGGCCCCGCTTTATGTTTATGTTGATGAATCGCTCGCTAAAACAAATTTGGCACCGCACCGAACACAAACACACACACACACACAAAGTGCACGTAACGTACGTGTTCGGAATAATGTTTCTTGCCACTGGCACTGGCACTGGCCGGCACCGTAAGACGCACAGGCGCGGGAAAGATTTAACGAATTTTACGACTAATTACCATCGCCGCTTGGTCAGTCAAGTCACAGCGACTCAGAAGTGAACGACTTTGGCCGCTTCCCATCGGTACCTCGGTCGACAATGGATCAACGTACTGCCTTGCACTTGATCTTTTACCCTCTGCGTACGTACCACCAGCCGAGTGAATATGATGTCCCAAAATTTGGTGCCGAAAAACAGAGTAAATTGTGCAGTACGGGCTGTTTTCGATGTACTAGTGAACACGCACACAAACACGCTCCTCCACACATGTGTGCCGAATTTGGCGAGTGTTGGCGATGAAACCGGTGCCAAAGCACAGCCCGATGGAACACGCCAAATGCTGCGACGCTGCTGCGGTTGGGGCTGCACAGATCGAAGAGATTGACAAGAACATTTCCTGTTTGGCTGGGTTTGTTTGGCCACACGATCGAGCTAAAAAAAACAGAAGAAAAAAACAAAAATCCATAAAAAACACACGCCATTACAGTGAAGCGTGAGTGGGAGTTTGTCACGCGGCATCACCGGGCCGGGCTTCCCTCCAGATGTCCGCCTCAGCGACCAGATGTGGTTGCGGTCCGGGCGTGTGGAACGGAAACGCTTGAACGCTTCAAATTGATACTTCCTTCTCCATGCCCTCACACGTACACATTGGAAAGAGATACCAATTTTTATGTGACATGCCATCAAAAAAGCACGGTTCCATCGGTAGACGCATTCCTCCACCGACGGAGAAAGTGATTGCTGATCCGGACGGTTTATCATCCTCGAAAAGCCGCGCTGTTCGCCGGCCAGCTGTTCCTGGCTGCTGCTGGCTGGTTAGATCATATCGTGTCAGCCGGACACAATCGTTCGCTAGTGTGGTGGTGGGGGCCAAAGTGGTCAATGCCGAAAATAGAACCATCGAACCCAGAAAAACCACCACTGAGCGTCGCTGAACAGGCAGTGGTGTGTGAACGGGTATAGGGAATACGCTGAGCTGTTCCTACACGACAATGTAGCGTTAGAGGGCTGGGGCCGTTATCATACATGTTTCTGTACGAGTGTTAGTTATTAAAATTAACTACAAATCAAAGGATAATAGTCAGTGGGTGAAATGATCGTTCTGTTATAGTTTCAGCTCTATAAACCCAGCCATAGCATTGCTTAAGCAAAGGACAATGTACTTAGAAGTAAA
Source organism: Anopheles quadriannulatus (assembly GCA_000349065.1). Classification (NCBI taxonomy): domain Eukaryota; kingdom Metazoa; phylum Arthropoda; class Insecta; order Diptera; family Culicidae; genus Anopheles; species Anopheles quadriannulatus. The sequence goes on from KB667398.1 coordinate 370,986, forward strand.
TTACTAATGCCCTTTTAGTTTAAATGGTCCTATCAAAACAAGCTTTTATGACTTATCCACATTTGAATCTTTTATTTTATAACATCCACATTTGAATCTTGTTGTTGATCGACAAAGTATGCTAAATGCTCAAAATAAGTCGTTCTGTACCAATATTTGCCCTTATCTATGTCGTTTTATAAGCAATAATAAACCCATATCTCTTTCTTCAAATACCTCGATCTTACATCGCGATCTTTCTCGAACAGGATCTCAAATTGCGCTATCAAACGACTGTAACTAAAGAAGGTCTTTTCGTATCTCTTTTCCGTCATTAAACCGCTAAAATCACCGCGAATCTTTCCCACCTAACCCACCCAATGAACGCACATTTCGCTCTTGAACTCTTCGACGGTTCCTTCTACGCTCTTCTTTCCTAGCTCAATTGTGAACAACACTTTGCGATTGCCGATTCTTTCGCGCACACACAATCGGCATCGCAGAGGGATGGCAACGAGGCCCGACAGGCCGGTGTGGGTGAATTTCAGCGAATTCAAAACTCCACGCGTGTCACCGATTGAACCGTGGCGTCTATTTTTATGTGGCTGCCGTTGTTCGTGCGGAAAGGAACGGCGGAAAGGCAAAGAACGACGCCATCGAGTGCTCTGTTCTGTTTGCGGCGCTGTTTCGCTGAGAACAATAATTTAACATTTATTTACACCCGCCCGCAATGCAAACCGCCAGTCGCGTTTTTGAATGGTTGTTTGGTGGTGTTGCTGCTGTGTGAAGCTATAGCTATAGCACAGACACTGCTGGCTGTCTGTGTGTGTGTGTGGGTGCGGAAAATTCCTACCAACAAATGGTGTCTCATCGTCTTGGCGATGCTACAAATTGGCTGGTGGAACAGCTGAGCTAAACAATCCGTTCACGGGGATGGGGACACGTGTTCCATCTAGTGATGGGTAAAGTTGGCCAAACATCCGGAGTCGACTACGATACGACTCCGACAATTTCGGAACAGAATTCGGTAGTATGTCTAGCATTATCCCGAGCCGTTCGGTCTGTCCGACTTTCAGTGGACCGCATACATTTCATACCTTTTATCACATTTATGCATAGAGTTTCGCGATTTCAAAAGATATTGGTCTGATTTTTTGAAAGTGCATAGCTTGGCCCCGTATGTGTGGAAGGACAATGGAGGAGCCGCTATAATGACTAGCTATACGAGATGTACGGCGACCTCACTGTCGTGCAGCGTATCAAGCTCGCCAGGCTCCGGTGGGCTGGCCATGTTGTACGCATGGAAACGGATGACCCAGCCCGTAAAGTCTTTTTAGGCCGTCCACAAGGACAGATGAGGCGTGGTAGGCCCAAATTGAGGTGGCAAGATGGCGTGGAGGCGTCCGCCATTAAGGCCGAGATAACGGACTGGCAGACGAAGGCGCGAGACCGTGAGCGGTTTCGGACACTCCTGAGGCAGGCCAAGACCTCAAAGCGGATGTAGCGCCGGATATGTAAGTAAGTAGCTAAAAAGTGCCCTCAAAGACATGCCGCAAAGTCAGATAATAGGTGAAAATATGAGGTGTCCGACTTTAGGTGACCGGAACTGTATTGGATTTCACCATTTGTGTACAAACTATGTTTTCTTTTTGCTGTATAAAATGAGTTAAAATACTTTTAATACATATATAAACATGAGCTCGAGTCTGCCACGAATCTGCGTTTGTTTACACACTTTTCAGGCTACAATTAGTAAGGCTGAAAATCTGAGTAGCTGAAAAGCTAGTTTTGCGTGTGGTTTAGTATGGAGTGTTGACAAGATTGCAGTCGCCAAATGTCAAATTCCATATGAAGCAGTTGGCTAGTATCGTAAAACCTTCCAGTCTTAGAAAGCAAGACCTACTTAGGAAGTGCACGGGTAAAGCGAAAGAGGAAAAAACGCCTAAACGCGGGTAAACGAAATGAAATGCCTGACCACAAGAACATTACACCGATCGTCTCCGGATGATCGATTCCTATTCCGGACGACACCGAACGACTCCGGACGACTCCTACTCTAGACGACTCTGATTCCGGACGACTCCGACTCTGGGTGCCGATGTCGACTAACAATTAGTGATGGGAAAAATGAATCTCAGAAGGGACTCGAATCTTCGAATCCCAATCCTGGATGGGGATTTACTCTTAATTATTTAACTTTACAGTACTTACATTATAATTAGTATAGGTCCCCGAGATACGCGGACCTTCATTCAATATTAAATCAAATAATTTATTTAGTGATTATAACTTCTCATTAAATGTTACATTACATGCTATATTTTGACTGAAAACTGCATGATTCGACTTCCAAAATAAGAGATACGTGATTTCTCTCGACCCCCATTAATAGCGTATTTCGGGGACAGCCTCTAATTTCAATCGCAATCCCAATCCCAATCAGAATCCCATTCCCAATCGAATCCCATTCCCAATCGAATCGCAATCAAATCCCATTCGCAAAGGAATCTTTTAGGGATTCAAATCCTAAAAACGGGTTCCGATCCGATTGAATCTTTCTAGCGATTGAATCTTCGAATCTTACGAATCCTGAACCTCCCAACACCACTAACGATAGCCGGAGTCGGGCCGGAGTCGTAGGTGCGCTCCAGAGAGTACATCACTAATTCCATCGACGTTCAACCAAATGATCATTCCTTGTTGTTGTTTTTTTTTTGGAGGTTGTAAAATGGAAGTGAAACAATATTACTAACAACCACGCAGCACGCTTCACTTTATACGACGAAGGTTTGTTATGGGATTAAGATCGTTTGTTTTGGCAATAAAAATCACATTTCACTGATCGTGTGTTGTTGGTTGCAAAAATTGATTGCTCTACCAAAGACGATCTTAGGGTCTTTCAAACTATTCTAGTCCAAATAACGAAAATGTGCAACGATCCGATGCGCTTTTTGAGAACAGGGTTTAGAGCTCACGAAGAACACATTTCACCGTGCCGCAGACATTGGTCACGGTAGAACGAAAAAACACACACCCTGCCAACCCATGCCAAGCAGAAACAGAGCTCCGTCACACTTTAATTCCCTAATTGATTTGATTTATTGGACCACGATCTCTCTCTCCCACGCTCCTCTTCTTCCCTCGCACCCAGAAGACGTCCCCAGAAATGCAAAGCCAACAGACGTTGTTTTATGTTTTGAGATAGTGCAGAATAAATGGCACCACGCTCGAACGGCAACGGTGTCCTCTGACTCTCGCAGTCGCCGTTTGGTTCACCGTTGGCTCTCCTCTCATTGTTTTGTACCATCGCAGGTCCCTTCTGGCCTGTCACGGTCAACTGGGCGGGATCCCGGGGCGGGTGCGAAAGCGACATAAATGTCCGACCCGATTTCACAAGGTTCAACAAAACACTCCCCACGTGGGGCAGGGGGGGGCACGACGATCGCGCGCTTTGGAGGCAGAGCACAGGCCAGTCCTGTCACAACGCATCAGCATCAGTAAACACACACACACACACACACGACACTAACACGGGGGAGCAGCACTGAACGCCGGGGCTGAACGTAGCTGCTGCGGCCACGGTCAATGGCGCCGAGAGGCCAAAGGACGAAATATGAAGCGTGATTCGAAACGGTCTGTGTGTGTGTCTGTTTGTGAGGAAAGGTGTGGATCGCAATTCCGAGGTGTGGATTCTACCTCCAATTAAGCGCGATTCGATGCGGGATTGGTTGCCGGGAGCGTGAGGTACGATCGCGTTCGTGTGTCTCTGATTTCAGTCGGTTGCGAAAAGTCGCAGCGAATGGAAATCAGTTCAGCATGGACGTTGCGAGAGTGTGGAGCTTGTGCAAACCGCGGTGTGAGTAAAGGCATATATATTGTGAAGTTCTGTGAACGATTTGGGGGTGTTCCACTGTATCAACTTTCTTTAACAGAGGATGGAAAATCCTTCTTAACAAGAAGTGTAATTGGTTCTCAAGCAGTCTAAAGTGAAACCCGTGACTAAACAGTTTCATACGTTTAAAGTGGCAAAGGAACATTTTGAAAGCGCGCAATCGTTGTTCCAGATGATCAGCTTAAACTTTGGAGTGCAAAGCGACTAATTCACGTCATACATCGAACAACAAGTTTTGGAAATATGTGTACCACGTTGTACGGTAAATTCTTCCAAATTCAATATCAATTCATTCATGCTTAAATGATGGAAAATTGCAAAGGTCTCGCCCAAGTGAGGCATCATAGTCTGAAGTGTGTGTATTACTGTCCTCAAATCGGGAATAGAAAGACAAATACGAAAGGAAAGATCCTCACCATTAAAGTTTGAAATGCATGAAAGAGATGAACTGCAAGAACAAACGTTTGTAGTGGCAATTTGATTGTATGCGTAGATTTAGGATTAAAGTACTGTTAGAATATCTTATTTCTATCATGAAGTTCAACAGTGACATCTTCACACAAATACTGTTTCAATAGCAGAGACATACGTTTGTTGCCCCAGGGATGACCCAAGGCTCTAACACGTGTGTCAGTTAAAATCCAATGAGAATCGGATTCGGATTTTCACACAAATCTCATATAACGCAAATAGTAAGATCGCGTAGATCGTTACAGGGTTTCCCACGATTTATTGGTCAGTTCCCATGATTTTTTGGTGCGTTCCCACGATTTTTTGGTTGTATCCCATAGATTTTTGGTTCGATCCTATAATTTATTGGTATTTTCCGATTGGATATCAATACAATTAGACCAAAAAATTCTGGGAAACGACCAAAAAATCGTGGGAACGCACCAAAAAAATATGGGAATCCACCAAAAATTGATGGGAACCAACCAATATATCGTGGGAAACCCTGTATTGCCAAAAAGAAAAATCCTACTCTTCCCCTTTCCCGTTGAAAGCAAACAACAACAACGAAAAAACACATGTAGATAAATCTAATAGCAACTTTTAGAAACTACGTCTCATCGCACCCCGCTCGAACTGTGCGAGACGCACCTAGACAAAGCGTCAACGAGGAGAGAAAATCATCCACTTTTACCGCGATCCGTGTGTGTGTTTTCCAAGTAAACAAACCAACACCGCCACCGCCGCCGTGTCTTATTTTCATTGACTTGTCCAGTCCAAGGTCGCCACGGTCTCCACGTGTTGGCCCTTTTTTTTCGCTGCCCAACACACAAATACAAAATGGCTAAACAAATGCTTCTCCTCTGCACCCACTCTTTCTCTCCCCCTCCCCCCAAACAGACCTCGCACCATCCTTCCCGTTCCGGGAGGTGCAGCTCAAGCTGGACGTCGACCCGAAGCAGCAGTTCGAGATACTGCCCGAGCTCGGGCGCGGCACCTTCGGCACGGTGTTTCACTGCCGCGAGAAGGCGACCGGGCTAGAGCTGGCGGCCAAGATTATCCCCTACAAGAAGAAGAAGGACCGGGGCGACATGGTGCGCGAGATCGACATCATGAGCTGCCTGCACCATCCCCGGCTGATCCAGCTGTACGATGCGTTCGACTACGAGAACAAGTTCTACGTCATCCTCGAGCTGTAAGTATGACCCCGTGTGTGTGTGTGTGCGTGTGTTTTGTTGGTCTCGCGTCCTTCGGGTGGCGGGTGAGTCCTACCGAGATGGAGAGCAAAACAAAAAAAAAAGAAGATAGAAAGAAAATGGCGTTAGAAACGGCGCAACAGTTGTTAAACACGCTACGAAAGCGTCGCACTGCGCGACTATTACGACTCACCCCGCCGTCATGCCCCATTCGGAATGGTGTGACCTTCGCACGGAACGTGCGGCCCCACACGTCTGCCAGGTCTCTCCCGCTACCACCATAGCCACTCATCTAGCGCTCATGTCACCCCTCTGCACTTGCAGCATTCAAGGTGGCGAGCTGTTCGAGCGCGTCATTGACGACGATTTCGTGCTGACGGAGAAAGCGTGCGCCGTCTTCATGCGGCAGATCTGCGAGGGCATGGAGTACATTCACAGCCGGAGCATCATCCACCTAGACATGAAGGTGAGTCAATCCGCAATCCGTCCGTCTCTTTCGTTTTTTTTTTATTTAAACACACACACACACCCGATCTTCTTCATCTTTCCCCCCCATTGCAGCCAGAAAACATTCTCTGCCTCACAAAGACGGGCAATCGGATCAAGATCATCGACTTCGGGTTCGCGCGCCGGTACGATCCGGGCAAGAAGCTGCAGGTGATGTTCGGCACGGCCGAGTTTGCCGCCCCGGAGGTGCTCAACTTTGACGAGATCTACTTCTACACCGACATGTGGAGCCTGGGCGTGATCTGCTACGTACTGTGAGTACTGCTTCGTTACCGCATTCATTGCATTCACCAAGTTATTTTCCGGCTTTGCTTTGCTTCCGCCTGGGATTTAAACATGCAGCCGAACGCTACCATCATAACCCCGCTTTGTGCACCGGTGCACCTGACAAGTCATTACTGCGCTTCACACGCGTGTAACGGTGTAATGGAGCTACTAATTGGCGCGGCGCACGAAACAAGCGTGACGCGCGGCGTTCGCGCTTCCAGCAGCGCAAGTCGCGCAAGGAGCGAGCGCGTCTTCTTGAAGCGCGTGGCCGGCCGGACAGGGTTTTGCTTGCGGACTGTTTGGTTGTTTTTCACAACCGGAAATAACTCACCTTATGCTCTCCCGTTTGCCTTCAGCTGACGCTGACTTTGTAGGGTGTCTTTCGCTTACGCTTACGCTAACCGCCCGGTAGGGGAAGTGGTTCATTCACAAGAACCAGTCACAGTACGTACGCTTTCTTCCTCTGTCCTTTTTTCGTGTTTTTTTTTTTGTGTGTCTGATCCGGACGACATTTACATTACCCCCTCGCGAAACAGGGTGTTCCGTTGCTTTTGCGGAGTAGTTTGAGTCCTTACTTCGTTCATTTGTTCATCTTTTTTTACTGTTCTTACTACTTGTGTTTCCATTTTTACTTCGTAATGTGCTACTTTTATCTATTTAGTAGTTTTTTCTCTACTGTTTTACTACTTTTTGTTTCATATCACTTTGTTTTAAACTGTTTCTACTTTTGCCTTTCTTTTGTTTTGTTACCTTTTTCTATTGTTATTTCTTTTTAGTTTTACCTTCTTACAACATTCGATAGTATTGTTTTAAATTTATTTCTCCTTTTTTTCTCATCAATTGGAGCCCATTTAATTGGTTTTTCTTTTCCCGTTTTTGTAGTGGCACTGAAGAGCTAAATAAGCAAAAAAAAACAAACAATTTCCTAATCCACCTAAATGTAATCTCCTTTTTTGTGTGCCCGAATACTGATCACGTATTGACCAGCACTGTGATCGCACGCAAAACTGCGCCGCCAATTCAAGCGTGTTAGCAATTATATGTTTTCCTTCACTAGCGAAGTGTTCTTGGTAACATACCGTTTTGATTTGGTTTTTATTACCGGTAATCGATGGACGGATCGATCGCGCCCGCGTCGTTTTCGTGCTTCCTTCCCACCATTCCTGTTGGACCATCAACGGCAAGGGGCGCAAGCATTGAGCTGTGGGAAGAAACGATGAGGATGCAGCTCAATTTAATTGTTTCTTCCTGGCGTTCACTGTGCCTGCCCGTTTATCGTTCAACGTTCGTAAATATTCGTGATTTTTCCGTCTTTTAATTCACTTCGCTTCCATCACTGCCCGCTGTTGGCGTGTGTGTGTGTGCCTTCCATTCATCCCATGCATGGCCACGTGTTGAACGAATGTAAAGGATTCCCATTTTATGGAAAAGAAATTAGAAAAAAGTGACATTGAAAACGAAAATCCCCCCTTTGGGATGTAAACCCCTCCTCCCACATCCAATCGATCATTAAACTGCTGCACACCTCACACAGCCAATGCGAACGAATATCGATTTAATCACACCGTAAACCGTAATCAATGCTCGAGGAGGATCGATCCCACACACATTATTCCCACCGGTAAATCCCCCTGAGCACTGAGTTTCTTCAACTCAGCCGCGCGGGACCCGTGACCGGCAACGGTGCCCTCATTAGCATATACTCGCGCGCATACAAATCAACCCGATCGCTTGGTGCATTTGCAACTTCATTCATTTCGAAGATACCACAGTATGACATAATAACAGAGCGCGCCCGGCACAGGTGGAAATTAGCATAGCAAAAGGGTGAAACTTCCCCATCTATTTCAAGCGAGCGAGCGTGCGATTTTCCAAAATCCCGTGCCAATTGGATGTTTTTTTCCTTTTAATCGTATTCTTATCCCTTCCCCTGTGGACCTGCAAAACCACGGGATCTTTCGTGCTAATGAGGGGTGAAAAATACCCGAACGCACTTTCAAGCACGTGTTGGAAATTCCCTTTTCCCGTACACACGTTCGGCGGGGGAAAGATAAATAAATTTAAACATTTATACGACTGTACAGCATTGCATGGAATCGTTTGGAAAGTCCATTCCGGGAACTGGACAAGATGCCGGAGATACCTTATTGCCCACCTGTTGGCCACACTCTGCTGCCCTGACACACTAATTGATTATCGTACACGTTTCGTTTGCGCACTTAACGCAAAACTAAACTCCAGCACCCTGTAACACTAACGTTTACGAGATAGGTGTATATGAACAGTTCGCTACAAGTCGGCTGCGGCGTTCCCAGAGCACAACTGTGAGAGTTCATTAAAAATAATGACTTTTTGTGTGTGTGGTTGATTGAAAATGGACAATAAAGACATTAGATTGCATTACTATCAAACATTCCTTATAAGAATAAGATAAGAATGTGCTATACTACTCTCACACCAACTGCTCTGGAAATGCAACTCCAACTGTACTGTGTAACATCCGTTTTCTTGTTCATTCATTCGCTTTTTTTTCATATTTCTCTTCCTTTCACGCTTTTTTTCTCTATTTCTTTCTTTCTCTTTTTTTTCTCTCTCTCTCCCCTGTTATCCACTTTTGTCACGTAAATTGCGTCTTGCCGCTCTCATCACTGTCACCACTACGCGCGTCACCACGCATCGCATCGCACACTTTCATCAATGCTCCAAACATCTTTTTTGCCCCCCCACGAATGCGCCAAAAACCAAAAACCCGCTCGTTCGCAACCCGCCAAACAGCCTCTCCGGACTGTCGCCGTTCGTGGGCGGCGACGACCAGGCCACGATGACGAACGTCCTGCAAGGCGCGTACACGTTCGACTACAAATCGTTCGACGCGGTGTCGGACAGCGCGAAGGACTTCGTGCGCAAGCTGCTGGTGCGGGACGGCGAGCGGCGGCTGACCGCGCGGAAGGCGCTGCGGCATCCGTGGCTGGCGGAAACGACCGCCCAGAGCACCACCGAGCTGTCTGTGACAAAAACAAAGTTGAAACGCTATGTTATCAAGAAGCGCTGGATCAAGGCGGTCAATACGATCATCGCGCTGCGGCGGATGGGCGCGCGGATCGATTACGATCTGGTGTAGTGGGGGGGGGGGGGGTTGGGCTCACGCAGGCTGGGGACACGTGAACGGGATCGGAAGCAGTATACAGACAAAAACACAAGCGCGCACAAACACAGATTGATTGACCCGAAGGGAAGGCGGCCCACAACAAGCGGAGCGCCGGAGAATGGAGCAGCCTGGTGGGAGAGCGAGCGTGCGGTGAACCGACCCGGAATGCAACTGCAACTGAAAATCCAACACACACACACGTCCTGTCCCCTTCTACCCGTCCACTGGTAGGATAATCTTATCGCCATGACCACTCTCAACACACACACACGTACCCCTTTACTTGCCGCCTCGAGCGACAGAACGCGTAACCGGTTTCCGATGGTTCCGCTCGTGCTGGAGCGTTGCATAATGCAAAACCCGCCCCTCCACCCTCCGGTTCTAGCTTCCGTCCTACCGTTCCGTGCCCCGCCCGCCGGGGTAGGCCCGCCCGGGGGAGGCTGGAATTCTATTTCCTTTCCAATGTCGAGGAATCGAGGATAGGTTGTAATTTACCTGTTATATACTTAGCAATAAAATTAAGATTAACCGGAATACCGCACAGTTTCCGAAACGGGTTTTTCTGTTGCTTTTCCGACCCTCCTCGCAAGCACCATCGAGAACGCCACCGTGTCATCAACTGTCCTGCTAAGCACACCGCAATGCAACTCTTCCCAGTCACGTTTGCAGTAATGCTGGCGGGAGTAACGCGTGATATCACCACCACCACCGTTGGATTGAACAGGTCGACTCGCTTTTTTTTCCAAGAGTGTATATCTGGGATGTATCTGGGATGTAGTTGTTCGTAAAATGTAGCAAAAAAAAGGTACAGTAAAAGCGTAAAATAGTGTGTTGCTTACAATGCTACAAAAAGAAACTCCGCCACAGGCTGTCCTACCGATGCTTCCAAACCAACCGAAGGCAGCAAATCACAACCACAACTCATATGTGCAATGTGTATCACTTCATCCGCCGGCAGATCATCTCGTCGATGCTGCGGATGGGGTCGCGCAGTTCCAGCACGCGCAGCATATCGATCAGCCGGTCCAGGTGAAGGTGCTGCATCTGCAATGTTTGCAACCGCACACACACACACACACGAAGCGTTAGTTAAAGTTTGCAACCGCTGTGAACGGCACCCAGCACTCCACTCACCTCAAAGTACCCGAGCAACATCCGTGCCGGGCTGGGCGCCTGCTCCCACACGGTAAAGAATGAGTGAAAGTCAAGCAGCGAACCGAGCTCGCGCCAGCCATTGCCCGCGTCCAGCAGCCGGCACAGCTCCTCCAGGCACTGCTCGTCGAGCAGCGTATCGGGCTCGGTTCGATCCGGGCCACTGTCCGACCGCTTGGTGGCTTTACGCTGCGGTTCCGCTTCCGGCTCGTGCTCCTCCAACAGTCGCGCAATGGAGGCCCGCTCACCGTTGATCAGATCCATCGAATCGAGCACGTTGCTGGACGGTGCCGATGCTTCCCTCTGCCCGTGCTCCTCCCCTTCCTCATCCTCGTCTTCCTCCTCCTCTTCCTCCTCCTCTTCCTCCTCCTCGTCGTCTTCTGCGGCATCAATCTCCTTCTTTACCGCCTTCTGCAACCCATCCGGGTAGTGGCGCAACAGTTCCCGCACGATCAGCTTGTTGTTGCCCTGCCCGGTGTGGCTCTTCGCGTCGGCCAGCTGCAGCGGGGTGTAGCCGGCATTGTTCCGCTCCCGACCAAGCTCCTCCTTCACCTCCTCCAGTATGTAGTGCACAATATCAAGCGCGTCCTGCAAAAAAAAAGCAGAAGAGAGAAAGCAAAAACCCAATTAGAGCGTCATCGCGCCTCCAGCAGAGAAACCCTTCCACCAAACCCCGTACATTGTCGACCGCAATGTGAAGGATGTTGTTGCCGTGCTTGAGGTCCTTCTCGCGCACCGACGCGCCCGCCTCCAGCAGGATGCGCGTGATTTTCAAATTTCGAGCATACACGGCCGCCTGCAACGCGGTCAACCCGTCGTCGTTGGTGCAGTCGAGCCGCAAACCTCCCGGCTGGCCGGGCCGCCGCAGCAGCAGCCGCACCATATCGGGCACATTCTCGACGACCGCCCGGTGCAGGGGCGTGTTGCCGCGGTAGTCGCAGAAGTGTAGCTTCGCGCCGGCCCCCAGCAGCGCCTTCACGATCGGCTCGCTGTTGCACGACACGGCCAGATGGAGGCCGGTTTCGTTGCGATCGTTCGGCAGATCGAGCAGCTCCTCCGCCAGCTGGTACTCGTGCAGCAGCTCGATCAGCTTGCAGGCGATCGTCGTATCGTTGCGTCGGATTGCAGCGTGGAGGCAACTGCAAAAATAAAAAATAAAACACACACACCAGTGTAAATCAAACAAATCCCATCTTTCATCGCTGCTCTCTCGCAGTCTAGTTACATCAACGAGGGGATGAACGAGGGGAGGACAAAACGAAGCGACAAAGTAAAACAGGAATTATCTAACGACTACTGCACGATGTTTAATCTTGTTCACAAGACGAGGGGGTGTAAGGGGAAAGAGAAGGGGAAGGGGAGAGATAATCTTACAAGCCGCATCCAACCGAAGGCATAAATCTCATCGTCAATAATTAAACAGCATATCATTACTGCTGCACCCTGCCTGCTGACAGCAAGCGTTCCAGTTTCGGAGGCTTAAACTCCAGTTCCAGGGAATCCAGAATATCCGGTTTTCCCTCCCACCCCCGGTCAAAGCCTAAATGAAGATAATGCGGAAATCCCGAATATATCGGAAAGCGTTCGGAATGGTTCAAGAAAAAAACCCAACCCAAGATAGAAACTCTTCTCTGCAGAAGTTCTGGCAACATTTAAACCATCCACAACCAATACCCAAATAAGTTTAGGGAGTACAGATTTCTCAGGCGGAATCCACCAAAAAGCGGTTACAGGGACACAGACACGACACACCAAGAACCATTTGAAACAAATAATTTATTTACATTTATAAACTCTGCAAGTGTTAAAAACAGTGACAAAAAACAGGACAGCATCGGTCACCATCGGTGCTCCTCGTAATGACTACTCCATTGCTGAGGTTCGAACCTAAACCACACAGACACACCGACATCGCACCCACATAAGTACATCGAGAGATAGAGAGGTGGGAAGAGAGATAGAGATAGAGAGAGAGGAAATGCCCCATATTAGGCCTCAAAATCAATCAACCGAACGGGCGAACAATCGAATATGGAGTGCAACAATGATGGAGCGTCCGGAGGAAATGATGTACTTTCTTTGCAACCAACTTACTTGAGCTGCTGCTGATTGGCAGCGGTCCAGTGGGAGGCCAGCAGCTGCCGCGAGCGATTCACGTCCCCGGCGAACAGCTTGATCAGGGCGAGCAGCTTGCGCAACATTTCGCCCTGCCGCGAATCGTCGCCGGACGCGACCAGATCGGCAATCGCCCGTCCCAGCACACTTTCCGTATCGGTGGCGCCGCCGCCAGCCGTTTCGGCGTCCGTCTCCAGCTTGACCAGATCCTGCTGATTGCCGATCTCTTGGATGAGTTTGTTGAACTCTGTCGCACAAAAGCGGGTAAAAAAAATCGTTCGTTTAAAAGAGTGTCACCGAGAGTAGGAATAGTAGTGCTCGTACCTTCCGAGTTGCAGGGAAAGTCGCTCGAGTCGAACGCTACGTCCGACGCGATCGTCGTCGGAATGTTCAGTATCTCCTGGATGATGCTGGCCTTCGTTAGCTCCTTGGACATGGTGGTGGTGGAACCGATGCCGCCCATAATGTCCGGATGATGGGCTGACGTCGTAAGCGATGTGGTCGACGTTGGTTCTTGACCTTCCGGAATGGCACCGCCGCCAGCATGATTGGCCAGCATTGGGAATGGTTGATGCAGGGGCGGCAGTCGTGTAGTTGATCCTGAACCGATAACACCACCACCACCACCACCTCCTCCTCCGCCTCCACCACCACCTACTCCAGCGGGTCCAACAGGCCCATTAGGGTCGTTCTGGATGACGGTGGGAATTTCGGACGACACATTGCCCGAGCTGATGCGGAGCCGCTTGCGCGACGCACCACTAGCACCAGCGCCCGGCACCACCATCATGCCGGGCCGCGGTTTGTACTTGAACAGTACCGGCTCGCTCTGGCACCGGTCGCGCGGCCGGAACAGCTGCATCAGCACCTCGACCGGCTCGGTAATGTCCTTGTGCCGGTACGGTGGCGTCTTGAACGCGATCGCATACTGGTGATGGACGTCCGCCTCGGAAAAGATGGCCATCTCCTGCCACACCTCCTGGTCGTACTCGTCCAGCTCGTAGAACCGAATCTTGATGTTATCTGTTGCAGAAGTATTATGGGGGAGTTTAGCGTTCACTTCTGCCGGAACTTTGAGAACTCAATGCTACACAACACAAGCGTTCACTTACTTTTGCACACCTTTTCGACAAACATAAACACCTCCTCGCCACCGTCCACCCCGCTGACGGTGGTGCTGAGCCGGCAGATCTTCAGCTCGCCCGTAAGTGCACTTTCTGGAAGAGAGAGAGAGAGAGCACACGATCGTCGCCATCAACACACACCTTCCCGTAACTCCGTAACTCAGAAAACCCTTAAACACTTACTCATATTGTTGATTGGGTTCGAGTAGACCGGCTCACAGATCGGGACCCAGCGGCCGGTACCCGGCTCCACCCGGTACGCCCGAAAGCACAGGCACACCTGATTAAGGTTCATCGTGCGCGCCATTACGGCCGCCTCCTTCTGCATCTGCTGCTCCTCGCGCTCGGTCGGCTCCCGGTTCAGCTCGCACAGCCGATGCTTGCGCAGCTTCTTGTACAGCTCCTCGGCGATGTACTTCTTCGCCGTGTGTATGATGCCCATACCCTGGAAGGTGGCCACATACTTGCCGTCCCCGCCAACACCCTCCGACGGTTCAGCTGCACCCGCGCCACCCACATCCAGATCGTGCGGATCGATCAGATCCAGCTCGCCGGACTTAATCACCAGATGGTGCGAATGGGGGGCGCGCCGTTGCGGATCCACCTGATAGAGGGAGCAGCGCACCTTCGCCTCCCCACCGTACCCGCGCAGCTCGACGGTCGGGAACGTTTTCTTCGACTTCTCCGTCCGGCTGCCCATCAGCGAACCGTGCGTCCCGTGCATCTCCGACTGGTAGCGGAAGCGAAACTTATCGACCGGCTGCTCCAGGATCACCAGATGCGGCTCGCTGTAGTTCGGTTCCGGTGCGGCAAACGCTGAAATGGGGACAGAGCACACACACACACACCACAGAGTGACCACCAGATGATCGGGGGGGGGGGGGGAGGCACGTTTGGTTATGACACCGTCACAGTGTCTTACCTTCGTTCGACGATGTGACGTAGGTGAAGGTTTGCGTTTGCAGTTGCTCCTGGTCGAGATTCAGCAGCTGCGGTGTGTAATAGTGATGCTGCTGCTGTTGAAGTTGTTGATGTTGTTGTTGCTGCTGTTGCTGCTGCTGCTGTTGCTGCTGCTGCTGATAACCCATGCCAGGATAGTTCATCGTGCCGGCGCTACTGGAAAGGTTCAGGTTTTGCAGCGTATAGGCAGCACTCTGATCGCTGGCACTGGACTCCGGGGACATGTTGCTGGCCCGGCTGTTGGGCGATGCGACCGACGACGGTGACGATGGCGATGCGGACGATGACGATGGCGAAAGCGCACTGGCATAGGTGCGACCCGGGCCGAGCGTAAACTCTCCAACACTGACCACTGCTGCTGCTGCCGACGACGACGACGGCGACGGTGTGTCCATCGACAGGACGGTGTACTGGATCGGGGACGTGCCCAGCAGCTGTTGTTGCTCTGGAAAAAGAAGAAATAGGCGGGAAAATTGGAAACGGTTGGTTTTCAAAAAAAAGAAGGCCGTCGTGCACCGGAAACCCACGTGAATCACGATCCGGCTTTTGTCGCACGCGGTTTGGGAAGCGCGACCAGCACACCTCTGTGGGCCCATCTCCACTCTTACTTGCAGCTTGGCAAAACCCACGAGCTACCCTCCCCTCCAGGCTCGCAGAGAAGGCCCGTACCGCTGTACCTGTTTGCAAATGGTAGGGGGGAGCGTTGTCCAGCAAATGGTGTGGCGGCTGCTGTTGAAGCTGTTGCAGCAGTACATCCAGCGCGACCGACCAGTGCTCTAGCGACATAATACTGCTCGCTCAACGTGCTAGTGTTGCTGCTGCTGCATCCTAACCGTATCGGTGCCGACACGCAACTGAATGATCGCCGGCGCGCGACTCTGAGAGACTCGCGGCTCTCGCGGGGGCCGCACGCGATCAAGCGCTGGAGCTGTTCGTTCGCTCGTGCGGGACGGATCGTAGCAGTGAGGAGAACGGGAAGGGCTAGTAGGGATATGAATCCCGAGAGACAGAGAGAGGGAGAGACAGAGTAGAGTTCTCAAACCGAACCCAACAATAACTGGCCGTAGCTTCTGATCCCTTCAGCAAACAGTGCGGCTTCTTGTCAACAGAAGAGGAAACAGATAAGCGACCCGCAATCGATTTGCGACCTGATATCTTACTGATAAGGCTCCCTCCCCCCCCCTTTTCTCCCCTTCTTTTTTACCTCTACCCAGCCGGATCTCACTTCCAATTCATTCATGCCTATGCCTGATACTGATATCGGGGTGCCCGCTTGCGCGAACAAGTATGTAAGTCAATAATAGTCGCGATAACATTCGCCCTTCCCGACATTCGTACAGTACGTGCCCCCGTTGTTCGGGCATGGCTTTTAATGCTATTTTTTGTGCTCCACATGAACGTCATCAGGGCCGTGTGTACAAGCCGGCGGATTACACTGGACGTCACTGTGAGTGATCCTGCTGCGCCCAATGCTCCAATTTTAGCAAACCCCCCCGTTTTTTTGTGACGTAACCGGGATTCCACAAATAAAGTCTGGAAGGAGCCTTAAAATAGCTCACACGGAGAAAGTAAATACAGTAAAATAGCATACAGCCCCGTCTAGAGGACGTTCTAAATTTAGCAATGGTACTGTACCACAGCTGTGCCCCGCGATGAGTCACGGTGTCATCCCGCGAAAGCTTTCCAAGCGATAGACGCCTAAGATGCCTAACTGAAGTTTAACTCCAACTCATCAAAACATGGTACTTTTGGGGGCAAGCGAACACAAGCTACTTAATCCTGCCGCGTATGACGTCAAGAACGGAACGGGTTGCCGCTAATGATCGAAACGCGCTCCAATATCCAAACGTGAGGACCCAAATCGAGCGTCCGGTCGGAATTAACGTCATTCGAACGGATCCTGCCAGCGTCGACGTTGATCACGCGATGATCAAGGGAAGAAAAGTGCGTCGAACACGGAACACGGCGTACGCAGCATCACCAGTCCTCTTATGCATCCATAATACTGTGCACTTGATGGGCGAGCAGTTACGCGGTGAATCTGGCGGACTTTATCAGTGTAAAACGAGTTGAAGACCTGCCGATAGCCTTGTGCGACCTTCACCCAGTGTAATCGTTCGCGGCAGCAGTAAATTAGCACTTTCAGGCGCAGTTGCTTTGTTTTGGTGAATTATTGGTTCGTCCTCTCTCTCTCTTTCTCATTCTCAATCAACACACCGGCGGTTTGGGGTTTCAAATTTAACCACAATGTTTCGTATACCGGTGGGACCACCAGAAACACCGGGCACAGTGGGTGGGTGTTGTTATTTTCCATAGGTTTCATCGGAATGACGCAGATCACGGCAGCGTCGTGTGATTGCTGCTGGAGCTGGATGCCACCGAAACGGAACAAAACTCAATCTGGCGTCATTCGCCGATACTTTCTTTCTCCAAAACTCTGTCCAGTGACGCAAGCAAGGACTTGGGACCATAACTTGTTCTGTCTCTATACTGTTTATGCTAATGAATGGAATGTTTTGATCGCTGCAGTAAAAAAAATCTTGTATTATTTTTGGACTTATTTACTAAATGGAATATACTGTAAAACATTACCAACTACTAAATAAATATAAATAAAAAAAAAGAAAACCAAATATAAATCGGAATTATTTTTTCTTTGATTCTTTGAAATGCTTTGAAATAATTTAAAAAACATACATCACAAAACACGTGAGAAAATCGTTACATGTTATCTTTCCCGTTCCCTTTCAAACCAGTTTTTTTTTGCAGCTGAATTAATCTTTAAAGTTTCCACAACCGGCAACCCAGTGCAATGGAATGGCAAATTAATAATGCTTCAATCATTTCCTATTAGCACCTTCATTAAATTCATCGCGCGTGAGTCAACTGGGGCCGGATTTTCCCCACCGTCGATTCTGCTGAGCACGTGGTTTGTGCGAATACTCCCAACAACAACAAAAAATCGAAAACAAACAATAATGCTCACACGTACCGAACAAAAAGTAAAAGACTTTGCAGTGGCGATAAGAAAGTGATAACATTAAACACTTTAATGTTATGAAAACTTTCGGTTAGCTCTTCTCCTGCTCGCAGCACTGTGCTCATTTGTAACCAATCGTAATGCAACTTCGTAATCAAAAAACGTCATACTCATCTCACAAAATTACCTTTCGCGCCTAAAATGCCGGCTCCAAAACTGCACCGAAACAAAAGGGAACCGGGGTAAACAAATGGTGTACAGATCGCCACAACCGCTTCGTACGATGGCCGAGCCACAACAACACACGCTGTGCCGCATCTTCGACTTAACGTCAAAGGAGTGCGCAGTGTCTTCAGGCCAGGACGAGAAGGGGGGGTAGAAATTAACAATCACTCAGCAGCAGCAGCAGCAGAAACGATGACGACATTCTCGCTTTTATACTGCTTCTTCACCTTGTTCGCGGGTTTACGATCGTCACCGATTTGTGACCATTCTGCAAACAGTGGCCAAACCGGTAAGCGTGCGTAAAACCCACCCCAATCGATAGGAAATTGTCACTATGGATGTTGGCGATTTAAATAAGCGGACAGTTTTGTTTTATGATTGCTGGGTTTAAGCTCTATAGCATAAGGATTGGCCCCGGTGGTAGAAGTGTCCATTCCCACAAAGATCGTAGATCGATTCCTTTCTGGATAAGGGCTGTACACACACGGGAAGAAGGAAAGGGGGCCTTCTTAACCCAGGAACCCCTTTGACGTCAAACACACACGAATCACGTATCATCAGCCGGCTTAAGAAACAGGAAACGTTCAAGAGGATGCATTAGCTCCTATCAAATATCTCAAAGCTTATAAATTCCAGAATTCAGACCAGGCAAGATTCGTGTGAATTTTATAAGAGGTTCAAATTGATCGGGTCTTTGTACAGTTGCGAAATAAAGTAAACTGGTGCTGCTCAAGCAAGATCTTAAAGACATGGAGAGTCTTTCTTTAAAGATGCATATATCTAACTTGAAATAATAGCCTCCATTAACATTTAGAAGAAGAATTCTACAAAATAATGGAGCAGCATAAGTAGCAAGTTATTCTTGCATTAGAGTTTACTATGTACATGCAATATTCGTCAAAAATAAGCGATCATTTCAACGTCTAGTATCATTTCTAATGCAGTGAATAACTAATTAAATCTTCTTAACTCTACAATGATGATGATGATGTCTCAACTCTTTCCCCTTCACAACAGTGAGATAGACAAATTATCTAGTGATAATATGTTTAATGCAATTTAAAATTAAAATTGTACGTTACAAGTGAAGACTCATTATCAAAGGACGTATGATTTAATATCTGGGGAATAAATTATTCCTAAGAAACTGCTTATAGAGTGCAATTATCTGAGATCCTCAATGTGCTTGTTAGGCATCTTTCTTAACCTATGCAAAGACTGTGTTTGGGACGACTTAGACATAGAGATTGGGAAGTCATCTTCATTGTTGCCTAGACACCGAGCAGACAATGCAACCGTTGTTGGTCAAGGCCTGCCTGTACTACTAGTGGGCCTTGGCTTTCAGTGACTTACTGATTACTGATGCTCGTACGGACCACAACAGGATAGTCAGTTCTGCGTCTGGGGGGGGGGGGGGGGGGGGGGGGGGGGGGGTGCATATTGTTGCATTAGGTTTTGAATCAAACACACTTCAATGGTTTGGGGGGGGGGGGGGGGCATAATCCATCGTGGGCTTGAGTCCATGACGGACATGCTGTTAAGTCGTACGAGTTGATGACGTAACAAAAGAACGGTCAACCCCAGGACATGGACATTTTAACTATCACCTTAAGTATAGCCAGAGTCCCAACATACAAGTTAAGGATCCAGACGAACGATCCAGAGATCTTGCAACTAATAATACCCAGTAAATTGAAATTCCTCCAAGTAATCCTCCTCAATTATGACCAATCTTTTCTGCTCCAACAAGCCCACTATGTCATATGCTATATATCGCTGACGAATCATCATCGTCGTTCGTCAGTCATCGAAGCGATTGCTCTAACTCGTTCACCCGAGCGGGGGGGGGGGATCGCTGAGAGGCTGGGCGCGAAGGCGCGAAGGGTTAAAAACAGTTGGGAATTCCCCAGCAATACCAAAACAAGATCCCGCGGAGCAGCATGGAGCCGTGACCCGGCACCGTGCAGATGCCGTCCCCCCTCCCCCCTGATCATCATCGCTAACACGCGTTGGGGCTTTCCCACTGATCGAACGCGCGTACCGGTTTATTCCCCGCCCCGTCACCGATTGGACGCACACACACACACGCGCGCGCGCAAAGAGTAACAGAGCCACGCAAAAATACAAAGCAAACGGCTGGTGGACGTGCTTTTGATACGCGCGTGTCGCATACATAATGAGAATGTGCCCCCTCCCCCATTAACCCAAACTCCAAGCCGAGAGAACGAGAACGCGCTGCTGCATTTCGTATGCGGAGAGTGCATTGTGAGCGATCATAAAATGGGAGGAAGTTTCTTACGAGCCGATCGTGCGCGAGCCGCGATCGCAGTTGACATCGTTGACACGTCACGCTGGTTGGGCGATCTCGCGCATGACACACTGTTGATTCATCACACGTTTGATGTGTTTTGGGAGTGTGCAAAACAAACGCTCCCGGTACAAGAACAAAGAGCAGTGCGCAGTGACCATCAAGTACGGGGGCTGCGCCATTGATGGGCTTTCGTTTGCAAACCCCCCCCCCCCCTCCAATCACGTATCCGGCAATCAAACACACACACTCACAAAAGCACGACCGTTTGGGAGCGAATGGAGCGGCCGACCGATTTCCAATGCCGCCTGAGACCGGCGCGCAACTGCTGCTACGGTTTGCTGGGCTCTTCCTCCTAGTACTACTACACTACCACTGTGATTACTAAAACACATCACTTACCGTACAGCTCATGCCGATAGCTGTCCAAATTCAGCAGCGTCGACATGTTGCTCTGGCTTTCGCGCACTGTTTTGCAAGCGATTTACACTACATACACAATAATAACAACAAATCCGTAACACTCAAACACACACACACTAGCACAAACACTGGGTTTAGCATAGGTTTGTATGCAGTTCTGTTCGAAGCGGGCTCAGAGAATACCTAGAATTAGAACGCGCAATGCACTAACTGTGTACAACTCGCGCACTTTAGATAAGATATATTGAACCCACAAATGCGTTTGTTATCTTCCTTAAAGCGCATTAGTTTTTTCATTGGAACTCAAACACACACAAACGCGCGCGCGCAAGACTGCAACACACGGTCGGCAACAGGTTGCCACCTCAGGTGGGAAGTGCAAAAACAAAACAAACGTAACTGCATCCGGGCCTGTAACTGCTTCGCCCTTCTGCTTCGACGTCACTTTCAAGGTCAGCGCGGTTTTGCTGCAGCAGGGGAAAAAACGGAGCTCCGTTTTGTTTTCCTGCCTTGCAAGAAGACAACCACTGCCGGTACAATCTCAGTTGGCCCTGGTTTTCTAAAAACCGTGCACCGTATCGATAGAAAGAGTGAGATTGTGCACCGTGTATCGCCGGAGAAATACACGCACAAATCAAACAACGTCAAACAACAAACATTAAACACACACACACACTATGGGGCCCTCTTCTAATTGCACTTTTGGACGGGTTGCGTTCGGCGGCAAATGATCACAATCACTCTGCGGCGGCCTCTGCTGCTGTTTGCTAACAAAATGCCGATACACGACAGGCACCAAACACGATCACTTGTGGGGCTGGGAGTGGGTTTGGGGTGTTGTCGTGTTCTTGCACCTTGCTGACGACAGCTGACGCGGTTCTGGAGAAACGCAATAGCACCTTTACCGTACCACCGTGCGGCGCATCCGCTCCGGAAGGCTCACATTAGTACACTGGTTGGTGAAGCTGAGAGACAACAGGCGCGCGCGCGAGAGCGCACTCAATGGTCGATGTATGTGTGTGTGTGTGGAGCGCGATAAACCACCAGCACTACCCGCCACCACCACCACCAATCACGCTGCTCAGTGCATTCTCGACCCCTTAGCATCTTCTACCCTGTCCCGCCCCCCAACCCGAAAGGGGGTTGGCAAAAGAAAAGCTGAACACTTTAAAAAAAAAGTTGGCTTTTTTGTTCAACCCTAGCAACTTCGTTACCAACGCAACACTGGAAACAAAGCGACAGACCACAATCATACACACACACATACAAGGCACAGCACCACTATCCGCTGCGGCGGTGGGGGTACACTTCCATGCGGCCCATCCTCCAGCACACTTCAACTCCCTCCACTGACCGCGGTCCAAGATATCACGTTCGTAGCAACCCTCCCCCCTCCTAACAGCGGGCGGCGGCGATGTTCAGCGTGTGTGATTCCCCGCACGGAACGATCGGTTGTTTTCGGGGTATTCGCGGGTGAAGCAACAGGTTGTTGTGCGTGTGTGTGTGTGTATGTTTCAGCGTCCGTTCCGTCATTTCTAGCGCTATTCTAATCAGCTGCCAAACGACGGCACGCACCTCGAAACCGTTTTTGGAACGTCGGCATGCATGAGTCATATCTGTAACGTTCGACTCACAGATTGAAGGAATGCATTGCAATCCGATCGAGAATCGCAAACTGCATCGAAAAGAAGGGGGTGTGCGCGTTTTTTTGTTTCGGAAAAGCCCCCCCCCCCCCCGGGAGTCTGTATACCAAAACAAAAACCCTGTCGACTTCTCACACTGCAAGCACGTGTGTTATTAAGTTATGTGATTCCGTACGTTTGATTCTGCATATTAAAGCACATCACTGCATAGACGCGTGTGTAAGCTATAACTACCAATAAACAGTACACGGTGAATAATTAAAATCATAACCGCGTGTCACGAATGGGCCCCCCCCCGCTCACGTGTGAGAGTGGTTTGAGCGTTTGCACATTGCAGCAACGCACTGCGCTATTGCGAGTAGCGAATGTGTTGGGGTCCCGGGAGTAGCAAAAGTACTTCTCACAAAGAGCATCTGGTATCCGAAGGCAACACCTTCCGCTTATCTGCCACACACAGTGCCAAAGTCCGTGCCATATCGATGGCACAGATAATAGGCGGCATTTACAGCCCTGGGTGCTGCCAAACACCGGACATTCCAGTGGTGGAGTAGTGCACCGGGTGAAAGTAAGTGCGGCTTGGCTTATCACTAGGCGTGCTATACAATCTTTCGCTATCTATTCTTTCGCGAGCTTCCTCCCGTTTATAGTTTCTTTCACATAAACACTATGGCAATCGTTTAGGTTTTCTTCCAGTCTTCGTGTAATCTTCATTGCGATTTGCTAGCCTTTTATTTCGGCAGTTCGACACACTGTTCGTGGTGTCCCTTTGTTCGTGCTTAAAAATGTTCATCTCCAGCCCTACGTCATGGCTACTACATTGCTCTGCTCCCAAAAGTCTGCTGTCAAGGGAACGGCAAAAAAATGTAACTAAATGTGCAGATCAGTTTGAGGAGATTTCTAATCGATTGCAGGGCTAACTGCGACGCTTTCGAAATCCTACCATTTGCCTAGCCGAAAGCGATAATCTAAGAATGTTTTAAAAAAGACGATCGTTAACATCTATGAACCGGGTGCAAACAGCTACGTACTGAATGTAACTTTTCGAGTGGTCTAAGACTAAGTGTAACCTTCCGTCCGAACAAGTTCATCCAATTGGTATAGGAATGCATGTCGTATCTGCATACATTAACAGGTAGTACTATCTTACTAAACTCAACGAAAAACACATGACGCATCTACAAAACAAAGCTCTTAAAACCTAGTTGGTACTCGTGCTAAGAATATGCTCACGCTACAACCACTGGCTAAAGGACGATACGCAGATGGAGTTGCGCCGCTTCATGAGATTGCTTGGCAGGGCAAGCGGCGGCATAACCTGCGGCATGTCCTGCATCAAGCCGTACCGGTTCACCAGCTTGTCGTCCACCATGTCGATGCGCAAACTTTCTAGCACCTTTTGCAGCCGCCGCTGGCGCAGCGCAGCCTTCGACGGAAGTTTCGTGTTTTCCATTGGTGTGGCGCCGTGCTTGTCGTCCACCGGCTGAGAACTAGCTTCGGTGCCGGTACCGGGAATTCGCTGCCCTTTCATTGTCCCTTCCTTTGGTGTGCGTTTCACTTTCTTCGACGACGATACTGATTGCTGATTTTCCAACCTGCTTCTATTGCGCTTTTTCTGGCCCAGCTTTTTCACTGGTTTACCCTGACTGTGCGATTGGTTGACCGTAGGGGTGGCCGTACTCAACGTTTGCTGATCTTTGGTGGCACCACCGTCGCTGATTGCTTCCCACGGTATGTCGATAACTTTATTTTCCAAGATGTTCTTCAGGTAGGCTTCATCCTCGGCTGGATTGAGCAGATTTTTCTGTACGCAAACCATGCCCGAGATTTTGTCCGTTTCGTTAGGTGTAACCACTAGCTCATTCCTCGCTTCCTCGGGTGGGGGGACGTAATCGTTTTCGCACACTGTCACAGGACCCAGCTCAATGTCAGACGCTGGTTCCTGCTTTATGGCCGGCTGGTCTGGATTAATCGACTGCGTTTGCTGCGACGCGAATGCATCGCGAGTGACGTTCGAGGGTGATTCCGTGTCTTTCAGGCGCCGTCGCAGTACGCTGTCCGATTCGCTAGCAACCATCTTGAAGTGGTAGGCCACATTCAGCTGCACGACGCACAGATCGCAGATCCAGAACGGCAGCCCATCGTCCTCGTTTACCTGCAAAAGGGGCACTCAGGTACCGTGTCAGCGTTAGGTTCCACGCTGGAAGAGGTGCATCGGCGCTTACCTGGAGCTGCGTCACGTACTGCAGCTTGTGGCGAATGTGGTTGATAGAAGCGACGGTGCACATTTCATCGTCTATAGTGTTGGTATTGAAAATGTTCCGCGCACCTTCCGCCAGACAAACGCGACACGGGTGTTCTGAGCCGTCGCGCATCTTACCACAGCTGTTGAAGGCACGGGCACTCAATGCTCTTCGTCTTGTGGGCAATATCCACAACACCTTTATGGGAAAGTAAAGCACACGAAGCTATTAGGCACGGTACACTGGACAGCTTTCCACTGGAAACCAGCTAAAGGCCGGGCTACATTGATCGTACTCCGTAGTGTAATTTTTATTTTCACTAGCGCATCTGGCGACGACCAGCGCAAGCTAGATGTCGGTATAATTTATGTGTCAAAATTATTCATACTTGGTGTCTCATCAAGTTTCGAGCAGGCTACTGGTATGCCGTATGAAATGTTTATAAACGTCCATAAATTGCAACAAAATAGGCCGTTAATTGTTGTTGGTGGATAAATCGTCATTCAAACAAAGCGCTAGGCAACATTTTTCCCCATCTTCCAACATCTTTCCATCATTGGGTAAAATTATAGCCTCCTCGACCCAAAACACTTTTTGACAGATAAATTATACCAGCCTCTAGCTTCGACCCGCCGCCGCTAGATGGCGTACGCGTTCACAAAAATTACACTGAGGAGTACGATCAATGTAGCCCGGCCTTAATACTGAACTGTTAATGCGAGAAATACGCGCTGGCAGTGAAGACTAGTCGAAAGCAAAATGTTGTATGACGCTTGTAAACAAATGCTTTGACGTCCCATTATGACGTATTGGGCTGAACGGGCCTTCTAGGCTTATTGATTGTTTGCTCCTTTCATTTCATCCAAGCTGACCTCACTTCTAAGCAAACAATTTGTTCTGTATTACTATCGAAACTACTTAAACTAAAACGGATTGTTATAATTCAGCTCCTACAATTTTAATGGAATTTTAAACTCCATCGCTTCAACGGTCGGCGTGAAATGTTTCAAAACAGATGTTTTGCTTGAAAATAAAACAAGCTGTCAAACTTTCTTTCCCGCTAGATTGTGCGTTACACACCTCGTTACACACCCAAAAAAATGTGTAACGCTTTGTAACGCGATCTGTAATGCAGCAGGAAATCGTTGGAATGAGTAGTATTTTGTGATTGTTAAACAATTTCTATTGAAAACAGTAACACTGAAGCATTTTTTTATGTTCTTGCTAGCTATCAAAACATACAACATTTGACAGCATTTTGTCTCTAAACACGTTACATCGCAGTAGGTCAACTTTGGGCTCCCTGTTGGATGGAAAACATGTCAAACGGAAGCAGGACAATCGAACCAAACATCTGCCCGGGAACAGTGCGTCGTTATTTAGTTACCGGAACGGTAGTAACAACACCAACGTGACCAGAATGTCCACCAACGGCTGGATACACTGCAACATTTGCTTTCATTCGTTCGAGAGAAAGGAGCGGAAGTTTTACCATCTCTCCTGCCGTCATGTGCTTTGCAAGTCGTGCATGGCCAAAACGAGTAGGTAGCGGAGCCAGTGGCACACACACACATTCTTTAGTTGTTTGTTGTGGATTTATTTTTTTCCTCTCTTCCTGGCTCTTTTCACAAACGCTTCGTATAGATCGTGGAACGATGTGTCCGCTGTGCAAAAAACCGTTGGAGCGCTTCACCGAGCTGAACAACCAGGCGAGCAAGGACGAAAACCGGTCGAAAGCGACATCTTTATACTAAGAAGTAATTAACGAAATTTAATCCTTTTTCAGATGGAGCGCAAGGACAAGATGTACTACGATCCGGGTTCGCTGAAGGTTTTTGGCGTTGCGTACCAGAGTGTCATCTTCCAGCACAAACAGCGCGAGGATATGATACGTGGAATACTGCGCTGTGTATGTATGGTCGTTTAGAGTAGGCCAATTTCGAGCCTTTGGCTTGGCAAAACAGTCAACCAACCAACCGTCCTCTTTCCTTCCCACAGCGATCCGCGGTAACGCAGATGAAGGAAATGGAAAATGCCATGCGCCAGAAGATAGTGGAAACGCAAC
The DNA here is from genome assembly GCA_000349065.1 of Anopheles quadriannulatus. Taxonomy (NCBI): domain Eukaryota; kingdom Metazoa; phylum Arthropoda; class Insecta; order Diptera; family Culicidae; genus Anopheles; species Anopheles quadriannulatus. The sequence continues at coordinate 397,660 of KB667398.1, forward strand.
GACGCTATGAAAAGTTTCGCACCCACCGACGGAACCTGCAGGAAGGGTTGCGCCAGATCTCGCCCCGCTACGGCTCTGGTCCCACTGTTGTGCAGGGCGCCGGTTATGCAGGGCGCACACCACTGCAGCCGTTGACAGGAAACCGCGCGTCACCACAACTAGCACTGGCGAATCGTGATGGCGATCCGGCCAGTCGCAGATACCAGGACAAAGGCCGGCCCGAAACGGTAACGTTTGCGGCATCGCCAGAATCATCATCCGCTGACTTTAGCTTCGGTACTCCTGCCCCATCGAACCGGTCCGCAACAGTAACGGACGGCAGCTTTACACCGGCGGAGCAGCAACACGCACGGGTAGCAATGGAGAAGACGGTCGCATTTCAGGGTCCGGAAACCGTTAATTTATCCACGTTATCTTTACAGCTTTTCACACCACAAGCTAGCACCGAACGTTTCTTCCGCGAGGGCAACAAACCCGCTGTAACCGGCCAGGGCGATGGTGTATTCGCGGACGATTCTGGCATTTCGAGCATGCAAACACCAACCTCAAGCTTAAGCTTTGCCGGCAGCTCTAGAATGGCACAGGGAATGCAACAGCAGCAGCTGAAACAGCAACGAATGCAACAGCAGCAGCTGAAACAGCAGCAACTGAAGCAGCAGCAACTGAAACAGCAACAGCTGAAACAGCAGCAACTGAAAGAGCAGCAACTGAAAGAGCAGCAGCTGAAACAGCAGCAACAGCAGCATCAGCAGCTGAAACAGCAGCAACAGCAGCATCAGCAGCTGAAACAGCAGCGCCAGCATCCTTACACTCCCTCTACGCCAGCAAGACATCTTCCCGGTACTTCGTCGTATCGACACAGTCAGATTTTCCCCCCGACTGTACCACGGCCTTGATGGGCGAGAATGTCGAAAAAGTGCATTCTTGTACATACAATCTTAATCGTTCGCCTTCTTTATTAGAATACGGTTAGATTTAGCGTCGCCTTATGGTCGTTGTAACAAATACATCTGTAATGCCCTTCGCACGATAGCCTTTTCTTTAGATGTATTCGCATTAGTAGATCGGGTATGAAAATACGATATGTGTGCTCTGTCTCACTCTTTTAGTCAAATTTTCGAGTAATAGTATTAAAATTGCTGTGCTTTTGAACAAATCATACAATGGAATTATTTTGTTTAACAAAAGCATATGTAACGATTAACGGCTGATTCAAATGGGAAAATCAGAAAACTGCTACGAAAGGTAAATGTATGAAAGAAAAACGAGCAACATAATAAACTTTAAACACACTTACACGTGATGCACCGGCTTCTTTGCCCGTCGTTTCGGAAGTTCGATTCAATTCGGAAATATGCAATTCAGCAACACACCAAGCACGCGTTGGTCGATTTTACATCTCATCAATCTCTCTTTTCATTATCCTTCGTTTGCTTTTAATCACATCGCGCTTCTGCTTCCCCTTCCTCCTTTACACCTCGCAGTCGATCGATCCCGAAAAAACATCGATTTCCTTCCTTTTCCTCATCCTGCCTTATATCATGTGTGTGTCTATATTCTACTTCTGCCCATCTTCTTTGCATGTTCCTCTTTCATATCCCTTTTTCCTCTCAACCGTGTTGCCGCTTTTGCTTTTCTCGCCTGAGTTTCGGTCTGTTTTGCTACTAGAATTTTATACTGGAACACCGGTTTCTATGTGTGTGTGTGTGTGTGTGTGTGTCTGATAAGATATTATTTAACAACTCTTTGCCCTCTTTGCTTCACGAAACTATTGACCGGCGGTCCACGATGATCGTTCCGTGCTCTTCACACTCTACACACACCTCTGGCCTTTTCTTTACTCTTTGCTGCAAATTACTTTAAAATAATAAAAAAAAGTCAACAAACGGTGGATTGGGGGGAAAAAAGGTTGAACGATTCTTTGTATTTTCCTCTCGCGCCTGCTCACAATGTGTTGCGCGCATCCCTTTTCTTAGCGGGTTCGTCGGTGTGGTTCAATAATAGGGATGCATTTATGCTAAATTAAACGAAATAACCGCGAACACACACATACACACACGCACAGATAATGTACACACTGGTGCAGTTGTAATAGTTTAAAAAGTTAGAGCAAGATGAAACAGTAGTAGCACACAGCAAATTAACAAAACCTAACCTCTCCGTGTGCGCGGGCACGCCACGTGCGATCGTATCCTACTACTAAACGGAGGTGTAATCGAATTTGAACGCTACCGTGCACGTGTATGCGTGTGTGTGCGCGTTTAGCTGGGAATCGATGCCTACACACTTTTGTATGGTTTTCTGGATGTTTTTTTTTTCATCCCATTTCCTATCGGTGGTCAATCGGGGGAACGCGAGGAAGAATTGTTCGCTCTATATTCAATTAAAACAAAAACTCATAAATTGCTAATACACCAGAAGCTTGATCTTTGCTTGTTTTCTTGTCGTAAGAGGAAGTAATGACAGCGGGTTTTTTTTGTTTGTTTTTGTAGTAGTATTAAGAGTAGTAGTAGTAGTAGTATTAATAGTATTAACAATCGGCCTAAAAATCCGCAGCAGTCGTCCTCTGTACGCGGCCCTCATCCTCCTCCAGCGCACTTATCATTACGCTCTGTGCAGCAACTAAGTATTAATAGCTGGTTTGTGTGGGGGGAAGGCTGGCTGGCTGGCTGGCTGGCTGGCGGGAGGGCGGCGTGTCGACCAAACGGTGCTGGGTACGGGTGCAAGCGCGCTCCCAAGCATTCTACATGCCCGTGCCCGCAAAAAGCGAGTTACTTCTTGCCTTTGGAGCGTCGCTTGAAGAAGTTATCGCGCATCTTGGGTGTGCTATTGCTGCTGCTATTGCCACCGTTGCTGTCGGCGCCCTTCTTCGCCGCTGCACTGCCACCAGTGCCACCAGTGGTGGGGGAGGGAGGCGTCGTCGGTACGCTCTCTCCGTTCACAAGATCCGAGGACAGGTCGTCCGCGATGCTGTCGGACGATGGCACGACCTGACTGCTGCTGCTGCTGCTGCTACTGCCGCTCGCTAATGGTACATTCTGCGATGGAATGGTCGCCAGTGTCGCGGCCGGTGCGGCCGACGGTGTGGAGACGGCCGAGGACGTTTCCATCTCGGAGCAGTAGGCCGCATCGTCGTCGGTCGACATGGAAGAGGTCGGTTGCTCGATCGCCTCCTCGCCACACTCGTCGTCCTCGTCGTTGTCGTGGTCGTTGTGTCGCTCTACCATCCCCGCTCCTGCTCCGCCATGCATTTCCACGTTCGCTACATCGACACCACGCTCGGACGAGCACGCACCGGTAGCGCCAGCACCAGCAGCAAGCTGCACCTCCTCACCTTCCCCATCTTTCAGCTCGCGTTCCTCGTCGGCCTGTTGCTGTCGCTGATGACGCTGCTGCTCACCGGAGTAGAACTGCTGATCGTCCAGCATCAGCGAGGAAAAGCCGCTCGTGGCCTCCGCGTACGACAGGCGCAACGAGACGGACGAATTGGTCAGCGAACGGGCCGCCGAAGGGGACGGCGACGGCGACGGTGAGGACGACGACGACGACTCGTGGTGCGATTCACTGTCGCCCGAGGTCATCATCATTGTGCTGGCGTTGGAAGCGCCCGAACCACCGCACCCACCGCCGGCCGCCATCTCCTCCTCCAGGCTCTGGTAGCCGTCTATGTGGCCCCGCACGTCGCAATCTTTATCGGTGCGCAGCTTTTGCAGCGTCGGCTCGACCTGCGGATCGTTTGCAAAGTTGGCTGCAGAGAAGGAGAGACAAAGCGGAGGTAACACGTTAACACAATTATCACAATTATTTAGAAAGCAAGGATCAAGGGGCGACAGGATACGTACGATGGGGAGCAATAATTTCCTTGAGGCACTTGGCGACTTGTATTCTAACGTTCGGCACCGCGTCGTCGGCCAATTTGAGTACATTGTTGAACACATGTTTGCGGAAGATTTTTACTTCGACGCGATCAGTCTCGAGCTGATGGTGTGGGAAAGCAAAAGAGGAAAAAATTAGCCATCAGGCTGTTACAGCTGGAAGCAACCGCGAAGAGCTTACCATTTTTCCAGCCGCTATCACATACGTCTGACGGCGACGCCAGTTGCTGTAGGAGGCAAAGTGCTTATTGAAAAACTCGAACACCTTGTCATTTTGCTGGAACTCGTGGCTGCATTCGACAAACTAGAAAAAGAAACAAAAGAAACAGGACTGTAACGCATGACCGTGCCAAGAGGAAGAGCGACCAGCGAAATAAGGCTCGCAAACCTACCGCATCGATGCCAGCCTTCCGGACGCTGTCGTACTTGTCCAGCATGAGCCGCATCGACAGCCCGGTCAGGAAGAGCAGACAGTTCTCCTTCCGGATGGCGGTGTGCATCCGGGCCAGCTCCATGATCTGCTGCCCGACCAGCTCGCGGAAGCGCCAGTTCATCATGCTGAGCGGCGGCTGCAGACACATGCCGAGATGGTTCATCAGCGTTTCGTGCTCGCACGCATCGATCACGCGCAGAAACTCGGCCAGCGTGCGCACCACCTCGAACTTGATGTCGTCCGAATCGAGCAGGAACTCGGTGTACGACGGCACCAGGTCGCGCGTGGCCTGCTCCCGCCCGATGATGAGCGCGATCTTGCTGATCGAGGCGGCCATCGTGCGCCGCACCGAGTCCTGCACGTCCCCGCACAGGTCGAAGAAGTAGCGACTCAGGATCGGCCAAAACTTGTCGCCGAAGGTGAGCACCACGGCCGGGAAGTTGTACGCACAGTCCTGACACAGCTCCATGTTGACGTTCTTCATGTGCAGGAAGTCCTCCAGCAGGTTCCACTCGACCTCCTCGTTCTCCCAGCGGATCAGCGTCTTGAGCTGCTCGGCCGCCCGGATCCGTTCCACCGTCGTCATGGTGGGCGTCACGGTGCTGCTGCTGCTGCCCGCCCCACCCGATGCTGCTCCAGCAGCCGCTGTGCCGGCACCGGCATTGTTATTGCTGCTGTTGGCCGCCGCCGCCGCCGACGATTGAGATTGGGACGGCAGCAGATCCTCGTACATGTAGATCAGCTTGTTGTTGTCGGTCTCGTTGTTGTTGATGCTGCCGTAGCTCGAGTCGCTGTCATTTTGGTTCTCGTTGTCCTCCACCACCATGGCGGCCGAGGACGGGCCCGTCTCACCGCCGGTGGCAGCCGTCGGCGACGGCTCAGTGTTACCGCTGCCAGTGCTGCCGCCGCCGGCTTGCTGCTGGGTCAAATTATTGTTCTTGCTGTCATCGGTCGCCGTGGCCGCTGCGAGTGGCGCCGCCTTCGCCTCCACCACCCTGCTGCTGCGCCGCTCGTTGCGCTCCCGAACGTTGTTATTGCTCGCATCGGACGCCTCATCGCCGGCCGTGCCCGTTTCCTCCTTGTCAATGAACTCCAGATCCAGCGCCAGCCCCGGGCTGATGTACCAGAACTGGTGCGAGTTGAAGCACTCGTCGATCGCATTCTCGTCCTCCTCCGCACCCGCCTCCATGATAAAGTCCAGCCCGCCCGCTCCGCCACCACCGCCGTCCGCCTGCTGATGCTTTGGGTTATCGCTGTCGTAAATCACGCCACTACCGCCACCCTCGCCCGCCTCCACGTCCACCCCGGCCAGACTCAGGTCCGGCAGATGGTTCGACCCGAAGTTGTCGTCCTCCGAGTCCCAGTGGCCGTGGTTATCGAACGCATCGCTACCACCGCCCTGGTCGCCCCCGTCGCTCCCGGACGGGTTGGCGAACGCGTGCTCGAAGTTGTTCTTGAGCGGGGAGCAGTAGCGCATGAAGCGGTTGAGCGGGTTCTTCTCGTCGTAGCTCTGGTTGGCCCGGTACAGCGGGGACGGTGTCGGCGACGTGGACGCGATCGACGAGCTCGAGGACAGCGATTTGTGGCGGACGAAGAACAGGTCGGTCAGCTTCGAAATGCCACCGCCGCCATCGTCCGACGTCGAGCCCGTCGACTGCCGCTGGGACAGATGCTCCTCCACGAACACCACCGAGGCCAGGTAGGCCGCCACGTTGATGCAATCTTCCGAGCGCGGGGAGGTCGCCTTCCACGAGGCCGGGCTTTCATCGTCCGCCGACTTGACGAGCGAGAGGAGGGCGTGCCGTTGGATTGAGTCCTTGAACCGTTGCTCGTACGATTCGTAGTTTTTCAGCAGCACGCTCGCCGCCGGCTGCTGGCTGCCGGTTGCGAGCTGTCGCGCATTGCCCATCAGCTCCTGGAACGCTTCGTCGGCCGCGTTCGTTATCGACAGCTCGAGGCTGCTGTTGTACGCGAGGCCGAGTATTTGCAGCTGCGCGAACGTTGCCAAAAATCGGCCCAGATTCTAGGGAGAAGCATCGGAACGGGAGAAATACAAGGTAACACAAAAAATGTAACATTAAAATGATGCTTTTTTAGGGATGACTGCAAGAGAGCAAGGCAATACAGGGTTTCCAGGAGTTCCCATAGCTGTGGGACACTTTATTGACTCCTTCTTGCCTGAAATGAACTTAATGTAATGAGAATTGGACTCTATAGCACTCTTGATGGACAAATCCAATAGGAATTTCCAAGGAGCCTGTGCAAACAGGATGCCATAGAGTCCAATTTCCAACATATGAAGTTCACTTCCCATAAGAAAGACTCAAGGAAGTGTCCCACAACTATGAGAACCCCTGGAAAACCCTGTAATGTTACATAGCATACATACCTTTAGCGCCGCCTTGATCACCCACAGGCTTGTGTCGAACATGAATTTCTTGTACGCCGGCACCAGCACCTTGCGCCGCTTCTCGAGCGTACAGAGCAGCGCAATGAACGGCATCACCTCGGCGCACGCCTTGCGCACGGTCCAGATTTCGTCCTCGCACAGCTTCATGAATATTGGCAGCTGCAGAACAGGGTTAAAAATAAAGGTTAGTAATGCAATACGCTAAGAAGTTGCCCGCACACTTACCAAATTTTTCTCGAACACCTCGTTGCCCAGGACTTCGCACATCACCGGAAAGGCGGTGGCACACTCCTTGCGGACGAAGTTGATCTTGCAGGTACACATTTTCACGAACCGGGTGTACAGGAGCTCGTGCGTTTTGGCGCATCCCACCAGCGGGGCAATCTTCACCATCAGCTGCGTTTTGGCAATCCCCGAACACGTTACGGCGAAGCGGATGCATTCAGCATTTAGGATTGTGTTGGTGGGAGGTAGGAAAACCCATAAAGTCGATGGTGGAATGAAAAGAAAGAAAAACGAAACATTTGGAAAAGAGGATTAGAAAATGATTGTAATCGGTGTAGGAGAATGAGAGAGTTTGTTGCGCGAAAATGAGAACAGGCAGTGTTGTTGTACCCTGTGGGCTTCTTAGAGGTGGTGGTATTGAGGATAATCATTTCATTTCACGCCCTACTCGTCCTCCTTGCTCACATGACACGTCGACTGGGAAACAACCTTTAGGCGAAAGCGTCACACGGCCTAGCTCATCAAAGCTGGCTGTGATATGAGATATCGGATCGAAAGTGCACCATTTCACAGCCACTTTGAGAGACAGGACATGCGTTTGTACCGAGAGAAAGGTCCCGTTGGAGCACTACTGTACTACGTCACTTTGGAACTGTATAAATACATTTAATCATTTTCACACCTCACTTTATCAAACGCACACACACATACACACGCGATTGCGCACTTTAAAACTTCGTTGAGATGGTGGCCTGATGCTGCTGGTGGTGAGTTTACGCCACCGTGACGCTCTTCAAAGCTGGCTGTGATATGCGAAAAAGGAATCTTCCCTTATACAGTGAAGGACGCATTTCACAGCCACTTTGAGAGGGTCAAAGTGACAACGAGGGACACGTTGTTGTTTTTTTTGGTTGATGTAAGTAACACTCCATCCCACGCTGTACATTGCTCAAGGGTGGTCAAACTCGTCAAAATGGCTGTGATATGAACTTTTCTTAAATCGACACGGCACAACCATTTTTACGACCTGACCACGAGCAAGCCTGTTTGTCCACACTTTTCATACTTCCCATATTGATTTTTTCACTTTTTATTCAGTAAAGATGCATCAATAGTAAAGAATTTACATATTTTATCTATTGCAGCTAGCATGTTGTAAAACTTACGAAACTTACGGACTTATACTAAAGTTTGTAAGGTTTCTCAAAATATGTCGCGCTGTGCCAAAGATGCAAATGAAACGGATTATCAAAGGTTAAACTCGAATACGAATCACAAGCAGACTAATGAACAAATATTGAAAATTTTGCATTTTTTATGTTAACCGCCAGAGAAAATCATAACATCTCGATATAGTTCCAAAAAAACATCCAAACAACATGGCAGGGAAACAAGATTACGCGCATGGGATACAGAGACGAGACAACCCGAGATAGAGAGAGAGAGATTAAGAGAGATAGAGAGTGAGAGAGAGAGAGTGAGAGACCAGATGTGTTTCAGCACCCGACCGAGCTCATCAAAATGGCTGTGATATGATAGTGAATAGCGGAAAACGAGTCCGGTTTATTTGGTGATAAACACATAGCCACAACCAATTGATGAGCCCAGTCCGTTGTGTGTGGTTTTTCGCATCAATAGGTTACGGTACTGCGCTCTTTTTTTTGATAAGTAAAGATAAAAACAAACCTTTTGCTCTTTCTACTACTATTTCCTGATGTCTGTTCTTGTTATCCTTCACGCGAGATTGATGAAATCCTTTTCGTTTTAGCAACGTTTTTTTTATTAACGATTCTTATATTACTTTAAAACACTATAAGTTCTACTGCTCTACTTTACAAGACCATCGGACTACTGGTAAAATCTATCTAATCAGTCTTTTCATGGATCGAAACAAACTACACGGGCATAAAAATGGCGAGTGGCAGTACTTTACGTGAACCATCATATGGTTCGTTTTTGATACGGTTTGTATTACATTAACTCTGTACGACAGACCAAGATTTAAGAGGTGAAGGAAGATCGTTAAGATCGTTGAAAGATCGACTATGATTATCGAAGGAGCAAAAATAGAGGTCTTTCAAGTGAAGCCATCACAGGGTTCACCTCTTCGATGCAGGTAGGTAAGTGACGCATTGCTCATCAAAGCTGGCTGTGATAGCAACTATCAAAGCAAGCTACAACAACCAAGTTTGATGACAATGCATGGCACCCAATATATTGTTGGCATTTTTTGTTGAATTTATTTCGTTTGTGGATTAAGAAAACGGGACGAAAGAAACGACGAGACTAATCGAATGGAACAGATGGAAGTAGAATTTAGAACTAAATTATACACTGGTAATTTATTTAAAGAAAACAAAAGTTGTAAATATAATTATAAAAAAATCTTTACATAAGAAATGAAACTGTTGTAAAGATTCGTTCCGTAAAGTAAAATAACAATTGTAAAATGATACCTGGAACTTAACTAGAAAAATCAAATCACAAAAAATATGACACAAACAAACAAACAAAAAGAGCCGAAGCTTAAGCGAAACGTTTTTTGTAAAACATTTTAAATCTTAGTTATAAACAAAAACATTAGTAACAAAACAAACAAACAAAACTCACAAAACTGTAAAGAAACTCTCTGCACACACAAAAGACAAACAGAAAAATCTAATAACACAAGCCAAGTAGCTAAAAAACCATAGAACACACCACCACCACCACCGCATACCATGAGAAAATGAAAGAAATACAGGAAAGCGAACAACAGTTTTAAAATTTCTTCAATGTGGGCAGACGAGAAAAGAGCGCAACTGTAGTAGTACAAAGGATGCATATGTATCGTATTTTATGTAGCAGCTAGCTAAGTAAGATTGTTGGCAAACGCACAAAATCGGTTGCAGAGAGATATCACCGGTTCCGCCTTGCCACTTATATACCATTATACCTTTTTACTTCTATATTGTATCTATCAACATGAAAGACAAGGTAGTGAGATCTACCAGTACTAAGCCGGCGCCAGCCGTCACGGGTTGAAACGCCACTATCTCACTACCCATGTCTTTCTTGCAGACAAAATACAGCCCAACGACACACACCTGTGTGCTTAGTAATTCCACCATCACCGGAGTAGCAGTTGCAGTTATAAAACACACACACGCGCACCAAAAACAAGCAAACACACACACACACAATACATAATCAAACCATCACCACTAGTAGTAGAAGTAAGTAGGTAGAGCTAGAAAGAACACCGGGAAAAAAACATCACACAAGTTGTAGAGAAAATGAAGCAATCGAGATAATGATCACCATTACTTATGTTTATAATTCTTTACATCACACATCTTTAAATCTACTTCATCCCAACACCACACTATCTCGTTGAAGTATAGTGAGAAAGCGTTTTACCAAAGCTAAGTAGTTTCTACCACTCTTATACACACTACCGACTACCACACCTCTATTGAATACTAATTGCAAGAAAAGTACATACAATGTAAGCGATATTCTATTTATGTCCATAAGAGATGTCTCACCAAAAGCTGAGCAAAGCTTTAGCAAAAGAATATCTACTAAGAATATATAAGATTACTAAGATACGAATGCATCTTTCTCAAGGTGCATAGAATGAGCTCTATGATAGAAGATATTCCTTCTGAACGAACAGCCGTAGTCCAGAGAAACCCTAGAGCATAAAAGGAGGATCAGCACCATACCATCATGTGCTCTCTCTGAAAAAAGAGTCAGGGAGAGTTACTCTATGAAAAGGTGATTCACTTGAACGAAAGCGCCAAGAAATGGATTCAACACTATCGACGAAAGCAGTATAAAGTATACAGTAATCCTTTTCCATTGCTCAGTGTAATACTACTAGCCTTTCTCCTTTTAACAGAATTGCATCTTCGCACCTCAGTGTAATCCACTTCCCTAACCTATACACTGCGAAGGGTACGGTAATCACACTTTATGACACTCGTTTTAACAGCACACTTTTCACACCCCGCTAGATAGTATGCTAATAGTAAGACGAACAGCCCTCACGAAGCACAGGTGTACAACAACAAAGCCCTTGGCGCACGGTTCTCCGTTGATGGCGCGTCACGTGGGGCACATGATACGCACAAGGAGAATTAGCGAGAAAAATCAACCTCGCAGGGTAGGAGGAAGCAGTAAGAAAGCAGAACGTATATACTTACATGGATGTAGTTGGTACACATGTCCATAAACTGCTCGTTGATCGGCTTGCTGACCAGCTCCTCGACGATGTTCAGCTTGATCGTGGTCGCCCGGTCCAGGTAGCCTTTCTCGATCAGATACGTCAGCGATTCGAATGTCGATGCACGAACCTACGGAAATGGGGGAAAAAGGTGATTGAATTAATCCAACAAAATTAAAACGGGCAGGTGTCACATGGGTAGGAAGACACTACGGCACAAAACCGGAACATTCTAATTTCCGCTAAATAATTCTTCAACCTGAAGAGCTCTCCTCATCGTCCCAAGAGGTGTGTACCACTTCATTTCGGCAAATGAGGCAACTGTAAGTTTTGAAGCCTCCTCTCGTTTGAAGCAATAATTAGAAACCATGCTAACACACATCACTTCGCACAAATGGGAAGATGACTCTGTTACAGAAGGGCCTCTTGATGGCATTTAGCAAAAAAGAGCAGAGAAAAAAAGGAACATCAGCCATGCCGGTTCCATCCAGCAACAAGTAGCAACAGCACAGTCACACAAGCAAGACGACACAGACACACATCATCAAGACTTGTTTCGGTACATCATCACGGAAGTTTCACTCGCTGCATCAAGGAAATTCCAGCAAAGGCGAGGACACCCCGCACACGTCACATCCTCATCGTCCCCGCGCCTATTCGCCAGCAACATTGTTAGCATTATGTAACGCAAATGGGGACAACGAGCGATGAGAAAAGCTGTTCTTTTCGCCTCCCGCTACCACCCAAAGTGTACATGTTGTATCCTTTTTTCCACTATTGCGCGCTGTCTCGCTCGCGCGCTCAAGAAGCGGACTAAGGATGTGTCGCTCAGAAAGCTTGCAAAAGCTACGGCCATATGCTAGGCTGGCCACCGAAGAAGATGGCGATGGTGATGGTGGTAGAGACCGCACACACGTTTCAACCGGTCGAGCTCCTTCGCATGCGATGTAAATGGGGCGTGAGAATGGAACCACCACCGAAAGGATATGAACTGACATTCGCGATAGTTTTGATTTTTCCTTTTCCAACAACACCACCACCTGGCCCCACCCTCGGTCGCGGTGAGGTTTTCCTTTTATTGGGCGTGAAAATGGGTGTGTTGATTACTGTTGCTTCATCAGAAGGAAGCGAGAGGATTCTATTGATACTTCGCTGTCGTCGTAATGGGGACCGGGAGTGGTGATAGTTTCTTAATCACTTTTACACGTTCGGTGCCGCGCACTGTGTCCCTGACTGATTGCACACTTACATTCGGTTCGTCTGTTAGGTAACGGACGATGATCTGCAGTATCTTCTCCAGGAACGCTTTGCTGAATATGCTCTGCTGGTCCTGGTCTCGGTCAAACCAGCTCGCGCAGTACTTCTGCAACCAGCAGGCCAAATACAGCCGTACGGATTCATCTGCAACGAAAAGGGAGAAATAAGAGGAAAAAAGGGAAACGTTAGTAAAGCACACAATATTTGCAACAATTTTGGGCAATTGAATTGGGGAACAAACAAAACCACAAACCACCTCTTCCCACAGGTGAGTTTTCATTCATCGATTCAGAATATCATATACAAGGGGGCAAAGGGTAAACAAAACCATATTGGGGGCAGAGCGATCCTTTCTGCTGCTTAAACAAGAGCGGCCTAAGTGGAAATAAGACTTACGTACACAATTTTATTTTTTGTCGATTTCATCACTACCCTCTAAGCGGTGTGTGACGGTGCCACACAATATTGCGCGAACCGTACAAAAGTACACGCAATATTATACAGTTTTGTGCAGAGAGAGAGAGAGAGAGAGAGAGAGAGAGAGAGAGAGAGAGAGAGAGAGAGAGAGAGACAGAGAGTTTCAACTGTGTTTGCGTTTCATTTCAAATTAATTTGGTTTCTCGTGGGTAGGTACTCCGCCTTCGCTTCGGCTCCTACTACACTTCTGGCTAATTAATTTACCTTTTCATCGGTTACAGGGGTGCGCACAGCACTCCGGCGGTGGGTGGGAGTGGATTTGCTGGGAAAAATGAAGGACCCGAGATCCGCGCCCTCGCTAGCCAGCAGTAATAATGAGTGCAACTTTTTTCATCATCTAGCACTGCTCTAAGGAGAGAAGGTGATTCGCGTTCCGCGTCGAGCAACGGCGCATTCATTCATTTGTTGTAAAACAGTTTTGTTTCTTGTCGGAAAGGAACGCCATATAGCATTTTTGCTTAACTATGAAGGATCAGAGGGGATATGATGGCCTGCTGATCGTGAGGAATTTTACCCATTATCATGCCACACCAAAAAGGGTGCGGCGGTTGGGATGTGGAGCAGGCAAGAGCAACGCACTGCGAAAACTGTTGAAGAACTTTAAAGACACAAACCCCCTTATTCTAAAAACCACCCACCATGCGCCCCAGCCAAGAGTCGAGAAAAGCACAACGTATTAAGTGTGTTTCAATCAAAATGGCAACGAGTGGCGAACCATTGAAACACCGAAACTGAAGTCACACAAAAGTCTTCAATGGAATCACCTTTACCTTAGGCACACACACATGGCATGGCATCCTCAAAAACCGCCTCCAACACCAACATTTTTGGGGTTTAGGGCATCAGAACCTATTTATCGATCTGCACGGGTTGGGCGGTGGTAGGGGCAGGGCAAAGAACTCACCAAACTATTCCTTTCCAAAGCGGTTGGAAACCATTATCAAAGCCCAAAGCACCAGTCCCTGGCTTTTGCGGGATCGATCAATCGGCGATGTGGTAAGGGACCGGAAAGGGGCGAAAAGGAGCGCTGTCCTTTACAAACTATCGAGCTGACAGTTACTATGCGGTTACAAAGCACCAAAATCAACCGGTTGATTTATGCTCAAGCGTCCCCCAAAAGGGAAGAATTTTCCGTTCGTTCTCTTATCAAAACAGACAGAAGTTAGCAGCTGTTGCAAGACACCCTGTTTGATATATTTTTCATTAAAATCTAAACAGTTTTCCAAACATCCAGCATCTATACAATTGCAATAAGATCACTTTTTATTGGGCGTTGGTAGTTCAAGAACACACTTCAAGACGTCGATTATGCTGACATCTTTCCGTGCGTACACCACCATCACCTTCCGCGCCGTACTACCACAAGGGAGCAGAAGATTTGTTGTTGCAAACATATCTTGCGCTCTCTCACTGTCTCTCTCTCTCGTTTATCTTGTACTCCTCCACTACTGCACAGCAAAGAGAGAGCAGCACTGAGAAAGATAGAGAGCTGGACGCTACACCCTAATAAATCGAGGTTATGTCATGTACCTTCTGACAGCAGCAGCACCGAACGTCCTGGTCAGGTGCGAAATGATGGTTCAGTTCAGCAATCTCACCCACGATTTGGGGGAAATGTTACAGAGGAATACGGTTTTCCATTTTACGAACACCATGGCAAGATTCCTTTTCCTTTTCTTGTCACAAGCACCCTTTCGTTGGGAGTGTAAAGGTATCCGCGATCACGTTTTTCGTCACAATGCACACCATTAAACTGTGACCCGCGAGACTGTCACTACTGTCGCTAGGTCTATTATCACAGCCATACTGCTCCCCGTATCATGTGATAACGATGCTCTTCCAAGCGCACCCGAGGGATGCATCTCACATCCTAACCGTTTTCGGAACAACAATATCACAGCCACACGGTGTACTGTGGGGCGCTGGCTCGTCATCTTATCACGCTCGCTACTCGCGTTATACCACACGCCAGCCACCGCACATTGGTATTTCCTCGCCCGAGCCAAAATCGGCGCACAACACACACACACACCTTTTCTTGCCCAACTGTGGCAGAACTGGACATGCCGATGCTGCACCGTCGACTGGCTTTTTTCGCGTGGGGGAGTAGAGTTCCAACGTACCAGATGGCACACACACACACACACACACATGTGTTTTGCGAGTGTGCATGCCGTGCTGTTGGGATACACATTTGCAAAGCAACAGCTAAAACGGGATGATATTGTTCTCCCGCGTGTGAGTATGTGGGTGATTATGATAGTGTGACGGTCGTCGTCGTTGTCGTCGCCGTGGTCGTAAGCGGGTTGAGCGTGAGAGCCCCATTAGAAGGACTTTGGCCCACCGACTGTGTGCCAAACGGGGCACAACACACGCACACACGAGAAAAGCGCCCTTACGTTCCATCACCAACACACACACACACATCCACCCACTCTGTATTCCTTCTGATCTTGGAAAACGAGCGGAAAACAGGTCGGAAAATGCTCAGCATCCCTTTTCCCTGCAGCATCGCTATGTCCCTTCTTCAAGAAGAGCAAGCGAGAGAGAGATTTAACGGAAAAACGGAAAGAGCAAATGTTGCTTCTAACACAGCCAAATACACACACACACACATACAGCGACCAATTGCGGGAGGATGGGTGGGCGATTAGTACGTACGGTCCTTGCATGCAACACGACCATTAAGGTACACAGGACCATTATTGGCATGTCCTTTGCACACACACAAACACGTATACAACACATTCGCCCTCTCTCACTGATAAGAGATAACGCGCATATACGCGCGAGTGGTGGTTGAATGTGCCATTACCGTACTACCACTACTGCTACTGATGCTGGAAATACTACTACTGGAAGTCTTTCCCGCATTACTACTACCACTACTACTACTACTACTACAACCAGCACCTGTCCCTTCAGGGAAGGCGGCAGAGCGATCCTGCGCGTGCCTACCACGCTACAAATGTGCGCTGGTCGTAGTGCGGGGGGGCTGGCGGTGGTGATGGCTGCCGTTCGGCCGTTGTCGTACGATAAGAGTAATTGCTCATCTTAAGGATGCTGGCTGCCACCATTAACCGTTGAATCTTCTTATTGAATGAAGTGAGAGTGAGAGCGGTTCGGTAAAACCGTGGGGTGTGGGACTCGCGTCAGGGCGGAACTTGCTGTGCCTCTGTGTGTGTGTATGTGTGGGGGTTTCGCGACAGAAAAGGGAGGATATTTGAATAGAGCAAACTCAATAACGATTTGCAAGGAAACAGCTTTTCTGCGGAAGGAAATGTTTATAGATCATTATGTTTCGCAAAATTATTTTTCAACACATGTAAAAATGGCGGTTTTTTGGTCCAGTTTTTCCGTTTAAAGTATATCGATAAATCAACAACTGTTATTTCTATCTCAGCTCTCCACATTTGTCCAATTAATAATGGAATTTTTGAAGCGTGTGAGGAGCTGTAAGCGTACGTGTGCACAGACACGTACCACAAATTATCACGTTATTGAACGTTTTTGGATAAAAATAAATTAAATAACCCATGGAACTGTTTTTTATGATTTTTTTAAACCCTTTTTTACACATTTTACTTTAAAAAACTAAGAAATATGAAAAATAATGCCCTCCCGAGCAGACATTATCGAGCTCCTTCTGTTCCATTTGTCGAACGCGAATTTTCACCGAAATCTTTCTGCCTGGTGGTACCGTTTTCTCGTGCGCTTTTCATTTCTCTCACATCTTTTACGCAAAGAAGGCAACAACAAAAAACACACATTTAAGGGGGTATTCTACACGCGCAAAATAAATACCTCTCTCTGTTTTTGTTTGCTCGCACACGCACACACACAGAGGCAGTTTTTCCTCAAAGCCAGAACGAGAGAGAGAGAGTAAAAGCGATATTTATATAGAGAGCACACCGGGGAGGCCCTGTGAGATTGAGATTTGCCATGGCGACGCACAAGTCGGCGCATCCTCTCGGGCGGTGCCGAGCGAGAGCAAAACGGCAAGCGAAGCGCTGGCAGCGAGGACGAGATAGAGGAAAAATTTTCCTCTATGAGCGAGTGTGTGTGTGTGTGGGAGTTGTGAGGGTTTTTTGCTTGCTGTTCAAATCCGCAGGACGGCCCTTTTCCGCACCTTCATTCACGAACACACAGATGCTTCCAGGAGCTATCGCGATGAGGAGACGATGATGAGAATTTGTACAAGGATGTGTGTGTGTGTGTGTGTGTGTGTGTGTGTGTGTGTGTGTGTGTGTGTGTGTGTGTGCGATTTTATTGTACATGTGGTTGTGAAATGGTAGCAACTTCGGCTCCACGCCAAGGAAGTGTGGGAAAGCGCTAAGACAGGCACGGCGGCGAGCAACGTATTACCGTCTTTCCGAGCGGCCACACAGTTTTGATGGATTATTACGTAAACGGCAGAGGACAGGTGACAACCGAGCCTCGGGGTTGGTTGATTGATAAAAGAAGCGATGTTCAACGCTGGTTTGTGGGACGAATAAATGTAAGGATTTTTATGGCAAAAATTCTTACTAAAAGCATCATGCAAAATGCTGCAAAACGAAACTTCATATATTTCATGTGAGATAGATCTTTTTCTCGGAAGGTTTCATGAAACTGCAAGTGGAAAGCATTTGCAAATTGGACAAGAGGGAGGACACCTCCCAAAGAAACTCCCAAACGTTTTTTTTTTGGGCCCGCTTCACCCAACCCAATTCCACTCTTGCCCTTGAGCGGTAGCGTAGTAGGAGTAGCAGCACCGTCGCTCTTTCTCTTACTCCTCCCACACAAACACACCCACACACACACATATACACCAACACAAGCACGGGCAGGATGAAAAGGGCGCGCCTGGTTTTTGTGCCCGGGACGGGGACCCGGGACCGAACCCACACCGTTTGTCACCGTTTTTTTTCTTCGGGGCGGGCGTGAGAGCAAGATTTAGCCAGTCAAAACGCATGACGAATGGGGCCGCGTTGATAGTCTCCTCTTCATCTCCTATCACTGCCATCGGAAGAACATTTTTCAGCTGATGGTTGTAGAGCATACATGCATTCAGAATCACCAATCATGCTCTCGCGCAAGGGCAGAGAAAACGTGCTTTACAAGCACTAGAGCGCAATGAAGCGCGTGGAGCGCTCGCGCAAACTAATCGCACTCGTACCTGGCAAAGCAAGGAGCTTTTCGGGAGCTTTCAGGGAGAACACGGTAGTAGAGTAATTCATCCAAGTCAGCTTTGTGATGTTCCGTTATTACGATTTTTCTTTTTAAAAACTTAAACCACTTCTATACTACACCAGGCGTCTCCATTGCTTGTAGTAAATTAGCAGGAATTGTTGGAAGGAAGTGTTTCCCCGGCAGTCGCGTGCAAAATGCTGAAGAAGACAAGACACGTATGTTATAGTTCTCCCTTCTTTAAAAAGGAAATAAATTGTTTGGTGTAATTGCGTGTGTCAAATCGTTCGCTGCAACAATAAGCTTTAATTGTTTCTAGAAATAAACGGTTTGCGGTGGTCTTATGCGTGGTTTGTCTATCACTGTGGTGTGCCTGCTTTGCATAATGGCATAACAAACGCAGACCTATTTAACATAGTGCACATTTCAATTGTGCATATATAACGGATTCACACATCGCCCGGGAAACAACATTCGTATCGACCGCTTCTCTACTATCATCTGTGCTCGTGATTTTCTGCTTCCAATATAGTGCCACCGAGTGTGTGAAGCAAGAGGATGGAAAGAGAGAGAGAGAGAACAAGGGAATGTTGTTGTATCGATCAGCGAGCTTCATGTTCAGATAATGATGGCGGCATGAAGGATAAAGTAGAAGGCATGCGGGACAGGGCGACATTCACGTGTATCATTTGTATTAGTTGCACTGCTGGGTTGAGGTGCGTTTGTATGTGTCCATAGGACTCGGCATGCCGGTGTCCGGTGTCATTGCGAGCAAATGCTGGGGGGAAGGAAGATGAGAATAGCCGTGTTTCGTTCATTCATCCCACCATTCATTCATTTGTTCGCCTATTGATTTGTGTGTGGATACACACAAATGGAATATGGGTAACAGCAGAGTGGGGGGAGCAGGTATTACCGCGACAACTTCAGCATCCCCCTTTCGCTCAAATTGGCCACTCTATCACTGTAAGGACAATACGAGGCGTATGTCACACCATATGCTTTCGATGTATCGATCGATGTGATGCACTAAAAAGAGAAAAGCTTCTTCAGTCTGTACTCTCGGCACGCTGACGTTTCATATCGGAACTGATGGAAATGTCACAACTCAATGAGAGCAGAAAAAGCTCACATTGATAAGAAAATGTAGTTTGAAGACTTAAACTAATCGTAAAACCATTTAAAGTGTCCCAAAATGCAACGTTACTGCAACTCAAATGCTCGATGGTGCTTGTGCAGTCTTCTAATATACACGGTTAATTCATAATTGATTATAGCCACCACTGCACCATTTCCTTTTTGGCCCGAGACACGGGGGTGGTGACAAGACAAAAAGGTAGAACATACAGGAAGCCATACTGGAAGAAAGTTCGTTCCACAGGCGGGATATAAAAACGCAGCTAATGACCAATTCTCTATTTGTTCAATTGCTGAACACCTTCCCGCCGTTTGTGGGAGGAAGAAAGAAACCCAAATGCAAAACACGGGGTGGTGGAAGCTTCCGGATGTCTGCACTATTTCCGTTCCCCGTAAGATGTCTCCTCTTGCTTGTCTTGGCGCTGCACCTTCTACAGGAGAGAGTCAGTGCACCTAGACACTACGCGAGCCCGGAGGGGCAAAAGCAATCGCGTTTGGCAACCCGACCGGTCCATAAAGAAATAGCTGTACTTCTGTGGGTTGTTTTTTTTTGTTTTAAATGTCGCGTGCGGTAGGTGTCACAATCAATTAGGCTCTTGGCCGGGAGTGACATGGAAGGAGCGCGCAAAACGAACGCCACACTATTCCATTGCCGGCGGCACCGGATGCTCGCAGCGTCGGTTTCTCGGCCGTCGGTGCTAAATCGGAAGTCAACGCCGCGCGGACACGTTGGAGGGTGGGCGTGTTAGCGGCGGCGGGTAAATGAAGCAAATCTAATCGCAGTAATGGACACCGGACCACCCGACAGCTTCTGCACGATCAGTGAGTGAGTGAGTGAGTGAGCGGTGGTGGTGGGGCATATTTAAAAGAAGCAATGAAAAATAGATTTTACTATCGGTGACGAATCGCGTTCGTTGTTCTGCTGGGTGCTCTGGTGCACCACCAACCAATGCATACAAGAGATACCCATACACAGAGAGAGAGAGAGAAGGAAAGAGAGAGAGCGATAAATACTTTGTTGCAAATCTAATGAAGTTTGCGATGTGTGTGCTTACCCAAAGTGTATTCGCGGACATCGATCCCAGGGCAACAACAGTAGCACAAACACACTCAAAAAGGGTTTAATGTATAAAACAAAAGCCAACATGATCCACCGGACATGGTACTTCCGCCTAAATTGCGCTTTACACTTTCGCCCCTTCTCTTGTTATTTTGCTCTCTATCTCTCTTTCGTTCTTTCCGCCGAGACCAGCAAGCAACGACGTCATCCCGTCCTCGAAAAACCCACACGGAACGGAAACGCGATAGAAGTGGACTCTCTTCCTCTCTTCAATTTCTCTCCACTTGTCTCTTTATGCTTGCTCTCTGGATCTCTCTGCGCGCCCGGTCTCTGCACAGAATAAATGATACACACACACAGCATTTTGGAGACTCGCATCGACTCGCCGCTTGCGGTAAAACCCTGCTCTGCCGGAAGTGAGATGATTGACAGTTTGGGCTTGAAAAAAAAAATAATAATAATAAAAAAAGCAGTGAGATGTGAGCACGAGGGCACAACATTGGAAGCAGCAACAAAAACAAACAAACAAGAAAGCAAACCCCGACACACATGTGCTTCATTTTCCGGTTTGCGTTTAAAGAGCCTCTTCTTTGGAGTGACACAAAACGGTAAAAAAGGAACTAAAAAAATTATTAGAAAGAAACAAGATTGCAGTTGGTGCGGGGATCTTCTTTGTGTACGTTACCCAAACCCCATTATTCATTGTGGGAAAGCTGGTGTTTTTGGGATGATCGGTTCTACATGTTACTGACCTGTGGAAGAGACGGAGAGAGAGAGAGACCAAAGAAACGGGATTATTAAATGATTGATTAAATGCAAACTGTGAAAACGGGATAATTTGCAATGGTATGAAATCTAAATCCCTTTCTGTTTAAATGTATGCGCTCTCAAACTGTTAACCCTTGCCCTCTGTCGATCATCGTAATTAAGCGCTGCTGGACATTAACCGGCCGCCCCACCCGCCGGCGGTACACATTTTGTCCTTCCGTCTTTCCCGCGTGCTTTAGCCATGACATCACAAAAGGCGGAAGGAAGGAAGTTTCAATTTATCACACACTCACGCCAACAACTCTTCTGAGCGTGTCCGCCGTACGATGCCAAAACGACGCGCACTTGCTGCTTGCTTGCTTGCTTGCGTGTGCAGAAAACAGAACCCAAAATAGGAATTGCCATTAGGAACGGAGCGCGAAACCCGTCGCCGCCACCATCGTGTGTGGTGTGATGTCGCAGGTCTAAAACGAGCGGAAGTACGTCCGGACGTACGGTTAAGTGTTGGCTTCCGTTGGTGCAGTGGCGGCTGATGTCGCTAAGACACACACGCTTCGGCGGGCTAAATTCTTGTATGTTGTATTGCTAAAATCACTTTGCTATTGAGAGAAATAAAGCGAAAACAAACAAGCAACAAACCTTACAGAATTTGGTTTGTATCCTGTCCTTTCGCTAACTTCGTTACCACGGCTCCCCCATTGCGATGGGTAGTTTCCTGTGCCGAGGACCAGCTTAAGGGACGTTAAGGGTTCGTTCAAAGAAGGATCTATTTTTAGACAGTGCCACACGCCAAAGTATTCCCTGTGTTCCCTGTCCCCACAAGAAACAGAAATTTAATTTATAACCCATAACAGAGAGATAGGGAGAGGGGGGGGGAGCGGTTTGGCGACAGTAGCAGCACTACCCATCTAGCGCTTTTGCATGTTTGGGCCCTGGAAATCGTTTCGCGCTATTCCTAAGAGCCATCCACACAACCCAAAAATAGGATATCCTTCTCCGTTTGATAGCGCATCGATCGGTACACAGCACCATTCGCGCCATCCATCCTGCTTCCTGTGAATTTTGGAAGCTTTGGAGAAGGGTAAAAGATGTATACAAAAAAAAAAAAAGATAAAATAGGCAAAATTACGTTACGGTCAATGAAGATGCCTATTTTGCTCCAAGGCAGTTATCAAAAATAGAACACCTCCTTCCATCGACAGCGCATCGAGAGGCTGTCGCACAGACCTAATTAACCGGCGTGACGTATGCTAACCAGGCACACATTGGTGTGTGCTATTTTCCACTACGCGAGCTATATTTCGTTTAATTATGTGGTAAGAGATATTTTTATCGCTTTTTTAGGCCGGGCTACATTGATCGTACTCGCAAGCGTAATTTCGATTTTCACTAGCGCATCTGGCGTCGGCTAACCGAAGCATTTTGCCAAACAATTTGAGGCTGCTCCAGAAAATACGTTATTTTTCCATGTTTTACACTTTAACTGGACTGGGAAAGCTCTGTAATTGATACATAAATATGTTGTGCAAGTATTTCAGCCGTTTTCGCATCAAAAAACGGTGAAAAAACTACTTAATTTGGAAATCCGGCACGACCCTTCCCCCGACGACCAAAAAAAGCTTTCACCAGCCGCCGCCAGATGCGCTAGTGAAAATCGAAATTACACTTGCGAGTACGATCAATGTAGCCCGGCCTTTAAAACCACATTGAACAGCGAAAGTTCTGATTGGAATGTGACAATGCAATCCAATTGGAATCTAGCAGAATGAATACAGAACATGTCGGGAGCATTGCATACATTTAGGCGGATTATTCTGTGCGATGTTAAGAGATGGGGACGGGTGAGATGTTTAGGGCGGCACGCATAAAACAATTATATTACAGCTCGAGCCGAATTGGGAATATTGTGCTGCTCATCTATGCGCCTAACCCTCCCCCCCCCTTCCTCTTCTATCTCTTATATCATCCAAAACAGAAACGTCTTGGAGACGGCGAAAGATTTATCTCATGGGGTGTGCTTCTAATGCCTAAGTAAATCCTCCAAGAACACACACCAGGGGGGAAAAAAAACCTGGGGCCGTCCAGTAAAGACGACAACGACTGCTGCTGCGTCACTTCCCGTCACTGCTGGTGATAGAAATATGCTACAGCATATTTCTTCCACACAAGCGGATGGCTGCGCTGGGGTGCCAGAGTAGGCGCAGTAGAGTCAACGAGGGGCCATCATTCTGTTTTTAGCCAGGAAAAGATGGATTGCTTCCTTCCGCTCGCCCTGTTTAGGTCGTTTGCCGTGATTCCTTGTAATGATCGTTCCCTTTTTTTCTGTCTCTCTCTCTCTCCCCGTGCTCCCAGTAATTACAACCGCACACCACACACAAGGTCCCTCTTTGCTTTCCTCGCTGCTGCTCTTCATTTACTCGGTTGTCGTAAATAACAACAACAAAACATCCTAAGATTCGATCGAAATTCTAGGTTATATATTCTTAACACACGACAACGATGACGGGGGGAGATCACCAACGAGCTGACCAACCAACTTTCCAATCAATTCCAATGCTTAGGGTGTACGGGTCGACAAAGAAATCGAAAAAATGACCGTTTTCATTTTGTCTCCAAAAAACAAAGCTGTTGTTACAAGCTTTTTTCTTCCTGCGCCGGGATTTAGCTCCAGGATGAGCGCAAGAGAAGCACAAAAAGAACGAAAACATAAATGTATCGCAACAAACAACAACAGAAAAGGAGGGCACACATGTTTCGGGGAAGATCCCGGAAGGGAGCAGAACAGACAGGCTGGAAGGAAAAGAGTGCGAGAGGTCCCTGTGCTATCTTTAGAAATGGGCCTCAACACCGAGAAGGGCATAATAGGGCAGAAGCAGAGCATCATCATATCTAGCGAGGGGACCGGATGTTGAAGATACGGAAACCATCGTTCGAACACACCGGGGAAGAAGGGAAGATACACACACAGACATACACAATAGTGGAATGAAACTAAAAACATATGCACGTTGCGTGCGCTGCATGTGTGCTCTTCACTCACGTCGGTGCCTGAGATCCATGGTGCCACACCACCACCCTCCGATTGCAGTCTTGAAAGACACTGTCTCAAAGACCCTCTTCTCTCGCGGGCCCTGTCATCGTCGTCGTCGTCCGCCAGACAGGAAGTTACGGCCTGGGGAGTCTCAAATTACCCTTCGGCGGCAATCATGCTCATCCCGCGCGCGCCCGGCGGATCAAATGCGATCCACCACCCCTCTCTCTTACAGCGCGCTTCGAGTAGGATCGCGATCGTGCAGCGCATCATGCAATTCTTCCACGGGGCAAAAGGGGGCAGAGGCAGAGCCGAGGGTGGGCGCGGTGGCGGTTGCACGCGGCTAAAAGGAAAATACATTGCAACCGAAAATAGAACACCCTCCGCCAGGCCAGCCAGCGCGCGCAGCACACCGAGCGCGCACTTTTCCCGAAACAGCAACCAGCATCAACGCGCGCGCCCGAGAAAAGATTCTTTCCCTGCCTCCACTCTACTACCCATCCACCCCCATCAACCACTTTTTCTTAGAGAGTGTGTTCTTGTGTCATTCACTGGCTGGCGCGGCTGTTGCGTGCGAGTCAGTCTGCGGGGAATTCCGGAATGGGGCGGCGGCAGAGTTTGGGGACCCTTCCCTTACTGTCTGTCTGCTTGGGGGTCTGTGTCCCGCTCTGCTGGGGGTCGCGCTTTGGCGCATCCTATACGCCCCCCGTCTTCAAGAAGCTGACATGGCGTAACATGAGTGGCGTTGGGGGGACGTCCGCCCCCCTTCGGATGTGTTAGACCGACCACGCAGCCACACGCCGTTCTATTTTGGAGACAGTATGTTTCGTGTGTGTGTTTCTATCTGTTCTTCTTTACTTAAGGCCAAAGGGGGGGGAGGCAAAACCAAAAGCAAAAAGGAAGTAAGAGATCGTAATAGTAAACACAAAGCGGGAAGATGAGAGTCTGCTTTCTCCTTCCGTCGCGTGGCGTCGGCGGCGTTGCGAAGGTTTTTGGAATTCGCTACAAAGATGCACCCGCCGTCCGCTCGCATAAATATGCAATTCCTTGGAACGTGCCTTGCCGACGGTCGATTGGATCTATTTTAAGCGGTAAATTAAAATATCCATTCGCCGCCATCTCCCACACAGTGTCTCTGTTTTGCTCTGGCCACGTCTGCTGTGAGGTTTGTGTCTGTGGGTTGGAAGTTACATGCAGCTCTACCGGCTACTGGCGCTAGCTAATAACCTACCCAGGCGCTGCCAAGATGTAATAAGGGAGGAGGGGCCGTTTGAAAAGCCGTTAAATAAGGTCTATTTTCAGAGTGTTGATGAAAAATTTGGATATTATTCCTGGAATTGTTTACAATTGACACGATATTTTGACTTGAAGGCCCCTATTTATGGAGCAGCTTTTTTGTAATTTTTTTGCAAATTTAGCAGCATTTAATCAAGAATTTTGTATCATCCCTAAAAGCAGGCTAATGTTATAACTGTTTGATGAGTAAAAAAAGCAATTCTAGTCCTCCTTTCATCAATCTCTGTCTAGAACCTTCCTCAAAAAAGCAAAACAAAACGACTGCCAATATCTCCACTGTTTGAAGTCAGCAATCATCAAGTAAACCATCAATTGCACACACATGATGCTGGCCCGCACAGCCCCACGACGACGCACAAGAGAGCCTGTCTTTTTGTTAGGTCTGCGTGTTTCGGCGCCTGTTTTGTGTCCGTTCAATGACCCAACGAGGACGGCAAAACAGGGACCCGGCGCGCGCAAACGATTTCGCAGATGGAACAGAACAGAACTTAAAAAAACACCACACCCGGAATAAGAACGATGAAGGCAAAGCAACAATCAACGAAGGCGAGCGTAAACAATCGAGAGGGAAGAGATAGAGAGAGAGAGCAGAGCAGAGAGCTCCTACACATGACGCGCCGCCACATAGCGTGGACGAAGGCGCAAAAGTGCAATAACAAAGCAAATGCAATTTTGTTAGTGTGCGCCCCTCACTCCATTTGCAACGCCCTCCCCTCTCCGCTATCCATCCTGTATCGCTCACCGAAACACAGTTTGTTTTCATGTTCAATTTTACACCCCTTGTTGCGGGGAGAAGAATAGCGAGCGAGAAGGAGAAGAATGGCGCGATGAGCAACCCCGCGCGGCCGCGGCAAAAATAATCGTCTGCGGCTGCAGCAAGCGCGCGTTCTGTTATCAAATCAAAACAAAGCCGTTCGTCGTCGGGTCGGGTCCGGTGATGGTGGCTCCTTGCGCCTTCGGGGGATATTGCTTCGCTTTTTTGCAGCCACCAGTGCGCGCCTCTCTTGTGCAAGTGGTTAATTTTGGAGTCCGTAAAATGCATTTGCCGCCAAAGCAGCAGGCAAATGGTAAGCGGAAAGGTTCCGATAATAATAGCAGGGTTTGCGCGCTAACGTGCGATAAGGCCCTGCTGCTGTGGTGCAACACCAAAACAGGAGGACCTAGATGTGTGCAAGTAGGCGGGAGAGAAGGACATAAATCAGACCAGTGACTTCTTCAATGATTGCCTAAATCCTGAGCATTGGTTTCAGATCTTGAGCACAGTTTTAATCAACGGTTTGTATTCAGTTCAGTAATCTTACCTGGATCGGTGGAGATGATGTCTAGCGTGCCCAGAATCTCCTTGTAATCTCGGCACAGTACCTGCGGTGACTGTGTGTTGATGATGTGCTCCAGTACACGCGGAT
Source organism: Anopheles quadriannulatus (assembly GCA_000349065.1). Classification (NCBI taxonomy): domain Eukaryota; kingdom Metazoa; phylum Arthropoda; class Insecta; order Diptera; family Culicidae; genus Anopheles; species Anopheles quadriannulatus. Next base: position 424,411 of record KB667398.1, read on the forward strand.
AGCAATCTCTGCAAAGACATAGGGTAGAGGATAAAGGAAGAATATTGGTTAGTTGAAAGGTTCTAGAGTCTCAAGATGTATAGGGTATTCAAGTTAGGGCCTAACTTTGTTGATCAATTTGTATCTTCTGCAATATTCTTGCCCTTAAACAATTCTCCTGATAGGACATAAGGCCTCAAATTGGATTCACCGTGCCCTGCGGGAATGTTACAGTCTATACACCCCACCCCGCAAGCCGGAAAACAAGCTTCATAACAAGTAACGCCGAGACCACACCGCGATCGCTAGCTTCAAAGCCCCAACCCGATCCAACTTCCAACTGGAAGAACTGGGTTCGGAGCCCAAGCCAACAACAGCAACAACAACAAAAAAGGCCCCCCAAAGAAGAGAAAAGATCCCGCGAAGGAATCCACCTCAAAAAAGCCGGTTCTCTTCGCGCACCAGTCGGGCGGGGCACATCACTCCCAGCGTTTGTCCGGTTCTCTTTGGAGCCTCACCGGTCATCTCCCTGCATTCCTTCCTCACACTGACTGTGCTTGTTAAATATGCATACACAAATCTAACTGTAAAATGCCGCCCCGCCATCGCGGCCATCGGGGCTGTGGAATGTGGCAAGTGTTTTATTGGCATACCATCACTTACCAACTGTGCTTCCTTTATGCTCTCTTCTACCACGGCAATCCCCCTATCAACGTATGACAATTTGGCATTCGCCACCACACACACTAACACTCTCTTTCTCTCTCCTTCTGCTGCCGTAACGTCGCAACGCCACGGAGTATGGCATATCCCTACTATTCCTTCGCTTTGCTTTCTTCCGATTCGAAAAGATGTTGATTTCTAGTCGGATTTTTTGTTTTGATTTTTATTTCTCTCTTATTTTATCTACGAACCATGTTTCCTTTTCTGCGCCGCGGCTGCTTCTTCCCTTCCAATTCCTGCCACCAGCCCGAGCCCCACCAAGCCAAGGAGGCATTCCATTCCATCATCACACAACCGAGTGGCCGTTAGGTGACATAAATACCTTCGAGCGAGCAGCAAGACGGGGAGCTTGGAGCAACCCGTCGTCGTGCAACAAACTCCGGCAGAAGATTTGTGCGAAAAGAGCACTAGCATCATTTCCATGCCCAAAGCGTACAAACAAACGCGCGCGCGCGCGCGAGATAAATGGAAAGAAAAGCTCGCAGCAACAGCAGCAGCAAAAAGACTTGCAAAAGACGGGTATTTTAAAGACGAAAAACTTCAAAAAAAAGGAAGCATGTTATAAGAAAATGTAGAAGAGCATCAACACATCAACAGCAGCAGCAAGGGTATAGAACAGTAGAAATGATCGAAAAAAAAGGAGTTATGCAAAGAAAAAACGGGAGAGGAAACAACAGCCACAACAAAAGAAGAAAAAAAGCCAATGAAAATATGCTTCTGCTGTTGCTGCGGCGAGATAGACTGTCCGAGGGAAGGACAGGACACATTCCAAGGTAACGGGGCCGGGGGCGCGGTGATGCCGCCCGAACGAAGAAAGCAAGCAAGCGAAGGGAATCCCAAAGAGATGGAAACAAGATGAACCTCACACACTCACACAGGGAAGAAGAAGAATTGGTATGAACGAACTAGCTTTGTTGTGAGCGTCTCCCGCTCCCCGCCCGTGCTGCCACCCCACCGTTTGATAGCACGACGACGGACTCCTTCCTTTCCACAACCCATGACCATAAGCGATCATACAAAAAAAAAAAAAACGGACAGGAGGGCGGACGCGAAACGAGAGGACACAACTCCGAGCTCCCGGAGGCCGCCGCAGACAGAACGGAACGCGGTGTTACGAGTTTTTTTTTGTTTTCGCCCTTTTCCCCCACAGCTCGCCGAAACAGGCTCTTCTTCCCCACGTACGTATCACCATCATCATCAGCATCTTTCCGTCCTTCGGCCAATTGATTTTTGCCCAACAATTTTTTGTTGTTTTTTGTTGAAGGGGTTTTGGTGAGAGAGGCTGGACAACAAGCAGCCTTTCTTCAAATGTAAATCTCCCCAACGCGCACGCATCTTACCAAGCCCAACAGGGACGACGACGACGGCCATCGAGTTTCTGGTTTGCTTCTGTTGCTTTCCCACATCTGGGTGCCCACTTCATCTCTCGCAAAACTTCAACAAACCCCCTCCCTTCGTGGGGATGCCATGGTCCTTTTTCCCCTACTCACTCTCTCTTTCTCTCTCTCTCTCTAAATGTAAATGGAAGGAAGAGATCCCTTTGATTTCGCTTGCGTTTGAACGGCGGCGGCAAATGATCGTCGCTCCGCGGCGGACGAGAGATCGCGCGAAATGGGAGGGGGGAGAAGAAGCGGTCGGGAAAGTTAAGGTATGTGAAGGACCCAGAGCACAACCCACCACACCACCCAGCACAATTGGAGGGGTATAGAAACGGGGGGGGGGAGGAGGGAGGTAAGTTTCGTTGAGGAGTCAGACTTTCTTTCTGTCCCGCGGGGCTTGGCTTGCCCATAAACCCGTCGTTAACTCCGGCCATGAGGCTGACGGAGTAAGGGTGGGGTGGGATGAGTGGGATTGGGGCGAGGGGAATTGTTTTCGTTCCGTTCCGGGAGTACGGCGAGAGGCGGAGGGCTGGTTTTTGTTTGTCTGCCTTCCCACTGCCTTCCTTACGACTCCGATACACACACAGAAAGAAGACCTATAACGACGACACCCCGGGTATGCCGGCCGGCCGGCATACATGCTCTGCGTGCGTGTGTGTGTGTGCCACATGCACGCACTCTCCTTTATGCACGCTCGTTCGCTATCGATCAACAGACACACTGGTTCACTTGTCGGTCATTGACATCCGACCAGCCCCCCCACCGCCACAACCCAAAACACCGCCTCCTGCTCTCTCTCTGGAGGGGGTGCGGAGTGGTGTGTAGCCACCAAGCTTACAGCGGTCGATCGATTTGTTTGCTCCACAGAGACCTCCCCGGTTGTGTTTTCGTGCAAGCGTTTGTGTTTTGTGGCAACGAATGTATTACCAATAACAAAAAAAGCCCACTTCCCCTTCAATATTCCTCCTCCATGTTGTACCCCATACGAACACACACACACACAGGCACAGAGCAACAATGTAACTGAGGTATTGGCCGATCTTTTGTATCGGAAGTTGGAAGCTTAGGCGGAGCGCTTTGGAGCAACTTAATTCCTCGCTAGACTATTCGCGGAGAAGAACCACCACAAACCACACACAAACAGTGATAATTGTTGTTCCCCAGGGGGGAGAAGAAGGAGGAGAAGGTGGAGGTATAAACATTTCTGGCATGCAAAACAATCTTCTCCATACTCTGTTGCTCCAACCGGGCTTGGGCGCGTGTTCCTCTACACACCACGGCTTCCTTGGAATGTGTACACACACACACACACCTTTCCCGAACGCCGCCGCCAAACCCGTTAGATCCCACGAGGAGTCCTCCCGCTGCTTGACTAGCATATTTCCACGCGTCTTTTCTCCTTTTGCTGGCTCCGTTCATTCCAATGTGTTCTGATCCCCTGTCTAAGCATCCCCTGTGTGCTGCTCGTGGGCTCGCTTTTATGCAGGAATGTGGGGCTTTGGGGGGAGTTTGGTCAAGTAGTACGGTTAGAATTACCGATCCATCCGTGTAGCGCCTGGGTAGTACCGGTTCGCAAGGCGAGATCATCAAGATCGTCTATTGCTGAGTTGGAGAAGTCGTGCCATATCATATTCTGCGCCAAATTCCTTGACGTTTTCAATGATATTATCAAAAGTTTGGCTCCTCTCCATACCGAAATATGGTTGTTGAACAAAACAATTTTCTTTGGAGAATCGTCTTCAAAACTCTCAATTCTTCTGAAACTGGACAACTTCATTTAACGATTTGGATCAATGTATCCCTTTGGCAATTGGCTACTATTCCCTATAACGCGCGCCCCTTAAACCAGACCAAAGCTTCACACTCCTCAGTACTCCTTACACAAGAAGTGAATGGCGCGCGATCGCACGACTAGTAAGAAGATGTGTGTGTGTGTGTGTGTAAGGTAAAACTCCGTAGAAATGGGAGCCACAAAACACAAGCCTACCCCAGCGGCGAAGCAGACCTAAAAGAAGAGCTCCAAAAACCCTTCGGAGGCCACATTCCAATGGAAAGAGTGTGCAGAGGAGCGAGGGACCCACACCAGCGAGGCCGGCAGCGGGCTGAGTTCTTCCCTCCCCACCAATGCTTTTCCCTCCGCTTCTAGGAGGGGAGTTGGACACAGTGCTGGGCACATGAAAAGTGCAGAGTTTTCTTCTTGTTTGGGCTGGCTTGGACAGATTCCTGGTAACTGAGCAGGGGAAGAAGCCAGTACACACACAGGATGGAGTACGATGCCCTCGGGGGGTATGGGGTTAAAAATATGCCGCTGTCGTCGTTCGAGTGGTGAATATGATATGAATGCCAGCGTGTTTATGTTTTCGTTGTTTCTTTTTTTTTTCGTATGCAAACGATGCGACGGGCGGGAAAAGGAAGCTCAAGCTTAATGAACAATTTTTTACCATAGTTAAATAGAACGAATTGCAAAAACAATAAGTTAATGCCGCAAAACAGAAGGTTCAAGGCGACGAACCTCAAAAATGTGTTTCAATTACATTTGTATCAACAGTAAACTTCCCGCAACCGTCCCTTTGCACCTGTGATCACGCCAGTGAAGAGTGTGCACAGCATGGTGGGCGCCCTCGTTACCCCCCCCCCT
>KB667398.1:446942-521304 GCA_000349065.1 Anopheles quadriannulatus
ACACGTTGTGTGTGTGTGTGTGTGTGTGTGTGTGTGTGTGTGTGTGTGTGTGTGTGTGTGTGTGTGTGTGTGTGTGTTTGTTTGTGTGTGCGTGTGTACTTTATATTCTATCTCTTTTCCGAACCATCGTACCGGCCTTAACAAATGTGTGCTCCTCCCTGCTAAAAAGAGAAATAGAAGGAACGGGCGAAGAGCAGCCGCATGAAGAAGCTGCTACAGGGAGTCGTCGAGCCCCAACAAGAAAAAAAAAAACGCCAGACGATGAGACGATCCACCCAGTTTGTGGATCACACAATTTACTACGGAAAGTGAAGCACCGTCGTTTCGATACAGCATGTGCGCTTCGTCCTCCCCCCCAACCCTCTCTTCCGCACACACGTGCGTGTGTCGCTTTCCAATTTGATTCATGCGCTCCCGCGGTTATTCTGCCTTCCCGTCCAACTCTTCCGACACTACGTGCTAACTACGGCGGATCACAGAGCTCATCAACGAAGAGGAGCGCTCGGAAAGCTTTTCTCACGGCTCTCTGCGTTTTCTATATCAGTTATTCTCTCTCTCCCTCTGTCTCTTTTTCTCCAGCAGGCAGCAGTGTTACCCGGGATTAGAGCGTGCGGGTAGAGCAGAAAACGGAACGCAAAATAAACACAACCGAGGTACGGTGGAAACAAACAGGAATTGAAGAAACCCCCGAACGGGCGGGAAAACTTGTCTTCATCAATAATGCACCCTCCTTCTTTTGCGTCCGCGTTGCGTGATGCAATACATTTTTCAAGGCGTTTTTTTTAAGACGAAAAAAGCTTCATCCAGAGTTTGGTTCAAATCGGCATCGAAATGATGATATAGCACTGTCTTTCGTTACACTGGATTTAAACTCACCTTTATCGTTTCATTCCAGCGCAATACTTTCTCCCATCAGAACAGCAAAGTTGCTTCACTACTGGTGTGTTTGGTGCAGTCATGTTTTTTATTTCCACTACAGCAAATTTCCACATTCTTCTTCGGCAGCGCAGCATAATGTATCAACATCTTCCACAAATTTTCGCCCAAGCAGTGCTGTGTGAGGTTTCAGAAAGTATGTGTGTGTTAGAGTGTGTACTGTGAAGGCGCACGCGCACCCGCCGAAAACACGCACTTTTCTTCACGGGTGAAAAACCACACTCGATTTCCCGATAGGCGATGATGCTGGAGGGTCTGTGTTTGTGTGCAGGTGTTTACGGGGCTGGGTAGAAGCCAAAACAAAATTGTGTCCACCTTCGATCGCGGAGAAGATTGATTCGATCGCGAATGGTTCACACGCTGATAAACATTAGCATCTCTCTCTCTCTCGCTCTCCACGCGGTCAAACCGATAAATTGTTAGCTGGGTATTGCCTCGTGCAGGAACACCACACCGGAATAACACAGAGGGAGGCGGAGGAAGCACAACACAAACGCGCGCGCACACACACACACACACACACACCACCGACAGAGCGCAATGATAACGCACGGCGCGCGTGTGGATGGTACCGAAAAAAAAGGGGAACCGTTGGGCATTTGTGTTGAGGAGGAGGAGGAGGAGGAGGAGGGCGGCAGGGGGTTCATAGTTATATGCCCTTCTCACTCGCTCAAGCTCACTACGTTTGCATCTTGTTCACACGCACATCACCACAGTCGGCCCGTGGACATCTCCTCCACCGCGCTCGCTGCGCGCGCTAAAGCTCGCCAAGGCCACCACCCCAAATCGAAAGAGAGCGAGCACAAGAGCTGGCTGATACGAAAACAATGCCACACACAGTCGCAGCCCGATACGTCCGCTTGCGCTATCCTTTGCTGTCCTGGTGCGAAGCACACCATCCACCGTGCACTCTGCATCTCGCTTGCGCAAACGGGCGAGAGAGCGCGAGCGCGCGCGCGCGCAGCCCCGTGAAGGAAACCGGCCGCGGGGCGGGCTGGCTGGCTGGCTGGGCAGCCGAATCCGGAAGTTCGAGTGAAAAATTCCATCAGGTTGATGAAGATGATGCTGCGTCGTCTGCACACACATACACACACAGTCACGTACGTACGGGTTGTTTTTTGGTCGGTTCGATTCGTTTGTGTGCGTTGTGGCGGTGGTGGTGTTGTTTCTTTCCCTCCCGAAAAAAGAAGCGAGAAGGTGCACGCGGCATTATTTTTCCTTCCTCGCCCTGTCGCACCGTAACACACACACACACACACACACACATGAGTATCTCACACAAACGCACTGCCAGAAACGCACGCACGCACACACACGCATGTATACTAATACACATACACGTAGAGACGCACGTTGGACGTTGAACCACACTACCGCGTAGCGGGTGCGCGTACAGTCAAGCACACACCAGCACTCACAAACACGCACACACCCATGCACGCGTTCGTTGCGTACGCGCAGCACCAAAGCTCCGTGGTGTTCGATCTACCAGGAGGCCCAAGCGCGCATTAGCCTTTGCTTGTATCGATGTGTGATTGATTCTCAGCGTGTCTTAAAACAAAAATGCTTCCAACCAGCAACCACCAGTGGGAGGGGTGGGGAGGAAAACACACACTAAAAAATTCGTTCGCATCACACACACACACACATCACCCGCCGCACGGCGCGTTTTTTTTTTCACCACGACGGCTCTGCATTTCTGCGTGTTTTTACGTGCGGATCGGGGGGACCTTCCAATTTCCAGCGCGTGAGAGAGCGCGAGAGCTGAACGCGTACACCGCACACCAGTGTGCGAGAGAGCGACAGAGAGAGAGCGCATAAACTTCAGCGAGCGCGCGCGCGCGCGTTCGCTTGCACGCTGGTGAGGCTTTCTCTCGCTTTAATCCGGCGTGCGAAGCCAATGACGACAATTCATTAGCACTTCATCATCATCGTCGCGGTCGCCGCCGTCATCGTGATCATTATCATCATCGTCGTCGGCCGCCAAGTGACCGATGGTGGTGGTAGTAGTAGTACGGTCGCTACGGTGAACCCGAAAATATTGCGTTTCTTCCGCAGCACCGCGACGACATCGACGATGCGGCCGCTCATCGCCGTCGTCGTCGGCGACAACAACGGTAACGGCGGCCACCATTTTCTTTTCCGCCACGGCCGTGCGGCGAATGCTTCTTCCTTCGAGCTCGCACATTGTTTTTCGCTCCCTGCTGGGTGCTTCCTCCCTTTTTTCCGGAGGGAATTTTCGTTTCGTGTTTTGTTGTATGTTTGTGTTACTTCTTTACTTTAGTTTAGTTTCGTGTTCTTCACTAACAAAAAAAAAACAATAATCGTGTTTTTGTCACTCGCACTGTTTGAGTTTTTCACGCAAGAAGCACGCACACATGTGTACACACACTTTTTTCTTCAGTGTTACTTCCTTGCACAGCCATTTTTTGTTTTTGGCACCACACACAAAAATGTTTCACCGTGCTGTATTTTTCTTTTTTTGTTACAATCGTCACACCCTCACACACTGCCTGCCTGTGGCCATCTTCCACCCACTCTACTGGGACAGCTTGTTAGGTTGCAAGTTTAGCCGCCTGTGCTCTCACTTTCTTCGCAAGGGCGCAGAGCACGCCTGCCAGAGAAGCAAAGAATCCCGCGCACACACACACAACACACACGCACACAATTTGCATGCGCAATTATTAATTGCCAAAAACTATCCACACACATCTGTCCCACGCGGGGTGGCGATGGATGGTGAACGAGCGCGCGGAGACGGCAACCACACACACACACGCGGGAACAGGAGGTGAAAGGGAGAGCGCGCACGGGCACAGCACAGTGAGCACAGCAGGGCAGAAGGGGTGGTAGGTACACACAGCCGTGCTGGGAGCAGCAATAACAAAAACAACAAACGCAATCGCACCGGATCAACGCTCGACGTACCTCCGTCGCCACTAACGCACTCAGGCCAAATGCGACAGCACAGCACCGTGCGGAGAATGTGTGCCCGCGCTCTGTGTGCGCTCTTTTGGGTTTCGCGCGATCGTGTTTCTCAGCGGCGCGTTCCCCAATCCGGTGCCGAGCCCACGGCCCGACGGTATTGCGTTCGGCGAAACGCGCGCACTCACCCAGAGGCCAGGCGCAGGCGAACGATGGCAGGCAGCGGGAGCGAGATGGATGCACAAGGGGAGAGAGAAGGTGCCGGTTCTCGGCCTTTCTGTTTGACGAACCGTTGGGCAGCGGTGTGTGCGAGCGAGTGCGCCGGAACGGGCGCGAAAGAGAGCGAGCGACAGGGCGCTCAGCGCTCTCGCCTTCTCGCTCTTGCAGAGCACAAAACTCTCGCAGCGCCACCGAAAGCGGCGTGAGTTCATCCCACAAAACCAAAGCCCCGTTTTCAGAGAATGAGTGACCGCCGGCAGAAATTTCGCTCGAATTCTACGCCGTTGCGTCGTCGTCCTCCGCCGTGTGTCGTGCTACATACATGCCAGCACATTAACTTTACTTTTTTGTATTCCTCTTCCCAGCGCTCCCTCAGCAATGGTGGAAGAGAAACGGCACGCACGCGACACGCACGGAACGCGCGTTACAATGGCGCACACACACACACACACACAATCATGCACCAACTCAGAATGGCGGAAAAAATGGTCGTCTCACACACACACGCTCAATGATACACACGCACCGTCCCGAAACCGAGTCCTTTTTCGTATCCAAAGGCAGAGCAAAAATGCTTCCTTTGCGCGTCAAAATAAAGCATCCACAGAACCATTCCTGTGGATTTTTATGGGTTCAAGCTTGATTTGTTGTTTGTGTGACGGGCACGGATCATTGTGCGTCGTATTATGGGTCATTACATTCGATACGCGATGGTTTTCCCTAGCAAATCAATGAGGCGGTAGATCCTTATCGCGTGCTCCTTATTGCGAGAAAAGTAAAACATTGCACGCACGTCTTAGACGGTCGGCAGAGTTTCACTAGGTTGGGCTGCTTTAAAAAAAAGTGTCTCAAATTAACAACTAGTGATAGATACAACAACACCAAAATTAAGGAAATTCGATCTACGGTTTATTTTTCCAATTAACTTTCATAAAAGCTCTCTTTCAAGTAGATACAAATCGTGCAACGAAATTCAATCATTAAGGTAGGACGCTCAATGTTTCCCTATCCGAATGAACATAAACATAAAATATTGTATATCAAATGCTTTTGGCGGTGATTGATACTTTCTACAATGCTTAATTGGGATACTAAACGAGTTTTGATTAGCGTTCTTTTGAAGTTGATTTGTATCAAGAAATTTGTAAAAACCAAATCAAATTATCAATCGTATTTAATAAATTCGCCCAAACACTCAAATTTTCGTAATCATAAACGAATGTTGCAACAACACCCCCAAAAAAAGCTAAAGGATGTGGGGGAAAGCTTCCTACACCCACTTGCCAGTATCTTCGTATCTTTCGATTTATTTCGACGTCACTCCACCATCGCCCCCTGCTCGCAGCATCCGCGGCCCGGGGAGCCAGGCAGTCTGCTATCCGCGTCTGTGTAGTGTAGTATACGTCTCCTTTCCACTCCTTTGCGTCATGCCGCCGCCACCACCAACGCTTTTTGCCCGAACCTCCACCCTCCTTTGCGCCGAACTTCCACCGTCTGTTCCGTTTGGATGCGAAGAGCGTGGGCGTTGTTCCGCCCGTTCCACGGAGAATGTGTAACTGATAGTTACTTCCTGACCGTCCGGGGGAGGCTCTGTAAAGCCCAGCCGGCCAACAGTGACGAGCGATAATTACCTAGTGAAAGATGTATCTCAATCGTTGATGGTTGATTATTGCACCCATTTTGTAGCCGATTAGCTTAAACGGTTTGCTGGAGCGGTACACACGCGTATCGTTCGTTTTTATCGCCCCCTCCCGAAGGCTGATATCATATACATAATGGCATCATAGGAATGTGAAACATTGCTCCGAACAAACGAGTGTTATCTACAGGGAAACACATTTTGCGGACCTCGGCGCAGGATTTGCTGATTGCCACAAACACTTCCGGAATTGAAGCGTGAATTGGATATTGCTACAACTAATTTGGCCAGAAATTCATTAATAACTAGATGAACAATATTATCAACACTACTTCTTTGCTCTTTTAGATAACGTGTAATAGTTAAAATGCATTAAAACATATGAATAATTCACCCAACATATTAAGATACTGATCGTGGATCTTACAATGTAATAAATTCATCGCACATCTGTTTTGAATTGTAACAACAGAATTCTATCCTCATTATACCACTATCCAAATATCCAATCCCCCGGAGCCTATTAGTCGCAAAGTTCAACTCTTCATGCCACCAGAGCATCATTAAACCTGCAGCATCAAATGAACAAAAAAAAGGCAATCCACTGCCCACAGCTAATCAATCTCCCCGTGTCCATTGATAATATCGCACATTAAAAATCTGCGACCAAACTGGCACGCACGAAGGGTGATAGGAGTTTGCAAAAACAAAAACTAGCCAGATAAGCCAACGAGAAGGGGAAAATTTAAAACAAAAAAGAAAAACACACACACACACAACAGGCGCGCACGGCAGAAACGACAGCAACGTGCTAATATAAATAATTCATCGTTGGGCACATCGTTCCGAAAGCCTTGCGAATCGTTAGCAAGTGTGGCACCAAATGGTCTGGACGGGATGACGACGGTGATGATGACGATGATGATGAAGAGGAAGTGGATGGTGTTACCCTGCTGCTTGCGGGAAAAGCTTCTTTTGCGATAAAAAAAAATAACAACAACAACAAATCAACTGGGCCGCGTGGTTTCGCTGTCAAACGCGCGTCAGGTCAGAGCAGTAAGGCAAATTCTCCCCGAGCGGTCACACTGTGGTCAGTCAGCTATAGCCAGCCTGCCTGCCAGCCGGTTGGGGATACATCTCGCCGCATTTCGCTAATGAGCGAGTCGTGCGGCGAGGTTTAAGATGTTAAACAAAAGATAAAAACAAAATAACAACAATAATAACAGCAACGCACAACACAATCCAAACCTCACACATTGAGCTGCACATACACACACACGCGCGTGACCGGTCGGATGCATGCACGGGGATATGAATTGGGAAGCGTTAAAGAAAACTTCCCCAAACGGAACAGACATGCTGCTATTGGGAACCGGGCGGGGAGGGCGGCCGCCAGGTGCAAATTAGCAGGTTTCGTTTCTGACGGTGAAAGGTTGTTGCCATCAACGCGACGGGCAGGTTGCGGGCCCAAAACCTTACCTCCAAAGAAGAAGTTTCACTCACCTAGCAGGAACTGTGTTCCTGTGCGGCGAGAACCGGTGTTGTTTACACACAACAGTTTCTCTTTACCTCAGCAGAATAATTATGCAATTGCGAGTGCTTTGGTATAGTTTAGGCACCCCGCTAAAACCCTTCATTTACATTGAGAATATTATTTGCATCAGGATTGATTGCGCATTAAGTCAAACAATATGGAGTAGTTTTGGTTACTCCAATGTTGTGCAGCATAGCCAATGAAAAAGCTTTTTCTTCAAGAATTGCATTATTCTTTGAATTCCTGCGTCTTCTATGTCAGTGTATACACTGTAAGGGAGGGCTCAGCTTGGGTTTTTAATTTCTTTTTCATTTTTGTAGGCATAAATTAAGCAATACATCAATGAATTACACAGCGTCAAGAAAATATATTACCACAACAGTGCAAATGGGTATGCTGTTTCGAGCAAAACTTCAACTAATCGCCCAATCTCGTGCCTGTCACAGCATAGATGCTAGATGTGCCTCGCACTAAACGACCCAGAACGGGTGTAAGTCGGCACCCGAAAGCCGAAAAAGAGAGCGTTTCTACCATATCTTGGGCAAGAATAAACTTCTCATTAGCAGTCCTCGGCTTGCTCACAAGAAAGCCGCATCGAAATCTTTCCCATGATAAAGCTCTAATGTTGTGTTTACAGGTAGCACACCTTTGCCAGTTCGGCAGTACACAACAACGACAACGACGTGAAGAAAAAGCCACAGCAACAGAAGTAACTACTAATCACCAAATCGTGTATTAACCATTCGGCTAAGTGAAAATGCTTCCCCCCTAAAAAACATCAGTGCAGTGCGCCCGGCGCGAATTGAATTCGGACAGGCCACGGATAGGAAGGGTGAGAATTCAACCGGAACTAGATGACACAACGTGCCTGCTGCTGCTACTGATGGTGGTGGGATACGGTGTCGCGTATCAAAGTACAAGAAACAGGCGGAAGCCGAAAAAATGCAAACCGCACCATCTTACACTAAACCACCAAAAAAAAAAACCAGGCACCACTGGACCCACTGGAAAAATGATCCGCGAACTGGAGGAGAACATGCGATAGACGAAACGGACGGATACACTCGGGATTTGCTCATCAGGTGGCTGCTCGTCTTCTAATGTCATAATCATCTCAGTCACGTGCTGTTGGGTTGCTGACTCTGTGTCTATGTTTTCGTGTGCTTCCTGCTTTTGGGGCTTTGAGCTTTGGGATGGGCCACGCGTAAGCCATCTACACTGCTGGGCTGGGAGAGGCCGACGAGGGCGGCTTAATGGAGCCGAGGGTGGTAGAGATTTCATTCGAATCACAAATTTGCCAACCATTACCACTGTTTCCCGCTGTTTCCTCGTGTTTTCCACGACGGCCGGCAGAGGTTCAGTTTTCTTGCCCGAGCCCGATATCTTGGTGCCTCGCTCCATAAAGCAACAGAAGCTCGCCCGTAACGCTTTGCTGGGGGTTGTTGACGCTGGTTGTAAGCCACTGTGTAATGCCACGGCTCAATTCCATAAAGCACGACAAATTAAGGCTGTAATTGACGCATCGTGAGTGGCCAGACACCGTTTGTTGACACGCTGGGTAGCACCATCGTAACAAAGTACCATTGGTGTGGTTGGTTATTGAGAATTTGTCATGGTTGAGTGGTTTTGAAATAAAAAATGTACTAAAAATCTTAAAATTTCATTTAATTTTCCAGTATCATTAAATCTTTAGAATAGATGTTTGTCATTGTCCCAGTGTCGCGAGACATTAGGTAGTAAAGTTGTGTGAATAAAACTTTCACAGTATCATCAACAAGATTTGAGGGATCGCTCTGTCTCGGATAATCCTATTGAATTCTACACAAATTTTCTGATTTCTAACAACACTTCAGTAAAGGTTCTTCTCATTATCATATAATTATCGCTGATACAGTTTTTCTAATTTCAAACACTTTAAAATCCCATCTAGAGCAAGATAAGGATAGATGGTAGAGCATATAAATTGATCGGATGAATAAACAAAAACACACACACACACCCCCCAGAGCAAAGCAAACCAACCGAAAACGAGACGAAGAATAATGAATCGGGGTATATGTAACAGGTTGGGGTTTTTTTCCCGAATCCGATATGCTTTTAATTCTACTCTAAATCATATCCCAATTAGCAGCGTTTAAGGCGCTAGCGATAAACGCAAAGGAACCGCGAGCGAGCACGCACACGGCCCGTTGCGAAGTTGCCGAGTTGTCTTGGGTGCTTCTCGTGCTTTAAAATATAATTAATAGAATCTGCACGTGTACACATGCGAGCGGACAATGACTTTTCCTCGTTTGGTTTCTCCATCTTTGGTATAGATGTGTTCTAAGACGCAGACTTCGTAACGGTAAGAAACTCTCCTGCTGAGGAAGTATACCGATAACAACAAGCAATTCGAAAACGCCCAAACATTACCGGTGGACAGAGACGAATAGTTGTGAAAGCAATAGCATCAGCACTGAACCATTTTCGACCAACCCAAAACATAATAAAGCAAACACGCTTTCACCGAGCAACGCGCGCACGGTTCTTTTCCCGCCAGAAATGAAAGCTTACACATTCCGTGCTTGCTCCGAAAGCTTACATCTAACTATGCTACACAAGCAGCGAGGCGCAATGCCGGGTTCAGATTCCCGGGTTTTTATTTTCCTCTGTTGCTTCATTTTCTTCCGACGCACTCGAGGGAAGTTGAATGTTTTGAACGCAAGAAAAGCGCGCGTAACGTAAGCGAGCAGAAGCAGCAACCCCCTTTCCCGTGGCGAAGGTTTCCGCCGTCCGTCAACAAGGAAGGTTACACTCACACACGTTCATTCATTGCCAGACACAGACGGCTTGAACACATCAACACCGAAACCAACACTCTACTAGGCAGCAAACAAAAGAGCAGGCAGCGAGCAGCAGAGGCAGAGGCCGTATATCCTTAGCGTCTCGAGGCTAATGGCGCTGTAAATAACGGGATCCGGCTTAAAGAATCCGACCAGACAGCACAAAGGGGGAATAAGGGGAATAAGGAGAAAGGTGAAAGAGTGTAACCAAACCCGCTGTGCGTGCGTGTGCATGAGCGGGAAAGAGCACGAGCAAGGAAAGAAGGATCAAAGAAAACGAAGCCTATCGCAGCTCCGCTACCACTTCTCGAAACCCTCCTGACCATCGAACCTTCACAGTTTGAAAGAGTGTCTAGTTGACCACCAAAGCGAATGACGGCGACCACCAAACATGCCTAGCAGCAGCAGCAGCAGCAGCAGCAGCAAGATCGCATCCGACCGAGAGATCGAGAGACGAAAACAACACCAAAAAGCACCATAAAAACCAGACGCGGAAGTGTGTGCATGCACATACACACACACACACAAGCACATATCTCGAATGCATCTCGCCCGGACCGGGAAGGAACACACATTTCAAAAACAAAGCCCACTGTGCCGAAAACACGTTAGAGCGACGCATTCTCAACCGACGAGGGACAGGGAGAAGAGCTGGCCGGTCGAGCCACCGGTGGCGGGGAGGGAGGGAAGCGGCGTCGCAATGGCATTTATGCTGCGCCGCTTCGCTTCGGATGAAATTCCTGGAAGGATCAGAGACGCTGCCCTGCCTGCCTGCTAGAGCGTTTTGCGCTTTGCTCTTCTGGTTGAGAAATTACCTGATCCGACGACAACGACCAAGACACGACCGACCGTTGATGGTACGGATGGTGTGTGTGTGTGTGTGTGTGTGAGTGTGTGCGTGAACAAGGCCAAGCGCGCGTCACAGTGGATTCACATGCAGGAGGAAGTGGAGGCGGAGGATGAGGGCTCGAGGTGGCCGTAGCAAAAGGGATGGAAAGCATAAACAACGATCGTAAGGCCCCGGATCGACACTGCATCATATTGTGGGTGTGTGTATGCTATGTGCAGCCGTTTCTGTGTTGGTGTGCTGCCTTTTTATAGTGGCGTACAAGAGACAAGCGATATAGAAAGGAAGCGTGAGAATGGGTTCAGATCGAAGTGTTCAGAGTGGTTTGTTTGGTTTGCTTTCCTGTCTGCATTAGCGTACCTTATTCTTGACTGGGAAGGATTACGTTTACAATCATTTGTAGGCACATAATTTTGACTATTTTTTGACAAACATGGGTATCAATACGCATACGCGACGAAAATCGATAATCTCCATAAAAGGTACAGTAAATATCAAAATAAAAGATCAACTCGTTACCAAGCAGCTCAAAAACGAGCAACCATTGTTTCAGACTGACGAACATTCCAAATACTTTTGATTGAAGTCAATGGCAGATCCTTAGTTCTTGTAGACCAGTTTCAATAAGTTCCTTTAAGTACTAGAACGTCCTATGCCATTTGAATGGCATCTTGATACCGGTCGATGTTGTGATGTTTTATTCGTTCCAAGAACGTTTAGACGTCATTCATTGTTTATTGGCGAAAATTCTTGAGTTGTAGTTAGAAAAGACTTGCTTGGCATTGCGATTCTGCTTTATTCGTACCTGAGCAATCATCGGCGTTAACCTCTCCTTTGGATGATCGTACTAAGAGACAAATGGTTCAGAGATGGCATTGTGATTTTAAAGTTCATATATGCCTGGAAATAGTTTCCCTTCGTTGATAATTGAAGCGAACACTTACTGATTGAAGTAATCTGAACGTATAGTTTCATGTTTGTCCTCAAAGACACTTACCTGCAAAGAGAAATAAAAATAAAATGTTAGTAAATTACAACCAAAACCAAGTGCTGCATTTCACTTATTATTCGAATGGCAAACAGTTTTAATTAGTAAACTTGTTTTTGATAGAAACTTACTAAAACCAACTAAAGATGGAGACGCAAGGTTCTTCATAATTTTATAGGACTGTTTTAACGTTTTAACTTTATTTAATATTAAGTACATTTTATCTACACTTAATGTGCGCGTAAGGCACACTTTCGGTGAGTAGTTAATCGTATTTTACATGAAAAATCAATACACTTCCAACGAAACTGTAATCATTGCAGATGACTCCTTAATCCTTATGAAAGTAAGAAACGCCAGAGGAAACTCGTAGTATCAAAATATTCCAGCTCTTCCGCTCTCGAAACTTTGCTCCACCCTTAAAAGGATGCTACCATCCACTGCGGATGCTCGCATCTCCCAGGCACTAGTCGCTCCAGTGCAAAAGGAAATCAGTGCCATTTGCCTTGGGGGCGTTGTTTTCCATTAACAGTTCATTTTCCCAGCTGATGATTGCGCATCCGGTCCGCTGGCTGGAAGGATTCGGCACCGCTCGCCCATACCGTTGAGCAGTGAAGACAGGAGCGCGCATCGATATGCAACAGGGTGCACGATGATTGGTGGAATTGACAGTAAAGTGTGATAATTACATTTTTGGTCTGAATTGCCGACAGCGCACCATGGAAAAACTCGTGCTCCCTCAACCATGCATCGTGGGATTCCACACGGTTGGTGTTGAAACTCCCGACTGTCTCGTTCTAGATTACAACGGGGATTTTCTAGGATTGGAACGGCGCAACTAGGAAAGGAAGTGAGATATGGCGCTAGCAACAAATAAAAAGGAAAGAAGGAAAGGATTGAAGCTTTCAGAGCGTTAGAATTTCCATGTTATTACCATCATATCGAAAAGGAATGATGGAGTTCAACGAGCTCAACGTTATTTAAGACACGAAAAGAACGAGAAACAGTTTGTTCAAGTGCCGGGCAAGTGTGACAAATAGGCAAAAGTGTATAGTTTTAGCAGAGATGTTAAATTATATGCTGAGATAAGTTGTAGAAACAGAAATGATTACTTTAACAGCTTTATTGGCAATCAAATTTTCTCACAATATAGTTCCAAAAACAAGAAATGTTGCACAATCAATCAAGTTCTTAAAGCGCATAGTGTATGTTAATAGCAAATAATTAATATTAAAATAATACAAGTCCGTTTAAAATCTGTCACTACCGGATTCGAAGCATATTTAATATACAGCAAACTTAGCATACATTTGTTTGAAACAAACTCAACACATATCATTCTCGCTCATTGTTTTGGATTAATTTATTCCGATGTACTGGCACGCTGGATATGGTAACAAGATGGATGCAATCAATGCTAAACAGACACACGCGTGCCTCGTCCTCTTCTGTGCTCTTACAGCAGCCATTGTTGGCGATTTTGATGGCGCTAACAATCTATTCGTCGCTCGCACGACGCCATTATCACGTTGTCCTGCACTATTCTGTTAACATATCTCAGTTCGTTTTTTATTTCGCACCAAGGAATGTGTGTGTGTCTCTCATGTCTTGAGCCTATTGGCACTAAACAAAGTGTATGTGTGTGCAGAAGGCAAAGAGAGAAAGAGCGAGGAAGAGAAAGAAATGCGAGCGAAAGAACCAGAGCTGCCGGTTGCGCTATCCAAAGCGACTAGTCCCCGTCTGGACACGTAGAACGCGCACCAACTCTGACGCGCTACTGCTGGGTATGCTAAGCAGAACTCTTTGGCCAATTTGAAAATCTTTATTGCGATGCACAGACACGCGAACACTTGGCTGAGCTCGCGCGAGGGACCTATGTGAGTGGATCACAAAATTGTAGGAGTTTTGGAGTTAGGAGAGTACTTCTTTTTTTAAACCGATTTAGATTACAGCGTGGATGAGATGGGTGATAGCTGATCAGATTAGAACCAGACTGATCGATTACTGTGCTTTCTGTGCTTTGAACGTATTACCAATGCGAGCAAGTAGCTTTTCGGCAAAAATTACACTATTATATCCAAAAATAGGGGAACCATATCCTTTTATAGGAACGTTAGCTTTTTGAGCTCCAAAAACTGAAGATAAAGCAATATTAATAGTCCAATGTGTTGGACTTCATTCAGTATTTAGTACTGGTCAATCATGTGTTTACGTTCATTTGAAATCCCTAGATCTATACTATACTGATACTTTAATATTTAAAAAACAGTAATGTATTCATACAGGATTACATTATGGTTTGTTTAAGCTCCAAAAAGGCAATCAAAAAGTTCTATCTATAACCTAACCTAAGTTCTTTCGTTTATAATGAATTGCAATCCTTTTTATAACTGATAAAAATCTTAGTACTTAGTATTCATGTTCCTTACTTCGTTGAGAAATGTGAGGTACCAAGCGTCTCCATGAATATTGCGTTGTACTAAATTTATTTGGATTAGCTTGTCTAAATCATTACCCATGGCATTTGGCAGAATATGACACATTTTTTCAATGAATTTAATTGGCATCTCAACATCTACCTCTACTTCCAATTTACATTACAGTAAAACACAGTAAGATCTAATTTCATTGTAGCGCTATTTTCTATCGCAGTACAACGAATTTAACTTGATCATGATCTCCGTGCCCCTCCCTCCCCCTCGTTAAACCCACCAAATAGTAATATGAAACATATCACCATCAAATAGCAGGTATCTTCGAATCAAATCGTAATCGAAAGTGCCGCGGAGAAGTATCTCTTTTTATCACGTCGCGCCCCAAAAAAAAAAAAAAAAACATCGCCATAGTGTAAGCAGGGGGAAAGGCAGCAGCGCAGCCCCGAGATAAAATGGAGCACGTGTGACACAGCGAGAGCGCTCAAGTGTTGACCGCAACACGACACACACGCACACACGGGCAGAAGGCTCGAAAGAATGCGCAGCAGGCAGGCCCATCGCCACAGCACACCATCACCAACAACCAATCATGTATTTAATCGTTGCGGCGCCACACTGATCATCAACATGCGGCACCGTATGGATAGATGGGTGTTTAAGGACAGAGGAGCGGGCGTTGAGGAGGGGGAATGAAAGAACGTTGTAAAGTGTACGGAACACGATCGTTGGAGGGGTTTTCTTTCGGAACAATGCATTAATAGTGGAAAATTAAGAGATTTTCAAACTGGATGACTGGCGTCAGTCCTCCGGAGGATCATGCAAGGATACATGAGGTTACACAATCGCGTCTCAAACATTTTTGTTCATTGACATAAGACAAGATTATGTAAAACCTAACAATGAAGCTTTTGCTCTACTTCATTCACCAAACTTATCAATCCACAGTGGTTGATGGTACTTGGCACTACTTATCGTCATACTCACACACCATAGGTGGAAAAGTGATACTACCCAAAGCCGACCCCTCCAAAAAAAAAAAAAGTCAAGTCCACACATCGAGCCATGCACATATACTTTGGCAGCAGCAAAGTCCACTGCATCTTTGCTGGACTGGAGGAGCAAGACGACATCGAAAGGGCACGACCGGGACCGTGACGACAACGAGGGACGGCGGGCAGAGAGGATGGGTGTCCGTAGCTAAAACGCGCGCGACAGATTCCCAATTTGATTTCGCGCGACGGTTGAAACGTTAGTTACACATTTTGACCGTCGCACGCGCTCCCCTGTATGTGTGTTTGTATTATTTTGTTCTTTTCTGTAGTTCGCATTTTTTTTGGCGCGCGCGTTTCACTCAAAAGGTTCAACGAACTGGTCGAACCGCCACAAGGTCATCGCCGCCGCGCGCACCGCGTGTATTGCGTACACACCAGCGCACACCGTAGTGCCGGAAAGAAAATAACAAAAAAATACACACACATAGAGCCAAACCTTGGGGCGCAGAGGTGATGGGGGGAGGGTGCCGAAAGGGCAGAAGGATGAGGATCATTGGGGCAACCCAAGAGAGAACTCGGAGCAGTGGTTTTGGGAGCGCTGAGCATTTGCTGCTCGCACGTAGCCGAGAGCGAAGTAAACCGTTTTTTTTTTCGACAGGGGTGGAGGAGAGCTTAAAAAAATTAATAAAAAAAAAATGGGGAGCCAAATATGATATTGGGGTGGTGGTTTTAACAACATTCCCACACTACGATAAAGCAGCACTCGGAGAGCGCGTGTACGAACGGGAGCTGCCGCTGCTGGGGGTTTGGAAGATCTCGCGAGTGCTTACGGCGTTGAAAAGCCTCAGTTGGCGGTGTCTTCACATTCCAGCCCAAAATCGGAAGCTCTTGTTGAGTTACGGGCGCGCAACAACACATATAGAGAACAAGTACTAATGATGCCTTGCAATTTTGCTACCACTACTGTAAAATACTATATCTTGGAGCTGACGGAGTGAATGTGCGTTTACTTTTCAAGTTAAGATAACGCATTTTGTAATGTGTGACAATTTATTTTCATATAATGTACAAAAAACCACGCTACTGTCTGCCCAAAGCACGTCTCGCTTCTAATTTATTGCATAATTTCCTGTTGCCTGTTTACTACACACGTAACTCTTTTCTGTGAGCGGTTGTGAGTGCGTGTGGTACTAGCATTACCAAAAAAAAACCCTGTTACAAATTGTTAATCCTTTTCCTTTCATTTCCTAGCATCCTCAAGAGCAAAAACTGGGCAACAGCCCTCCAAAAACTTTCAAACACCTGTCCTCTGTCCTTCGAGGTGGTGCCGCTTCGCTGATCGGGTTGTTTTAGCGTCTTCCGCTTTGCCACGCCCATCATCATTATGAGTGGCCGCGCGCGTGATGATAACAGTGAGCGACGGCAAAAGGCGGCAAAGGATGCTGCTGTGGATGCGGACAGTGATTGCAAATTTATGTCACCCCGGGAGCAAGATGGTCGCAGGCCCACCATGGTGTACGAATGCAAAATGGGTTCGAGGTTATTTTTTTGCGCTGTTGGTAGTAGAAGGTATAAGTGTACGATAGGAGCACAAGTTCGACAGGATGGGGAAAGGTTCGATAGGAGTCGAAAAAACGATGTTTTTTTTATTAATCTTCAGTGCAAATTAGGATTTTAAAAGCAAGCAAAAACTTATCGTCAACAAGTTTTAGCATGGCTGTGATTGGGAAATTTAAATTCATTATAAAACAGCCGAAAGATTCCGTCACCAATCCCTTATCACATAAATGACATGTGTCAAATTGTTTCAAAAGCATTTATTAAAAATTACGAATGCTGTCAAACGGGGGAAGCGATATTTTGTTTAGAGAAAAACAACATAAAACGTCTTTCGTATAGTAGGAAAACAATTGTAGGTGATGTTGAATAGCATTAGCGCCCTTTAAAAACAATTAAAGTGCATCAAAACTTCACTTGAATCGTTATAATCCCAGACGCACGAAAGTGATTTGTACTAGCCGGCACCAATCAAGCGAGAAACCGCACCGAATGCTTACCACAGGGTCAAAGATTTACCCACGGGAAAAGTGAGAATAGTTCAATCGGTCTTGCTTAAAACGCTGCTCCCTGTTGGAGACAACGTTATGTTGTTACTCCATATTCTTGAGTTCCGATCAACCGATCGATGGAGGTTGCGGTTTGTGGAAAATATTTCCCCTTGCACACAGACAACACACAAAAACCCACCAGAGCGCAGAGCGCTTCTTGCGCTTTCCGTGCACCTGAAAAAAGGTAGTTGAAGGACGAGAAGATAGCTGTCGGGGTAGCTTTAAAATATTATCAATTTTATATTCGTGGGAACCATGGCGGCAACTGCATTACGAGCCGGCAAGACCGCCACAGCATCTCATCTGCATCTTCACTAGACCGAGAAGGCGCTCCAGGCATGCGACTATAGTGCTTGCGGTCGAAAAAGCGGACGATAAAATGAGTTATTATTGACCCCTCCCTGCGATGAAAACGCTCCGTCCGAGGACGCAAAGACGGTTCTCCCCCCCCCCCTCCCTCCCCATGGTTGCTATTTATGGAGGGCGATCGATTGTGGTTTGATTTTCCCGTACTCTCCCCCTACCTTAAACACCTTAGCGGGTGAAATAAGCGGAGTTTGTGCCAGTAACTGTGGTTGGCAGAGTGCGCCCTAGCCGCAACCTATTTTCCAGCGATCGTAGAACAGGGGGTTTCTGTCATAGGGACGAATGGGATTGAGAAGTCCAATGGAGTTGGGTGAATTTGGAGCAATTGGAGCAAAAAACATGACGACCGGGAAAAGCAATGATGAGGAAATGCTATAATGGTGTCACAACAGTTCCTTTTTCTTTGTTTATATGCCATATATATATATTGGAGCTAAGAAATGCATCAGGTTATTGTACCATTGATGTGAGAAACATTTCAGATAGCTTTGCGCAACACCAAGGATGCTAGTTAAACTACAGGTGGATTGAGGTGGTTCTAATTTTAGTTGCCATCATGGCAGAGGATTTCTATGGCGATTGTTGTGAACGAAAAAATAGGGGGGTTTGTATGAAACGTTGTGCACTGGAAGGACTAATCCGTAGTAGTTTCAAATATATGTAGATCTTTATAGTCCTTTCGCCACAATAATTCTTTTTCGGCACAAATTAGGTTTCAGAATCTCTTTGAATCGTCCCAAATTTAAATATATTCTTCGTTGTCCTATCATTCCTCTGAATGAATGACACCCTGCAGTATTACTGTGCAATGAAACCATCAATTAAATCAACGCTTCATGACAAAACATAACAGAAACTACTGAATCGCGCCCAAAAGTGTCTTAACATCAAAGAATTCTAATGTCCAGTTCCAAATGACAGACGAACCTGAGCGACAAGAAGCTCCGAAGGATAATGACAATGAATAACGAGGGCAAAGAGGCTGCATCACTGCGTTCGCTTGGCCGGGAGGTCGATGCAACCGACCTAGCAGTGAAAAAGTACCTGGGGAACACATTTAACATATATGTCAGGAAGCGGAAATCGCGTTCACTTGTTTCAGAGCAGCAGCCAATGACGCCAAAACTCGCATCGATCATTTGAGGAGAGGAAACAGCTGAAGGAGATGAAGTGGTACCCTAGTCAACGATCCGGCCCAACATCATCTAGCTGCGTTCCATTGACAATTTCTGGACCAACCTGATGTGGGTCTACTCCAACAATTTTGTAGCGAAAACTTAGATGTTAAAACAATAAAACTCAAAAATATGCCTACACGCATGTCTTCCTCTATCATGGCGAAAGTTCAGAATAACTGACGGGAGTTCCTTTCATGGGAATGATGTTGAAAACAATTATCTGTCGTAGCTTGTATTAAATCTCCGATAAAAAAGTCTTTTTTTTTTTTCAAATAAAAACGTTGAATCGAAAAAAACCAAAGACGACATCACAAACATTGAAATGTACTAGAAAAAAGCCCGACTCCTTACTTGTTTGCTTTCATCTTCGTTTCATCCAGCAGCAACAGATCGACACTGCTCGTGACCAGCTCCGGTCGATGGTCCACCGTACGCTTGACGTAGATCTGTCCATTTACCGTGAACACACTCTTGATTTTTCCGTCCCGCTTCAGCCGCATTGCTTCCGCCTTCAGGCTAACATTCCCGCGGGTCAGATTTTCACTCACGTACACTCGGCCGTCCGCACCACCGTAGCCTAAATCCTGCAGCGCCAGTCCCGTCCCTGCCCGGCCACCCTCCTGGTACCGGCGATAGAACTCGTTGCGCGCGTTTCGAAACACAAACTGCACGTGCACAGCCGGTGGCTGGACGGAAGGTTCGATCGACCCGGTCCGTGTCAGCTTCCCGGCCCGCGTCCTTGCAATGTTGTCTAGCACAGCAATGCTGTACCGGGACGGTTTCACATCCGCACAGGAGGACGATCCCACCACCTCCAGTCGGCGTATGTGTACGATCGGGATTTCACTTTCCGCGTATCCGAGACGGCGGGCAATGCGCACGTAACACTCGCGGAGCCCTTCGCCCTGGACGGTGGGCGGCACACCGATCAGCAACAGATCGCCGGCCCGGTTCGATCGCTGCCCATAGTCCTGATGCGCCAGGAAGAGGCGGTTGGTTTGGGTCAGCCGTCGGTTGAGCGTCTCGATCCGATCGCCAATTTGATCCCGCAGACCGTGCACTTCCGACAGCAGCCGGTCGAACTTGTGATCGAGCGCGCTTTCATCTGGCGGCCCCACGCACCGGTTGCGCTCATTGCAGCGCTCCAGCTCCTGCTGTTCGGTGGCCGCAATGGCGGATATTATTGCGGCGTACCTATCGGTGCCGGTTTCGACACTGCCGTCCATCGGCAAAAACGGTGAAGAATGGTGGTGATAGTCGTCCTCATTTATTGTGTTGGCGGAGCTGTTCGGTTGCCCCACTAAAAGACCGCGCGCGGAGCCCCTCCGCTTGTGTGCGAACGACATGCTTTGCATGGCTTATTGGGATCACTTATAGCATTAGGGGCATTGTGAGTCAGTCAATGTACATCGTTGTATAACACTATCTTTTGGCGCACATGATCTGAATTACACATAGCAAGGCATTAGCTTATGAGTAAGAATTTTTCTAATAAATAAATAAGGTTTATACAAAAAAACTCAAAGAAATCATAAAAAAACCCGATCAAAAACCTTCGATACATTCAAGAAATGGTAAGAAAATCTATACGAAAAAGTTCAACATCTCATAACTCAAGGTACAAACACAAGGGTGAACTTGAAACCGAAAGGACACAGTAACACAGGTGTAAAAATACACGCCGGTAACAACCAGGCTCATGGGTTCACGTAGATGGTAAAAAAGGGATTTGTCGTCTAAAAATGCTTTCTAGAATAACCGGCTCTCGAATGGCACAAAAATAGCTAACATTTGCCCTCCAACGCTCCACCCGCCAACCAAAGCTTGATCAGTATAATCTGGGAGTTTCTGTGGCTTGTGGGCTAATTCCCATTGTAACCCTATACACAAGTGAACCATACCCCCAGTCCTGGAACACCGTTACCGCCCTAACCTGTCAGCAACAAAAGTTACATACCACCATCCCACGAATGACACCGTTACAGCCACGGCACAGAAATCGACAAACATAAAAAACAGGCCCCAAGAGTGGGTAAAACATTTAAGTTGGTTTAGTGGAACAATTGGGCTAACCTGCGAAGAAAATTGTCTACACGAAGGGGACTCACTCTTAGCGGCAATGCTTTTGTGCGCCTGTCGGAATGCTTCAATATGTTTGTGCTGTATACAAAGCTGGACACTAACACACGCATACATCCCCCGCCAGTGTACATCCTTGGGGTGAGGGTTTTCTTCACGTATACAGCCACATTATGGGCGTTCGTGCCTCGTTTGGAGAGTGCATTTGTTGGAGAGTTTTTCTTCCCACTGTTTGGGGATGAGAAAAGAGCGCAAAAGAAGTAGGGAGAGAGAGATAGCGTAAGCATTATATCGAGTTTTTACTCTCGAGTTTTTGCTTTTATCATTACTTTCATGAACAACTATGAAACACAGCAGAGAAAAACATCTTGCAAACCTAATCCTTAAGCTTGGTTTACTTGTGATACTACCCTAATCCTTCCAGCTGAGTCTGTAAGGCTAAGTAGTGTCTATGCGCTAGCACAAAATAAAGATGAGTGATTCAAATAAGACAATATTGTCGCCTTTCTGTTCCAGGAGTTCCACCATCAGGTCCGCCAAAGACTAAAACATTCCCCAATGTTGACATTTCTCTTGAAAATCATTTTATGTTTTCCAACGAAATCCTTTGTATTTTAACATTTGAATTCTACGTTCAAGCTTCTATTACTACCACACCTCAAAAAGCCTTCAAGGGTAGTGGTAGTGCTCTACAGTAAAAAGACTCTCAATACCACCCCGTTTCATCATATACGTGCAGAGACGTACTACAAGGATGCAGACATGGGTGAATAGACGGAAAATTATCGATTATGCTCCTAAAATTCGTAGCCTTCTTACGCAGGGGGCGATGCTTTTCTGTTCCTCCTACCCCGCGTTCATCAACGTCTTCATTTTTCCTTTTTTTGATTTATCACATTTTGGAGAAAGTTCTTTCCTCTCTTGCACGGTATGTATTTGTATTTGTGATGGCGTTTTTATTTCTCTCCCTGTGTTGTGGAAATCACTCTCTCATTCACTGTTTAAATCCCTGTTAGTATGTATCCAGCAGAGAGAGAATCAAAAGAACTCTCATGAGCACACTTGTGTAGATTTTTACACGAATGTACACAGAAAAATTGGTTATAAAATAAGGTTTTTTTGGCAAAATATCATTAAACATAATCATTTTGTGATTCAATTGTTAATATATGCACTGCAGACTGAAAATGCTCTTGCAAATGCGTAACAAAACACATTGAAATCAATGCCGATGCGCAACATGGGACAGAACGTTGTAAACAAACACATTGAACACATAAATATTAAATCAAATAACTGATAAAACTACCAAGAAAAGTAACAAGCACCACCACAACTAAATTATTTCGGAACAATTTTGTGAGTTTCATAAAGTCACACTTATCCCTTGTCCCATACGTATGGACACAGCCTATTTGCTTGTTCGTAAGTCCACTTCACTTCACTTGTGTTAGTCTACTGCACACTAACACAAGCTTTTTGCAGCATCTTCCACGCATCATTCACGAGGTACTAGTGCACATTACGACATTTCTGCGATATCCTATCTAAATCCACATATAGATGCATTCTACTGTTTGTTGGACGAAAGATGACATTAATACAGCTGGAAAAGCACCAAACAACACCTTTCCACTTGATGCATCATGTCCGTTGTATTTAACTGCTTTTGCAATCGTGAAAAACTTCTCTTTTACCGATTTTTCGCATTTTTCGAACCTATCTGTGTGTACACATTTTTGCACCCGCACGACCAGAATCGGGAAAACACATTGAGCGGTACCGAGAACCCGCACGCGCCCTCACATTTCCCAGCAGCGCGAGAGTATCCTTGCGTGTATTGCCCCCCTCCGGTCTCTGTGGACACATGCCCTAACTTGATGTGTAAAGACGGGCCAGGCAAACACACACACACAGTGTCATCGCTACGTGTGTATGGGTTTTATTTTCCTTTAATGGGGCGAGTCGCAATGTTTTACCGGCAAGTTTTCC
This sequence comes from Anopheles quadriannulatus, assembly GCA_000349065.1. Taxonomy (NCBI): domain Eukaryota; kingdom Metazoa; phylum Arthropoda; class Insecta; order Diptera; family Culicidae; genus Anopheles; species Anopheles quadriannulatus. The sequence continues at coordinate 470,003 of KB667398.1, forward strand.
TTAGGTTTCGGGAGGCCGTCACTAGCAGCAATTTGCAATCGGAGAGAGCATGGTCCCGCGTCGCGCTCTCCAAAAACAGGACACTTTCCCACCGCATATCCTTACGAGCGCAGAGAGCTAATATGGGTGGAGCGAGAGCAAACGAACTGGGAGAGCGAAGATGGAAAATGAGAGCCATTTTCCATGTCCACAAACCACCTTCTCACAATATTTTTGCGCTCGAGGATTTTGGTTTGGTGGTATAAAACCAAACCTGTTCATAGCAACAGAGCGCGCGCGCTTCGAACATTGGTACATTGGGTGGTAGTAGTGTTTGATGCAACGCAGAAACCACACTACTGTGCCATGTACACACATGTGAAACCAACAGTGGAGCCCTTCACGATTCTAGTTAGCTTTTTTGTATGAAGTTTGACAGTTGGAGGCTGAAATCATGTAAACTTTCTATACAAAACCACACACAAAACAAGCCTGCGATTTTCAGCCTAGATTATTTGAGCCTAATGGCTAGAATTAGATTAGAGTACCTGTTCGAAACAGTGGCAAAACATCGAACTGGCAAAAATGGTTACCTAATCGAACATGTCAAATTCCATACATTTTTCACGTTCGATGTCGTGTTCGATTGATGCCAGAGCGCCGCCTTAGATAGCTGCTCGAAAACTGCTATACTATGCAAACAGCTGACAGGCTGAAATCTCAGCATACGAACTTAAAACGGAAAGGGCCCAGTAACTGTTTTACGTACAAAAACCTCCAAAACTTTAAATACGAAAAACGAGCGCTTTGGAAACTATCCGTTTGAGAGAAGACTTGTACGCGATTTAAGATTCCACGGAATGATTCCCAATATACTGCATTATTTATATTTGTTAGTTGTTATAGCAATTTTGAGTAGCTGTACTAGAAGCAAACATTACTACATTACATAATTAAGGAAAAATGAGCAGTATTTTCGCCTTGTTTATTTTAATCGATAATCCGCAAAGAGGTTACATAAGGGGATCCTTTCTAAGAGCATCATACATAATGTGATATAGAGAAGTTTTACGATCCCAGCTAATATCTCACTGGGATTTTTACGTTTCTAAATGAAACTACACTCCCTACAAATCCACGCGTCAAACTAGCTTCAGCATTTGAACATAAAAGTAACATAAACGTAGGCTGATTCATTGCAAGTTAGATCACGTGTCATTGATGTTTTAGTGCTTAAACAAATTTATTCGTCAACGATGTTTCTATTAAAATCATTTAAAACGACGTTTTCCTACGTAATACAATGTTCCAAACTATTTCAATTCCATCCTGGCGCAACTGTCATTTTGGTATGAGAATATTCGGCTGATGGATATTTCCGTTAAGAGTGGCTGAATTGTCAGATTTTTTAGATTAATTTATCAGAAGGATCATTGTCGGCTCTTACTTACAACACAGTTGCTGCTTCAGTTTACTATTCTTGAGGAGAGAAAAATAGCAAATACAAACCTGAAAGTAAAGAAAAGAAAGAACGATCAAAACGTAAGTCATGGTGTATATGGGCGTATATATATATAGTGAACTAAAATAGACCAGCAGAGGATATGTTTGATTGCATTTCATACTTCCAATGCATTCGAGTAATGAAATATTAAATGCTTAATACGTTGATAGTGTCTACAGGTGGTTGACCCTTCTATTATACTTCTGGTCTAATGGTCTAATGAAAAATGTGTGAAAATATCCATCTCCAAAGCAAGCACGAGCCATTGGCAAGCAAGTGCAACCAAGAATGCAGTTAAACTGTAAGACGTTTAATTGACGTAAGACTATGGGAACGTTACGGATGCACTTTATCGATCAATGCGCATTCGGCATTCTTTCCCCTTACCGTCCTCATCACTTCATCTGCAAAGCACAGCAGCAGCAAAAGCAGCCGGGAGCTGAGAACGCTGTGAGGTCGTCGTTCCTCCGAAAGCCGCATTATTTCAACAGCGGAAAAGTAGCGAAAGGAAACACATAAAAAGTAAATAAAAAAGTGCGCTCTGCACCAGTGCCAGCAAACTGACGAAGTGGTGCACAGAGCGGCAACGAAATGCACTGCCACCAAACGAAAACAGAAGAATAGAAACTGGAATCCTCCTTGTTGTGTGCCACCCGTTTTTTTTTTTCGTTCACGTACGGTTATACCTATATTTTTATTTATATTTATTCATCTCTCCGTTCGTCGAGAAATTCCAGCCAGCCGAAGGAGGATGCAGAAGATAGGAAGGTGTATAGACACCGCGCATTCCAGCGGGAAATAATCTGCTGAACCCAAATACGAGTAGTAGGTGCAGGGAATCGTTCCGCGGTGAGTTAGTTCGCGGCGGTTCCAGCTTCCAGTTCCACCGGCGACAATAGCAGAGATGCTGTGCGCTGTTTAATTTTTCTTCTTCTTTCACTGGCTGGTTGGCTTCACCATTTTATCCCACTGAAGCGGTGCAACGAGTGGTGGATGTTTTGTTTTTTTTTCTTTCTTTTCTTACTGCATCCCTTTCCCACACTGACTTCTACAATTTCAGCCGCGCGCTCTAGAAGAGATCCAAGAAGCCGAACTGCACATATCATTTGCTGTCACTCGGCACTGGGCGAAGAAAGGGAACAAAAGCCCACACACCTTTCATCCAAACTATGCATTTCCTTCTTGGAAAGCTTCCACTGCCCGAGCTGCGGTGCAATGTTTTGTTTGGTCTGGTTTCTTCCGCTTCTGGTGGTGGGGTTAGATTTGTTTTCTATTTTTTATTTATTTTTTTGTTTCGCTACATTCTGAAACTCATTTTCCGATGCGCTTTTGTATAATGAATAGTTGTGCATTGTTCTAGAGTTCTAGAGGAAAAAAAAGGAAAGCAAGATACAAGCGCAACAGCAAATAGTGTCTCCCTAGTATGCATCAGTCAATAAAACATTCTTGATTCCTTGCCTTTTTCCACCCTTGCCATACTTTTGGTTTTGGTTTCTACCTTGCTCTTTTCCTCTTGCCATAGGGCTACTGATCTGCAAGAACAGGTTGAAGGGATTGTCACAAACGGAGGAAGCACCACATCATCCAGCCCAGTGCTGGTGCCGGAGCGAGCTCGGAAAGTTGTTTTCTCGCAGCGCAGGGTGGTTCCGTGTACCTGGAGCACGGAGTACGTAGAAGCCACAGCACAGCACAAACATCGAGGTCTAAAACGATTCGGAATAGGAATGCATTCCACAGCCAGGAGAAGAGGTGGGTGCATCTTACCGATTGTGTGCGTTTGTGTTGGTGCAGTTCGTTGGTACGGCGTTCGCAGTGGCGGTACACGATCGTTTTATGTACGATCACTCTTCCAGGAAGGTAGTGGTCTGCAACGGTCTAACCACAAACCTGGTTCCAGGAGTCGCTTGCGATTGGAATTTGGCGCTATAAGGAAGTGTGTACTTGCGTGTTGTTTTGTATGCCGTGTTTGTCACCGTGGTGCAAAAAAGTGTAACCAGTGAGCAGGATAGAAAAATTTCTAACACAAGACGTTTGATCTTCCATGAATGGCGCAATTCCGAGAGATCAACTGTGATACGAAGAATTAGCTGCTTCCACCGAATTTGGTGTTCAATAGTACTAATAGAGTTTGTGAACGGAAGGTATGTGATCAGCAGACATTGAAAAGAAGAAAAAGCAAAGATTTATTATTCATTTTCAAGAAGGATATTGTTGAATGAATGTTGAACCGGGTGATACAAATTGACCTCTTTTAGGTACATCTTTTAGGTTTTTCATCTTTCTGGGTGTTTGGAAGATATATTGCGTAAAATCTTCAACAATTACGTACATTATTAGAATTGTACAGTGCGAAAAACACAGGAAGAATGCAGTTGGGTTCAATGGTAACTTTCTTACTCTCTGGAAATCTCAGCAGAGTAGTTCAGCTTTTGTCAATGTATGTATCAACATACATAAAAAAAACAGTTCAAATACGCCAAATATCTAAGCAAATGAAAATTACAACAGTACAGATATTGTAATTAACCGTAGAATCAAAATTATTGCCCACAGAAAAATCATTTGAACCAACTGAAAACCATATGTAAGACATCAAATCCATGCGAACTTTGAAAGATCACAGACAGAGTTTTGAATACTAACTATACAGAGAATATGAAGTAAACAAGATTACAAGCTACTAAATGCCCTCACAATATGTTTGTTATCAAAAAGACTTCTGCAAAAGGCGTCAAATCTCCTGCAACTCATTACTGTTCGCACAATCACATTCAGGACCACGCCCGGCCCTTCAGCAGTGCACTGTACTGCAAAGGTTTGATTTTTTTAGAGGTTCGCATCCTTTTCCACACCGAAAAACGCCCGTCGAGAGGAGCAGCACACAGCAACGGGCCGGAGGAAAAAAAGATTTCTTGTGTACACCCACCCACCGCTCCGGGTCCTGTGACGATATCCTGTTGGAGCAGCAGCAGGACATGCGCGTACTATCTTCACCTGCGGTACACGCCACCAGCAAACGTCTAGCCGGATGACGACATCGGAGCGACCCATCTGCGAACAAAATCGCGCTTGAATTATTCGGGATCAGGTTCGGGAGTTGGCAGCGCCCCGAAAGCCATTGCTTCGCACAGAGAGTCGTCCTCACAATCCGTACGCCAAATATTTGCCCGCTTTCAAAATAGCTTATTATCCGGAGCTATTTTTACTTTTTGCATTTCGTTTCTCGGCTTACCGTGTACCACATCACAATTCCAGCTGCTTTGGTAAGACACAGCCCTACCCGGCCCAGTAGTGGCGGGCCTTGAATTCAATAAAAATGGAGTTTTAATTCACCAAAGCAGCTTATCAACCGGAGTCACCCATACGGGATCGCGGGGAGGCTGCCCGCCGTCATCCGAAATGGCGTCGTTAAAATCTTAACCGCGACAAGATTAGCGGACCTGGGGCATCGTACCAACGCTCAACGTGGGTGGTGGGTGGCTGGTGGGACACCCGAAAGAGAGAGAGAAAGAGAAAAAATCCACAACACTGCTTTTGCAAGCTCAGTTTCTCAGACGTTTCCTCGCCGCAGCGTGTTTTTGGTGTGCCCAAGGCTCGTCTCGCAGGCCCACCGGTTTTGGGTACGCACTTGCTCATACGCTCCGGAGAGGTTAGAGCCAAAGGGAGAACGTGTGAGTGAGTTAACACTTAAGAGTGGACAAGACACGCACGACTACTGCGAATTTGCTTTAGCTGTCCGGCATTTGTCTCTCGCGCTAGTTTCTAGGTTGAGATTTTGTTTGTGTGAGGGTGTGTGAGTTTTTTTTAAGTTTCTCATTTCTCAACCATGGGAGATGGTTCGCGAAATGTTGTCACCCCCGAGCCCCTGTTCATCAAGCTGAATCCAAACAACTTTTTATCAATGTCACTGTGAAGCGCTACTTGTGAGTTTCTTGTTCCCACATCTCGCCTCCGACACGGAGGCTACTGCAAGCACACATACATATAGAGCGCAGAGCATTGGAGGGTTTTAAGACAACCGCGTGAGAAGCTACTACCACCAAACAATATGGCTAAAACAGATCGATACTACAACAGCGTACGCAGAGTTAGCCGGCGAGCCGTAGCCACCATACGGAAGACTACGTAAGGGGAAGTGGCCGCAAAGGGATGCGATAGGGGTACCCACAGTTGTAATGTGCTCGCGGATGATGCGATAAGGCGCCCGCGTATTTCACGCTGTTTTACCCTGTCTCAAATTGCTGTCTCAAATCGGGTTGATGTTGAAGAATCTTCGGTTTGGGGCATTTTGCATTTGCTTGAATCTTTCAAATTTAAACTTTTTTTTTTGCTGAGTCTAGCGGAACGTAAGGAACTTACGTTAATCTAATGTGAGCTATGAGAAAAGCAAAACAAGTTACTGGATGCCAATAGTAAAGTCCCAACAATTGAATATCTCTAAACCATTTTTACTGCTTTCTTTGCGGTTTCTTGAAGCATAATCGATCCATTTTCGTACAAACTACAACACATTCAAGACAAGATTTTATTTCATGATTCTCTCTCTCTCTCTCTATCTCGCTCTCTCTCTCTCTCGATATTGGTCTCTCTCTATCCTTTTCGCTCTCCCGTCGAAATCATCAAAAATTCCATCACATGATGATGAATGCGTCTCCTTCACCTTGCCCGCCGGCATTCTTACAAAGTCGTACAGTTGGTTTTATCGTCAAGCAGTAGTAGTGGTGGTGGTTGATGATTTTTTGCATATGAAAGCCAACAACAATTCTACTACTATCGGTCAACGAAACAGTGCGGCCAACGATAACATTCTCTTCGTCGTTGTTTTTTTTTGGGAATGGTGTGTGCAAAAAAATGGAAGAACCCAGAGAGCAGTACCCTCTTATTTTTGCGTGAGAGCTGTCGTCCCCCGTTTTTTCGCATCTGACTTCTCTCCAATCGCACGGCAGGAACTCAGGTGGTACGTGACGAAAAACGGCCCCCCAAAATTCGCGACACGATCATCATCTTCATCCCCAAAAATCACTCACTTCTTGCTCAGTTTTCGCAAACGCTCATTCCGCTAGCGCAAACGCGGCTCCCAAGAGAAGAGCTACCCGTACGCGGGAGAGAGCTCCTTCTACCCACGGGGCCAGATACGCAAAAACAAAATGAAAGTTCGGTGTACGCGCGCGACCCGAGCGTGGGACTCTCAGCACCACGCGTTTGGCGCTGGGGAAAACGTGTTATCACCCCCTGTTGTCCGGAAATCTTCATTTCATCCTCCTCTCTTCACACTGCCAGAAACAGAACCCACACTGGGCACTCATTGGGGCGGTGTTCGCAAATTATTTCATACAACTTACCCCTTTGCATGTGTGTGTGTGTGTGTGTAGGCAGGATGATGACGGATGTGCCATTTCTTTCACTCGCCCACTATTGATTGAGCAAGAAGGTGGTGAAAAGAGCAAAGCGAAGGAAAAAAACGCTCAAAAAGAACCGGCGAGATGATATTTCGCGGGAGCGCGCAAATTCGAATCACACGAATATGTGGTCGTGTGTGAGAGTGTGTCCGTTCTTCTTTTTTTTTTGTACGGGTTGAGATTTCGCAAACGCGTATAACGTGCCGCACACCGCGTGAGACGCACCCCACGCACGCATACACATGCACACTTCGACACACGGCCCCAAGAGGGACAGGCAAATGGCGCAAGCGTTGACGGCGAAAAAACAAAATGGGAGCCGCGGGTCGCCATCGTGGAAAGGGAGAGCTTCGTGCTGCTGCTGCTGCTGCTGCTGTTGGTGGAGCTTTTTTGTCGCTTTCGGGCAACACTTTTCAAGGCTACTAGGTAAGGATCGTTCAATTGGGGAATTTTGCAGCCACGGTCAGGTTCAACTGTTGAACGTAATTTAGTAATTATGAGAATTTGTGTTATTCGGAGAGTATATAATATACTTCAGTCGATGTTATATTCAAAGAAAAGCTAAAGAAATGTTCTATCTAATCTAAGGAAACATTTAAATGACTATTCAAACTTATGGCAGCAACTTTTGAACGACTGTGTATAAAGAAAGAAACAAATCATAACCCAATCAAACAAGAAAAAAGTCCCATCGTATTTCAAAAATGATTGCAATATTGTAGTATTACATTAAATGTGATTGCTAGCTAAATATTTAAAGATTATTAAATAGTCTCTTTTCAAAGCAACGGAATAAATATCCCATGTAAACGAAACACAATCAAATGTTGAAGAAGAAAACACTACAGGAACAGAGCACTCTTAAGACACCGGTTAGGAACATCAGGTATACCTCATCTTACGAAAGTTACAGACTACTAAATTCCAATAAAGTGTGCAAAAAAAAAGACATTTCATCCCTTGCGAAAGCAAAGAAATGTGACCAACCGTAGATATTCACGTCCGTGCTGGCCAGAGTTAGCCAGTACTCCAACGAGATGACATCTGACGTTATCAGGAAAAACGATTACGAATGCTTTTGCCAAACCAACTCACACCATTCTTCCGTTGTATGAAATTCTACTGGAATTCCGAAGAATTACGAGGAGTAAACGGCTATTGTAAAATCGTATCTAATCCTCGGCTCCACCGCCCTCGCTTGTGGGAAAAGGTTGAAATATGAGAAAATAGAAAACTTTGACATATTTCTGGAATTTCATTCCGTTTTTTGTTTGTTTGTTATGTTTGAGTTTGCAGTATTATGCATGACAAAGGATTCAAAATGCTGCAATGTACACGAAATAAATAAGTTTTGTGCAGTATTATTCGAAACACACTGGTATCAAAGTTTTGATGGTTTTGTTGATTATTGCAACTAGTGCTTGCTATTCCACCTATTCACAAGCAAATCTTCTTTATTGACATAGGTAGACGTGCTGGTTTTTAATGGTTTAATGGTTTTTAACAGCTCATATTCAATTTGCTGTGTAACTCATGTGTCATTTTGCTTTTAAACATACTTAATTATGGTTACGCGCATATAACATTACGAATAATCGTCTAAAGGCAATAAATAACTAATCCATGATCGAATAACATTCACCATAGCTGAATAAATGCTAAATTATTGATTTATCAATTTGATGTTGGTACCTAGAGGCCGACACTAGGTTAGTCATGTGCAAATGAATCAGTGAATAAGAAAAAAAATTGCATTGTTTATGAAACGTTGATTAAAAACATACCGCTTTCATATTGCAATAATCTAGTGGCTTCAAATTTCAAATCGAATCTCATTATAGAATAGGAAGATTGTAAGGCCTTATTGTAAAAATAAGGCTCACATAGATTAAGGTCCAAAACTAACACCATCTCGATAGCGGTCTTTAACCTTAAGATCTTGATAGCATGGATAGTGCATGCGGTGCAACAAACTGAAACTATGATCGTGCCTGATCAACAACCTTCTGAATCCCATAGCTTTTTCATGAAATCAACTTCTTTTACTAGATCTATATGTTTCATTTCAAATTAAAACAATAGCAATTTAAAACCTTTAGATCGTCGTTACAAAAAATGAAAGCAGTATTTTACCTTCCCCCGGTTACATCTTCTCGAAAAAGATTTTCAAGATTCTCTCGTTCCCCCATTCTCTATCACCGTTTATTGGGCCCTGTTAGAAACATTACTTTCTTAACAGTTCTGGACGCACAGCGTACATGTAGGGTGTTGTTGCGCGCGTTTGAAATCCATTTCCCTGCTTCGCCCTTAAGCAGATACTCTGCGAGACTTACGATGCGTTTTACGGGAACAATTTTTCAGCAGAACGGTAATAGATTTAAACGCACCAAAGACCACGTCCCCCTGGCTTTCGGGAGGCAAATGGAAAGATTTAAAATAATCATCACATGCGTGTGCGTGGCGTCACAGCCGCTGTCCCCCAATCTTATTACGCACGAATTGCAACCTATTAAACCGGCAATCCGGTACAATAAACGGTGCAACCGGCCAGGAAGGTAATGCTACGCGGAGTGAGCAGTCAGTCAGTCCGTCAGTCGGTCCAAGAATAGAAAATGCGACCTGTCAAACACACAGGACAGAAACGACAAAAGACGTCTTGTGCGCGCATTGCAACCAAACCCCAAAAATCAAATGCAATCAATATGCGCGCGTCGTGTCCCCCCCTTCGATGCAATAGTTGCATTTATTCCAACCGAGGGGGCTAAACACGGTTTCGTATTCCATCTAGACCCGTCCTGTCTAACAGGGGCACAGGGCGAACGACCCCATATAATGTGTGTATTAGTCCAACGACAAAACGACTGTGTCTGTGCGGCGTTCCCTTACCAGCGATGCAGAGACCCCTAAGGGAAATTGGAAAATTCGAGGGGGATCCTTTTTTTTTCACCATCAAACCGGAGACTGCATCTCTCAGTTGTCGCGTGGTTTGCCTATTTTTAAACTATACCCCTGCACACACACACATACCTCCTGCCCATTAAGCAGAAGCGGACGTGAGCATTTCCGTTCCCCCTTTCATTTTTGGTGTTGTTGTTGAAAATGTGCGCGGGTACACTGATGACACTGCAGTAGCGCATGCAGCGGAATGCACACATACGCACACACACACACATGGTACCGTTGCAGCAATAGCAGTCCATGGGGGTGCCTGCCGAGATCAAGAATAGGGGCAAGACATTTTCGGAAGATTTTCTTTTTCCTCCCGCCCCAGTCACGATCACGGACGGGAAAATTCCTCTGCTAGAGGAATGGAAGGGTCGGTAGTCGTTTTCCCTGGCATACGCAAGCGAACGGATGTGAAAAACGGAAAACACTGCTACTGCAGTGAACGGAAAGGGGGCGGGGCGAAACTGCGTACAGGAGCGGCAGGATGGCGGGTGTGTGATGATGAGTTGAAGCCAGACGTGAAGACAAATGAGTCCCGGGAAAGGAAAGAAAAAACTGGGGTGAGACACACACGCACATCCGTCTTGTGCTGGGTGGAAATGAAGGAGAACTTGCGGTTGCCAAGACACAGGCAGGGTCTAGGCGCGCGTGGGATGACAACGCACGCCGACCCCCTTGTTAGGCACGGCGGCACGTTCCTCTCCCTCCACTCTGCAGCAACGGGTGTCTCCGGTTGCCGACAACATTCGGAGGAGCGGGCACACTTTTCCCGCTGTTTATCGCGCGATAGACTTTTCCGGGGTGCGCGTAACAGCCAGTAGTAACGCAATTTCCCTTCCAGCCACAGTCGCGATGGCGTTAGATCAAACGCGCATTGTGTCTTGAGTTTGGAAGCGCGAAGCTTAAAATAGGACACCGTACGCGCGCAACAACAACAGCTGCGGCTGCATCGTTAAATGCATTTGGCTTATATATGCGCTTGCCTCACCGCCGTTTAGTCGTTCCCATTTATCAGTCTTCCCCACCGCAGGGCCGTGGAGATCGGACAACTAATATCCGACTGCTAGATCAATACCATTTTCGGCTATCTGTTAACACCACGTGGGTGATACAGTTGTACCTTACTTGCATTGCTCGAATGTTTGTTAGGGAAGTAAAATCATATCATAGAAGTTTTGGAAAATATGCAATAAAAGGACCAATTGACCATACACACTGACAAACAGCGTTATCTACTCAAGTACATCACCATTCTTCTTCTTCTTCTTCTTCTTTGGCACAACAACCGTTGTCGGTCAAGGATTGCCTGTACCACTTGTGGGGTTGGCTTTCAGTGACTTTTGGATTAACCGCCATAGCAGGATAGTCAGTCCTTCGTATAGCAGCACGATCTATTTTGGGGCTTGAACCCATGACGGGCCTGTTGTTAAGTCGTACAAGTTGACGACTGTACCACGAGACCGGCTTCACTTCGCAATTATGTGCAACATAAACCAGAAACTAATATCGCTCTAGTCAATTTTTGACTGCTTATGGATAAACTAAAACGACTTTTCAGATTGATTTCAACAGATGAATTTGAATAGCCTTAGAAATAACAGATCCTTTGCCATGCGGACATGCGTACGTTCAACTCCATATCCCACTTCTTTGATTATAGCCCTTCCTTATCATCCTTCATTCCAGTCTACTATATTCTCCTCAAACTCCTTACATATCCAAAACTGTGCTGGTTTCTTATAACACCTATAGAATAGGATTACTAGTGGCCCATCTTCAATAATTTAAGCTAGAAAACAGAATGCTGTATCGATTTGACAATTCCGACAAGTTTTATAAATTCACATGGATCATAAAACTTTTAATAAAATTTGGAAATATTGAATCAAACAGTTCTTAACATTTATTGACAATGTATTTGTGTTTCAGTCAAAAAAAAAATCTAACATTCATGACATGCCTGATGGAACCTACGAAGAATCGGTATTTGTTTCCAGGCTAAAATAAACTAGGCTGAAACTCTGAGGTTGAAGCGATCGTGAGGTTTTGTATGGAGTGTTGACATGATTTCAGTCACCAAGTGTCAAACTCAATATAGAAAAGATGGCTAGAATAATAAAACCCCAATTAAACAATGTCAATAAAGAAGCAACAAGAAAAAACAAATAAGTTAGACACAGACCTACATATCTTTAAGCATCGTTGTTCGTTTTAATATCGTTCAAAAATTGTTTTTATGTTAAATTTTAATATGTTTACACATTAAAGATACCAAGACCGAAGAAATAATTATCTTACCGAAGGTCCTACTATTGAAGTATGTAAGAACAATATACAGATAGCTGAAACATATCCTCAATCGAGCCAAATGTATGTAGCGGTACCAGCGATTGTGACTTCATGACAAGATAATGTGCTGTCTAGTAAACCAATTTGTATCATAACACGAATTTACTCAGCATTCAAGGCATTCAAAGCTATACAACAGATCTATGCTTTAATATTGACATACGATACTTAAACTTGAAATTATAAACGATATATCTAACAATATATTGTCGACCATTTTCGAAAGGAAATCTCAAATGTGGAACACGGATACAGAGAACATAACAATATGGAAATCTAAACACATATTCTTGCAAATGAATCGTTTTAATCGTTTCCAACGTCTTATTATTGCTACTGTGATATATCAGTAGGATTGAGATTAAGATATAGTTATTGTATATAATAGTTGTATTAATCTGTTGATAAACCTTTTTTCCATCAAATATGTTGTAAGATGTGTGAAGCAATGCTGCAATATAAAACATATAATTTCAAGGACCTATAGTAAAAAAAAACATGCACATTGTAACAATTAACACATTTCATTTAACACAATAAACAACCGCATCATCGTTTCATTCTATAGGTCATAATGTACCGATTCTGTCTCCATTTTTGGATTACCAAGCTTAAGGAAAGCACTTTATCTGCTCGTTTGATGAAGTTTAAATACAGAAATGGCCTGCTGTCATAACAAAATAATATTTAATGCACGCTTTGCCATGAACAATTGATTATCTTCTGTATTTTGTCCGCATGCCTACAGTTGTATCTAAATAAGAATAATAAGAATTATTGTACCAATAATGCGTAAATATTCAACAAATTTCTGAACATAATCTATTATCTTTTCTATTCATGCAACCTCGTACAGCACACGTTCTGTCTCTACACCATCAAGCCTAACCATCAAGCACAACATCATCATACACGACCGTAATCACGTCGGTCTTCCGCTCCCGCACCTACTCGCCTTAAAACGACCGTCTTCTAAACCGACATGGGCGAACCACAAGATGGCCGAATTCAATTTAATTCACGATCAACCTTGACGGACACATCCCTTTCGGGGCCGGCGGCACCCTGGCCAGCACCGACCGCGGTCGAAGCAAATTGCGCATTTAGTCCGGGTACGCGCGACGCACGACGCGAATTTCGCACGATCCATCCACGGCTCCATCCGCATTCGCAGCATATGCTCCCCACATCTTGGGGAGCGATGTCGCGTCACACACTCCTGCCACCCCCCCATCCCACCCTCCCTTGCTGCTCCACTGCCAAGGCGAGAGACTGGGTGGATGGTACAGCCGAGTTCGCGAGAGCCACCCGACCGAGAGCATATTGTCGCGTGAGTGCTCCACCCTCAGATAAGGGTAAGAGCCGGAAGGGTGGCAAATTGGTAAGATAAAATAGAAGAAAGTGTGTCCCTCTCTATCTCTCTATCTCTCTCTTGAGTTACCCCTTCAACCGAATGGCGATGGTTAAAATGACGCTATGAATGATGATGATGATGACGATGATGACGATGATGACGATGATGACGATGGTGGCGACAGCGATTACAGCGTTGGGGCTGTGCTCTCACAGTTATTGTGACTCGCACTGAGAGTGAGTGACTTATAAGCAAAGGGTAAAAACACTCCGATAGGGGTGGATATCATTTCAATTGGAGCTACTTCGAGTCTTGTGAAACTAGCAGCGATGTACGAGAGTCAGTTTGGATATCAAAATCTAACTAAAGATAATACAATAGGATACATTGAAATGTTCTAGTTCTGGATCTAATGTTTTGATACAAAGATGGGAGGACCCCTTCATTAGATGTCCATTGCGAAACATCACCACCACATATGGCACCCGAAGGTTGGTAGATTATACGCCCTAAAAGAGCCACCGGTTAGAACGTAAAAGAGTCGAGAGGCGTGAGTGTCTAAGCTGGGCAGCAAATCTTACCTCACAAACCGTCAACTGCTGCTACTAGAGCGCCACCACTCACCCCCATTAAGTGCAAGTTCCTAAAGAGAAGGGAGTTATTTCAAGATGTTGGTGGATCTACCATAACACGAGAGAAACTCCTCTCCCCCTCCTCTTACGGACGACAGCAGAGAGAGAGGGAGAGACCGCTTCGAAACTACACTCGTGTACGCGCGCACGCACGAGAAATGAGCATCCCACCAGCCCCAGCGATGAAGAGCGGCCAGAATGAAGCGTTTAAATGAGTTGATACAAGGTTACCGCGGTCTACTACGCAGCTTCTAATTTTCCGAACCTCATTTTTACCGTTGCCACAGGCAACTTCCTCCTGCCCGCACCGCTATATCACCAACCCATTTCATTCCGGTTCACATCATTTACCGCTGCTTTGACCTTGCTCCAAAAATGCCTAGGAATTTGGGATTGAGGGCTCTAGTAAGGAAATAAAATCCAGTGTTTTTTTATATCATATTTCGATAGTGAGGCTCATACAAGCCAAAGGTTTACTAGATACATCAATTCTGTGAGCTTTGTTAGTGATGAACTGTACTTCTGGATGCATTCTGAAACAGTTCTTAATCTTTTTGGTGAATTTCCAACCAATTTCAGCAAATGTTCCAATCATCAATATTTGTCATTTTCAACCTTTTTGACAGCAAACGGAACAGCTACAAAGTAGTGCAGAACAGAAAAGCGAACTTTGAAATTGGCGCCAATCCCAGCCAAACGCAGCACACTCACACCGCTTCGAACGGGCCATCCCCTTCAACACAGACCGCCCTAGCGGGGCTTGTGTAAAATGCAAAATGCTAAAGAATGAAACGCATACACCCTAGAAGCCGGAACAAACGGACCAACAATTCACACACACACACTGCCATGCCATACTCTCGAGCGAAGCAGAGAAGGGGGTTGTTTAACGTGAAATGAAATCGAAAGCGACCTCCCACCACAGCCAGCCCTTCTCTCTTGCACAGTGGTTTGTACACGCCACCCCTTGGTCACATCGTACCGGCCAGCCCTGCACCACCAACTACTACCTGGCGGCGCACATGCGCTTCATGGTGGAGCTTTTCCGGTGAGCCACTTTCTGCGCTTGACACTGCTTTTCGAGCAGAGGCTTTTTGAGCCTTTTTGAATAGGATCTCAACTTCACAAACGGCTACGCATCGCAATCCTGACCGAAAAAACAGGCACGCACGCTACGACACAGTGTTTGAAATATTAGAAGGCAACGCTTTGTCGGCATACCACAGGCTCTGCAATGGTAGTAGACTTCTCCTCCTGCAGCAGAGCTTTTTCGAAGCAAACCCCGATGGAGAGCATAGGGGAAACATTGAATGGAGAGAGCGAAAGATGATCACAAATTAAAGGAGCGGCCTATTTTCAGGGCCGCTTCTCCCTGTCTTGACTTTTGTTCGCACGTTTCATTAGGAGGAAATTTCACTTTCATTTCTAGGCAATTGATCCACTCAAATAGTGCGTAAAACTCAAACATCCGGAATCTTGAGCTTGAAAATTCCTCGGCTGAGCATCTATGCGTACTTTAAACTGTGTCTTCTTTCTCGAATGCTACAGAAAAATCTATTTAAAAGATGTTTTATTCATAATGTTCACTCATTTCCACCCCAGAATGATTCATTGAGTGCTCGTTACAAGGATAGCTACAATCGAACAAACAAATTTAAAATCGATAAAATGTCGGAAAATGGAATGACTAGCACAAAATTCTCGGTTATTATTTTTCGCCCACTGAGTCACGCGCTAAATGCACCGATGGTTTTAAGCAAATGGAGGTGACTCACAGGCTGAGTAGTTTATTAGTGTTGCGCCCGTCGAGCCGACGAGTAATATGTAAAAAAAAATGCAATTTTCAAAAACACTTTATTCAACACATGACTCAAGCGCGACTAACAAGAAATCGGCTGTGTTTTTACGGTCGTACAAAAAACAGAAGTAAAAAGGTGGTAAATAAAGCAGCGTCAATCTCGAGATTACTACGTGTAAACTATATTTACATTTCAAGTTGATTTTATTCGTGCACAATTGAAGCTGGTGGAATTGAAATTGCACTTTTAAGCTTCTAATCAATGAAGAAAAATTGGTAAACATATACCAATTGTTTCATGCCTGCTAATCCATAACTACCGCAGAGATACAAAACAGACGATGTAGTCAATGGGTGAAAGGCTCACAATTAGAACAATATCCAGATAGAATCCGTCAAGCGAGTTTCCTCACAAAACTTTGTAGCCAAACGAAGCGAACGTCTCCAGTTCGTGTCGGTCAATCTCACCTCAAGCCAGCAAAACCAACACCCGAGAAACAACGAACCAGCCAGACTACCAAAAATCCCAGACTGCAAGGAATGCACTCGCCGCAACCCGACGTCGGTGGAACGGGAAGAAAAGGGAAGCGAATCGAGCCAGTCGATTTGCTGCAGTCGGTGGCGCAGACAAGCCTCCGTGTTTATACGCACCGAAATCTCCTTATTCCGTCCATTCCCACCGTCTCCTCCTTCACTTTTGTGATGATTTTGTTTTTATTTCGTCTTCTGCCCAATACCTCTTCAAGTCCCCATTTAAGGACTACCCACGTTCCAGGAAAAGGAACACCTCCCAAAAGTCAAAGTCTCGCCACGACACGATCGCTGAAAAGATATTTGGCGGGAAAACAAACCAACAACAAAAAAAAAAAAAACAATCAAAGCAAGAGCCCGTCAGTGGAACGGTGAATGGAACGAAGCAAAAAAAAACGCGGTAGAACATGCAGAAGAAGCAACCAAAAATGCATCCAATGTCCTCGTTTGACCAGCGTAGCCCATCATCGTGTGTAACGAAATCCAAACTGCAATAGTTGCACCGATCTGCCAGAGCAGTTCCGTTTATGCTGCTTGTGTGTGTGTGTGCGATTTTACGAGAGTGCATTCTTTTACGACTCTCGGCAATCGATACCATCTCATCGTCGGAGGGTTGCGAGAGGATTTCGACCGTAGATGGACCGGGAAGGTGGACAGGGAGACGCGGCGTTGGAAATAAAGGAGTAGAAGCGTAATAAAACTCGCAAAAAAGGAACCGACGCCGATTGGAGCAGGAGGATTTTGAGAATAGTTGGAGTTCGAGGCCATGGGGCCCAGGGAAGAAGAGAAAGCAACATAATAATTTGGTAGGCAGTTGCAAACGGGAGATAACAATGAGCAGGGCGCGGTTGTCGGGTAGGATTTTGAAGGACCCGGGTGCATGGATGGGGAAATATGTGGTAGAATGGCGGTACCGGCGAGTATTTAAGGATTGGGATGGATCGTGTTCTGCCAACGATACGAAGGAGAATCATTTATTTTATGTCTTACTTAACCAGACCATTTTGACTGCATTTTTGAGACAATAATGCTTGCAGAAAAATGATTCGTGGAAGCAAGCTTTAAGCATCTACTTTAAGCATTTAGTGTTGTCCTTAAAAGTCTACAAGTAACTCTGAATTCTCTTTCATACCGTACCAACAATACTAATTCTAATAGGATCCTTGTCATATTGAAATTTCCTGTAGTTCCTTAAGGCTCAAAGACAAATTTCAAAGACTGGTCGTAATGAAGATTGTTTATGGATTTTTGAAATGATCAAATAAAACATCCATATCCATGTTCCAAACAACAGAACTGAAAATTGTGAACCGCGAAGAATTCTTATGAATCGATTCTGTCACGAGCCAAGACACTACGAACACACACCGAACAACAAGAGTGCCTCGGTATGGGTGCCTCCGTGTGTAACATGACCACATGCATTTAATTTTCTGTTCAATGAACTGCAACCATATACTATGGCGCGTCTCAGACAAACACGTATGCGCCGTACGAGCCAAACAAACGCACACACAGCGAGACGGAGAAGGAATAATACGATTCCCGAAAGCAACAAAAACAAGTTTCGTCGTGGAATGCAACCGCACGAGGACCTTACAACCGCTGCGTCGTCCTCCACTACCTTCTTGCTCAACGGCCAGCTCTCGGTGCGGATAGTCGGCGAGGCTTTGGCGCAGTGCAACGTGATTGCACTTTGTTTGGTGCGCGTCTCGCGGACGGTCCTCGCTGCCAAAACTTTGTACGATCGGAGACGCCGACGCGCAAGTTGATCTGTTGCATCCCCACCGCCTGGGGAGTGCAATAAAAGCAAACAGAATGAGAGACAGAGAGAGAGAGAGTGCACAAACTGACGGCAGCAGCCGCAGGACACTCGGTGGGCTTGCAAAGGAATTGGGGAAGGAATCCGCGTTGCGCCCGTTCGTTTTATGTTCCCGTCTGCGCTTTGTTGTTTTTTTCGCAGCTTGCCACGTCGTGATTACTGACCTTCCTTCTTCTTCTGCGTACTCCTAGCACACTGTATGCTGCATACCGATCGAACCCGCTGGTGCATTGATAGGATCTCTTGCATACACGGGTATGCACAAACGGAGGACACAAAGGTTTGAGTTGTTTTGCGCGGGCCTGGAACGGAATTCTCCAAATTCGAACTCAACTGTCTTTTGTGTGTTCTTTCTTAGTTTTTTTGTATATGTATTGCTAATTACTAACGTATATTGTAGAATTTTGAAAGATTTCAATAGTCAATGATTCAAGATTAACTAGCTATATTAATAATGTCTTCCAATGTGCCTTTATAAATACTATGTAGATGAAGTTTGCCTGCACCAAATAGTGCATAAATCAACTACTGGAGCAAATCTGATTGGCAGCCATCGAAATCCTACCAACGGATCCTATTTCGCTGGGCATTTAAATAAAATGCACTTTCCGGGGCATACAACACATTACCACACAGGAGCATCGCCGTCGCGCATTTTTGCAACACAAGCCTCGTCCCATCACCCCGAAGAAGTACGAAACGTCAACGATCTGTATCGTCTCCGTCTGCTGTTTGTGCGGAACAAACTGCTGAAAAAAGAAAGTCCGCTGGAAAGAATGTGGCAGAGCGCGTGGAAAGGAGCACATTGGAGCACACGGAGGCAGTAGTGCGCCATCCCCCAAACCGCAAACCCTATCTGCGACAATCGCCGTGGCGCAACGAAATGCACAGCACGAAGCTGCAAGCTAAAGGTACACGCTTAAGCTAAGCAATGCGCGACTCTTCTACGGGGATGTGCATGTGCAGCACAATTCTCTAAGAGCGCGCGCGCGCGCACGAACGTCGGTTATCTTTACCCTTTTCTCATTCCACAAGCGCCTTTGGACACCCAGCCATATATTTCTATATGTAGACAGAAAACAAAACAAAATAGAAAAAGAGCCAACGTTCGTTGGGTCTGATGCACACCTCTCCTTCCCGTGCCCGCCCCCGTGTGCTGGGTGCTGGGACCCACTCGACTCCCAGCGCGAATGAGATTTATGAATGAAAATCCGCGTCATATTTGAACTAATCTTTTATGATCGTGTGGCAGTGGTGGTGTGCTGGTGGTGACGGCAACACTGATGTTGTTTACTACTGACTGTTTTTTTTTTCTCTTGTTCGCGTTTTCTCTCTCTTTCTCTCTCTCTCTCTCTCTCTCTGCACACACTCTACCAACACCACTATCATTCTTAGGTTCGCTGATGCGTTGGGCAAGCCCATTGCAAATGCACTAATATGCGCGCGCGCGCATACACACGATGCGTTCCGTTTGAATTGTATAATCTGCTTCCACCGCGCGACTCAGAAAGCAATAAACATTGCGGAGGGTAGGGTACATATGAAGGGAGGCTATTTCCGGTGTTCATTTGTGCAGAGAGCAGCCGGGGAAGTGCAGCACCGAGGAGGATCGAAGTGATTGACCGACCGGTGATGATGATGTGTAATGACGGTTGAGCCGACCTCGCTGCACTGCACGAACAGCCTCCACCCCCCCTTCGATCAGAACACAATTTTGGGCGGAAAGTTGATGACCTCATTTAACAATCCGTTTCCCCTCCTCGGTGGCGCTTAAGTGGTTTTACCAATTTTTGCTTCTCCAAAAATTGCGAATATTTACCAGAAGCGGTACATCGTCGTATCGCTAAAAGCCACAAAAAAAACAGCATATTTCATGCTCAATAGCAGTCGTGGGCATCGAAAATTGTGCACTCTCAAGCAGTAGGCAAACAGCAATCGAAACGTCTATCGCATCCGTTTGTTGATATGCAATCGCCGAAAAGTGCAGATACGAACGACTCAGAGAGTGCAATAAATGCGAACTCGAGGGGTATGGGTATGCATTTATTTGCACAATATGGAAGCGATTCAGCAGTTTTCGGTGGGATTGGAGTGAATACTGATCGCGCGCATGCATTGCAGATAAGCGACACCTTATCCAAAGCAACTGCAAGTAAGAGTTTCTCCATTAGCCGAGGAGATATTACTTGAAAGGCAAGCAATATGAACTTTTAACAGTTAATTATGCAGTCGTTGCCAGTAAGTTTTCCTCTAAATAATCATTTTTTTACAATTGATAGCTTTTTTATAATCTTAGACTATGCCGTTTCTAAAACAATGTGTTCGTGGCATTCATTTGTCGACAATTAAATGGAAAGTACTTAAAATATAGTGAATGTGATGGCGATTTTGAAAGCTCCTCTAAGAAGTCTCTTATGTTAGCACTCCTAAAGCGACAGAATTTAGTTTTTGATCTTGTACCATAACCTATAAACTGTCACAAATCAACTCAAATATCTTATCTCACTATATATAAAATCGAAAATCGCCACAATGACGTGAGAGTAAACATTCAGCGAGAGAGAGAAAGCGGTGAGAGCAGAGCTCTCTTAGCAACGCGCGTTGCTGCGAATGGACTTGCTCCATGCCACCCTGCCAGCCCGCGGGTAATGAGGGCAATGGTTACTTAGATTTTTTGTTTACACAAACCGATTTGAAAACACATGATATTGGATATAATGATTTTTTTTAAATAATTAAAGTTGCAAAATAGCCACCTGATGATAACGTGTCCCATCTCATACCCCTTCCCATTATAAATCAAGATATTCAAGACAATATTAAAAAAAACATGTTTGAAAACTATGCAAAATAGTTTAATTGTGAAATGGTTGATACTCCAATTCATTGAATCGTTGTTGAGGTTACTACTTAGCTATGCTTTCCAAAAAATCACGCCGAGAACCAAAAAATAATAATCAAAAATTATACATTTGTGTCAACAGAAGCATGGAACGTATCAGTTCGATTGAAAATAAATAGGAATGCAGCTAATGAACTTTCTGTTTTATCAAAATGGCCACAAAACTCGCCAATCATGATTATCATTGTTATTACTTATAAGTGTAAGTAAATAAGATGCATTGGTACTTTACGTGCGTAACAAATAACCTTATTTTTGAACACCAGTTAAAAAGAATTACAAAATTACGTAACTTGGTTTTTTATGGTTATTTAAGATTTAAGATTTACATCAGTATGGCTCAAAAGTAGCCTCATTGATATTTAACGGTTCTGCAATGTACAGTAAGAACTGTAACAACCAGGAAGTTACAAGGTTAACACAGTTGTAAGAACAAATAAGAACAAATAGGTGTTTGAGTTATGGTTGTTGCCACTGAACGTGTAGAGTTTGAAAATGATTCGAAATTTGAGGACATCCGGTAGATTTTACCGGGCCTTAACTAGTAAAATTAAAATATGATCTGCTAAGAGGACGTTGGTGACTTTCAGACAAAAATAGGTTCTATCGCTCCTATTGATTGATTCATTGAAAATTAATTATCAAACAATTGTGCCTAGGAGGTGAAATTGACCGGCAAAGACTGTAAGAAGTTATAACGATCTATATATCGTCATTACCGACCGATACTAAGTTATTCTGTTACCTAACTAAAGCGACTTAAAAATAACTTCCGTAATACACACATTATTCCGTTTTTATAACAAACACATACTTCAAATAGGGACGTAGATAAGCGAATGAATTGTTCATTTGAAGGAGTTAGTTTAATAGCCTGAATAACAAATAACAAATCACTTGAACAGAACACTTCAATTGATTGAAGATTTACCCAAAAATCTAACCTAACGTATAAAAACATACCAAAATCTACATTCTACCATTTCTATATCTCTCATAAATCAATAGAACGTGTCCTATTAGTTGGACAGAAAAATAACTTACTTGTGTTAACAGATCATCTTTTTAAAATGAGCTATGAAAGATTTCGATAATATTTCAATGTGTCTCTATTTCCAAAATCACATTCAATACATCAAAATCACTAAAATTGATGTCGCTACCATTACCATAATTAAGACAAATAATAGACCTTATCACATCCACTAACTGGATAAGCTGTACTAAAACAAATCGCAGGAAGAATTACGTCCATCCCAGAATTTCCGACCGTGTCCGACATACATTCCAAGACTTCCTCCCGAGAATGCCGCACGCGATTTATGCCCCGACCTCCCGCTGTAGACAGGAAGTGGCGGCGGCCGGCATAGATTTTCGTAACGATACAAATTGCTCCGTATTGGACCCCTGTTGCGCCACCGTGAAACAACACACACACACACATTGTGGGTTGCCATCCGCCGTTACGGTTACTAAATGCTACCGACACGATCTCTCAACTAGTGACCGCACTCCCTCATCATCGTCATACCGCCCCCGGCTCCCTTTTGTTTTACACCCACCTTCGTGCGGAGCATATGCGTGCGTGCAACCTGGGGCCACCAGGGCCTAACGCCTACAGTGCACGGCAAAAGCGCGAGTAGAAGCAGCAGTAGTAGCAGTAGTAGTATTAGTAGTAGGCACAACAACAACAGCAACAAGCACACTTAGCGGATGTATATAGGCGTCGCATCGTAATGCACCCACAGTGGACCGCCCGGTGGACGGCAGGAGGGTGGTGATCCGCGAGGCGAAGGGACGGAAACCGACCACGTTGTGTGTGTCTCGCGAGAAAGTATGAATGAAATTGCTTCATTCATGTGTTGTGTATGGGTGTGTGGTTTGCCTCAGTCGTCGGTATGCTCCATTCAAAAAAGGGTTTCCTCTGCTTTGCACCCGTACCCTGCTGCTGTTCTATGCCCCACCACCCACCACCACCACCACCATTGACACCATCCTCGATCAGGGTTGACCTCAATAACGGTAACCACCCGTACACCACACCTCACCGGCTTTAAAGTCCATCCACTACAACAGTGCGAGCGCAGCACCGTTCAAACACAACGCGCGACGGCGGCAGCATGTGTGGTGCAGCTTGGCTAACAATAATATATTACCCGGGGAATCGACACGGGGGAGAGCCAAAGGTACAGCAGGGGGCACCCGGACCCACTGCCGCTGTGAATATGATTGCCGTCTTCCCACAGCTTCAAGTTCTCTTGTGCACGGGGGAACCACAACGCACGGCCCAACAAGTCCTCCGGGAAGGTGTGCGTGCGCACATAGGTGCGACGCGATGGGAGGCGTGATTGCAGACGGAACCGAAAAGTAAACAAGCCCTCAAAAATGCAAATAGTCGCCCCCCAACAGCAGCAGTGCGTTTTTTCATGCTCTTCCTCCTTGGAGCAATCCACTGGCCACCTATCTTTCTCTAGCACCGGAGCACCGGACGGAGAAGAAATAGAACCATGTCGAAAGCATACCTGCATACCACGAAGCATAACACGACAGCCGAGTGTGATAAAAAGGTGTTGCCAGCTAACTATCACATATAGAAAGCAAAGAAAAAATAAAAAAAAAAAAGACTCCACTATCAACTCTGGAGCACAGCGATAGCATAAGAGATCTGTTTCTTTTTTAGTGTCGCTTCTTCATCCTGCTTTGGATTTCACTCCATAAATTTGATCAAGACGGTGGCCCAACATCAACGAGCAGGCCGTCAATACCGGGCGTAGCAGCAGGAGCAGCAGCAGCAGAAGCACCAACCGGGAGACCTTTATCACCTTTTCGGACCAACCGCACGACGCGCGGTCAATATTTTGAAGCGTTCGGTAAATAATCGCTCCCAGCGCTTCTTCGGAATCGAACACTTACTTCAACGGAAGTGTGATAAGCTGTACGGTGCCGGGCGGGGGCCAACAAAAAAGCACCCATATTTCGTAACGGACGAACGCGATTTGCGGTTCTTAATGTTGTGTTGGGACATCGTGGGGCTTATTTGAGAATTCGAAGAATGGTTCAATGTTTGATAAACATATCGGGCATACACACAGAATCGGGCGTTAATCGCACCTTTAGCCAGTAGAGTGAAGTGTTTCCAGGTGTCCGCCGGGTTACGGTGGAGCTAGGTGGCGGTAGATATCCTCAATAAAATGTCTCGCGACATAAATCAAATCGATTCATTCATCACGGATAGCCAATGGTCACCACTGGATATGTGTACGCTGACAAATGTAACGCATCTGTCAACTGACTGTACACTGAAGACTGTTTTATCTCTTCTTGTTAATAAAAATACAAGATATACGATTATGTCTGGAATATTGGGAAGTTCTAAATAGGTACCACATCAACAGTCTGAACAAACATGATGAATTACAAGATAATAGACATATATAGGTTTATTCTATTCAGATTTTGCCTAGATTTGAGTCGAGAAATTCAACTGCAAAATGAACTATTTCAAACAAAAAAGTCGTCAACTTGACTTCCAGATGACTTTTATTTTGCGAGAAATTATGTATTCTTCAAAGTTGTTCAATCTTATGTTTGAATTCCCATATTCAGAGACTTACTCTTATTTAGACTTCGACTATCTAGAGTCACATAGACGATTCGTTAGATCATTAGAATGAAGAATAGTATATGCCTGATAGTGCCGGAACAGTTGTAGCTATTCGTTGTGACATATGATAGCTGTCAGATTTGACATGCTACGTAATGATGTTCATTGGATCTATTCAAAGCATTGTTCACAGCTCAAGTAATTAATCGATGAAAAATACATTTACAGACTTATTGCTAACGGGGTGCGTACGCAAACTCGCATCGCACCGTCCGGCCACTGCATGGCATGTAAATTAAGCAAATTAATTCCAATAAAAAGTCCAATTCGCCTCGCGGACGTTTTAATGTCCCTCCGTGTCTGCAGCGTTGGCTGCACTTTTTATTATGCAGCTCGAACGACGGCACCAGTTAACCCAGCCGCGTACGGTTAGCTCCGTTAGCTTCCAGAACCTCGTTTTCGTATCCAGACGCGTACTTGTGTGGAGCACATTCCGATTGGGACGCGCGGTGGAATGTGTGTGGGTACTAGCGAAGTGGAGGGAAGATGTTTAGCATATGCGCGCGCGCAGACCGTCATTGGCGCCCTGGCAAGAAAAGCTTCTTGCACTGCCGCCCATCTCGCGAGAAAGACTCGCTTAAATTTCTCCATCGGTCATCGGTGCATCAAATTTCCTTGGAAAGGGGTAAACCATGTCGGCAGAGTGTACGCACTCAGGAGGAGGCCCGGGTACGGTGGCTGTTTCATCGACTTTCTTTCAACACAGCCACTTGGACAGCACGAGCGCACATCTTCCCTAAAACGGAGGCGCATGTGTGTAAACACATCGGATGATAATGAACAACCAACCTCCACCACCATCGGTCACGATTGGCATGCTGCTGGCTTCCCGAAATGAAAGCCGCTCCGACCTATCAACATCAGCAGTCAGTAGGGGATCTGTGTGTGTGTCTCTCTCTCTCTCTTTCTCTTCGCGCGCTGTTAACCGGTGGCTCAGGATAGGAAGCGGACGAAATTCCTGCGCATGGTTTTCAGGCGCGCAATACTACTGCTCTGCACCCCGCAGTGTGCATCGCGCGTCCGCCTTTTCCTCTGCTGGTGCGGCTGTGACGGGTTTCAGATGAGAGAAAGGAACGATCGAATGTGTGTGAGTCTGTGTTCATTCAAAATGCAATGTAGCAATGTGTCGGCACACTTCTTCTGGTACAAGTGCTACCGAGCATGTGCCAATGGGGGTCGGGGAAAGGATGAGCGCGTCCGGCACAGCACAACACGGCGACAAAGTGCAACAAAACTAGGTTACACCTTACCGATCGGTCACGAACGTGCCGGTATGCAGCGCGCCCCAAGTGTGATGGACAACATACAAAGATGGAACCATTGCGATCGGGCGCCGACAAACTTTTCCTGGGAAAACAGAACCACAGGAAGACCTAAATATGTGTAATGCTCCAACAGCCTTTACACTTTCTGTACGCACTTGTTTGGATTTTGTTGGAACAGTTTAAAGATCCTCCTTCCCTTTAACTCGCAGCCGATAACAAAACTGAATATTTGAAACAACAGGCTGCGTACCCCGGGACGCACGTACGCAGCCAAACAGTTAAACCAACGCTTCGCGCTTTAGCTAGGGCACCTCCCTAGCACACCACACATGCCTCTTCCTCTGCCTACCCGCGCTCCTGCTTGTTTGCTGTGTCTGACGACTATATGACGCTTACGATCACCATCGGAATGTGTGGAATGCGTCGAGCATTTCCTGTTAGGCATGGAAGATGATGAGAAAGGCGTAAGACAACACTATCCCCACAACTTCAGCCCTCCCCACCGCCAATGGGGGTGCTCTAGCGATGGAGCGCGGACGGCCCCAACCACGGTGCGCGGTGAAAATAGGGCGCCTTTTCTAGCCTTTTTTGTTTACACGTTTTTCATCTTCTTTTTTTACACCCCTTCCCCATGCGTTCGCCCTCGCATCTCTCTCTCCCTGACGCTCTCTATTTACTGTCATCCGTGGTGGGTCTGTGGAGGTCCACGTCGAGCATACACAAGTTCTTTCTGTGAAGACATCGGGGTAGGAGGTGGCAGGATGGTGTCAGAGGTGTGTGTGTGTCGGTCGGTAACTTAAGTCCACGAGCCGGCATGCGCCCTGATTCTGGGGCCAGCTCAGAAATGAGGTAAAAACGCGATAGACAACGAACCGGAGCTCGTAGGACTTGGGCCGTCAACAAATAGGTGCCCACAAAACACAAAACCAACAGCCAAAGCGGCATGCCTGCCCAGCTTTCACCTTTTGCGCCTTGTTCACGCTCCTTCCACATTTTATGGCGCCCTCTCGACGCTCGCCCGTGGCTCCGGTTGTGTTGTTGTGGCTATTCCATTCACAAATCATAGCTACAAGTGAGACTGAGTTCCAGGCCCATGTCTGCGAGAGGGAGTGAGCCTGCTGCCTGATGCTCCAAACGCATGAAGGAGGCTGCTACAACGCATACAGACGCGTTCGAATATTGTGAATGAAATGTCGTTGCTGTACGAGGAATACAACACACACACATATAGCAGTAAATAAAAAACCTGATGAACCTAGGCCTGCAAGCTTTGACAACTTCAAACCCCCGGTGGCATCGGACGGAGCGAACATTCATGATCTCTGGTGTACGTTGATGGTGTACTTTGGACCGAACGCCACCAACTACGACTCGCAGCCGGCAGACGCACACCACCACCGATGCTCCCGGAGGCCATCGAAGCTGATAGGAACCTGATAGCCTCTTGGCTATCGCACCACTGCTCGCACCCGCGGCTCTCTAACCTAGGAAGTGGCGGGTCATCTCCACCACACCATCCATTAAGAATTTCGGTCCCAAACCAGCTGGAAAGCGATGCGATGATGTAGTGGTTTTTTTTTCGCGGACATCTCCTTTGCGTACTACCACCCCAGGGAGAGAGCAAGCTGATACACCCGGAGTTCACGAAAAAGGAATGTTCATTCTTCCGCCGTGCGTCAATGCCAATGCTTTGTCGAGTACACAACAGCGAGCTCATGTAGCCAATTGCAGTGCGCGATTAGAGAGTCGCATGCGTCATCGCATCACACCACGGGCCCACGTCATCACTTAGTGTTTCACCACGGTCCGCCCAAACCTTACGTTGGTGTGCTCGGGGGAGAGGAGGACACTGTAATCGCGCAATTGAACTGCGAAATGCGAATAACTCTTTACGACGATTTGGTTTGTCGTTAAGCCTCGTTCCAAGAAGGGCAGTGAGACGAATCATGCATCCCCGGATACAAGAGCAAACCGTTGCAACCGACGTCACAACCACACCACCACCGAGACCAGGACCATTGCGTCACGAACGAAGAGCAAGAGAGAATGAGGCGCCAGCTGACTAATATAGGCGGGAGCGTGAATGGCTGAATCACTAACCTACTCGGCACAAGTGCCATTTTAAAACCACTTTTTAGTACATCCTACTGAAACCTCTACGACACCACCCACCCAGTGGCACATCTCGGTTGATGTCGAACTCCGTGTCCGTGTCCACCTCGTGTATTCGGCATGAGTCATCATGAGAGGGTACTCGCGAGCACAAAAAAAAGAACGCCGCACTGTGTGTGTGATGAGCTGTACCATATTTCCAGGGATAATGAATGAGCCAACGGGGACACGGCAGCACAAGTCGGACGACAATTGCCGGACACTGGCGGTGTGTCTCCGTGACGCCGAATCCTCCATCGCCGATCTCGTTCGCTTCGCCCGCTGCTAGCCGCTACCAGTGGTGACCGAATTGAACGCGATTTAATTAAAATTCCTACGCGCGCAACGCATAACCATGAACGATCGTTCATCCCTCGTCCTTCTCCTGCCAAGACATCGGCTGGAAACCCTCCCCACCACCCCCAATCGGCCTCCGGTGGACGTGTGTATGCTAAAGGCAGCGAAAGGAATGTTAGATGTGTTTTTTTTTCTCTCCCCGTGCACACCGAAATTCGTCGAAAAACGGCGGCTACAACCTTTTTATCGACAACAAAATACGAAAAGCAACAACAAGATCGGCTTCCCAGGCTGCCTACCCCCCCGAGGGAGGGGAAGACACACATCACACCGCAAAAGGATTGAAACACATTTAAAACACTCGCTGCTCGGTCCGCATCCCGCTCGCTCGCTCGCTCGATCGTCGGTATCAGATTTTGAGAAGGTGCCATCGACCTACCGACGAACCGCGTTCCTGGCTCCTCCTTACCCGGTACTCCGTGGTCCACAAACCAACAGCAAAAAATAAAAACCTGCAGGTCACAAAGTGGCGCACAGGTCTCGCGCCTTGCACACACCAACGGACGGGCCCTTGTTATCATCTCATCGTGGTTATTAATGTTCTCACTCTCCCCTCCCCCACCCCGAGAGGGGGGGGTAGTGACCGCCGGCATGGCTGGAGTGGCGGTTGGTGGCGGCCTGGCAGCCAGCATGCCGAAAAGGAAATCAAACCGACCAACCCCGGAGTGTTCGGTGAGATGTGTGTGTGTGTGTGTGTGATGAGAACGAAGCGTATAAAGAAACAGACTGACAACAAAACAAGATTCCACCACAAGCGAAGGAGGAATGCGAAAGTGCATCGAACAAGACGTGGACAGAGGGAGAAGGGGAGAGGCGGGGAGAGAGAGGGAGAATGTCTGCCTTTCTGCACCAAGTAATAACCCAATCTCGGGTGGCCACCCCGTGCCAAGCCGAGAGTGTGGTGTGGAGAGGAACTAATGTCCGAACTGGGTGCACAGTAGGTGCTGAGAATTGTGTCTGGACATTTCAACATTCCAAGTGAGTATTTGGCAATTAAATTACAGTAACCGAACAGCAGAAATGCACAAATATACTATTAACATAGTAGTTGAACAAATAGGGCATCTGCATCTCCAAAAATTTCATTCTTTGTTGATCAACATTTAGATCACACTGTATTTCTCTGGGACTGGTGGGAACCGAAGATGAGCGCAGCCTCAACTCAAACCGACGGGATCAATTTACTGGTGGCAAAAGGCATCGTTCACTCCACCGCACTCCTACCTCCTATCCTGTTGCTCCAAGCGCGAATGCAGATGCAACAAGCTCCCCGAGCCTGATGGCCTGACGTTGCAGTTCGGCGAGACAAAGGCCGCCAAAAGAGAGAAAATTACGATCGCAAACGCTTACGGGCGCAACCACCCGCTTTTCTCTGCCCTCCTCGTCTCCGCCTCAAGACAGGGCCGCAGCAAACGAGCCACCGTCAACAAATAAAAAACAACAACCAAAAAACCAGACGAAAACGATCCCAATATTCCCCCCAATCTTGTTGGTTGTGCCCTGCGGGCTCCAGCTCAAACTGCTGATTACCAAATCCAGAACGAATGCTGTGCTTGTGTGTATGTGCGCATACCTGGTTCAGAGGAAGATGCCGCCAGCTAACGAGTATCGCTCGCTGGCAGTAGGGCTGCTGGGAAAAACCCCACCAAAAGATGCCCCCGCGCTGCCCCAAAGGATCTCTCTCCCGCGCACCCTGCGTGGAGCAGAACAGCACAGGCCCCTTGGAATGCAACACTTTTGGTGGCGGTGGCGCCACCATTAACACCGCGCGCACAGTGAAGGGACCACCGTTCCAACCGTTCGCTCCATCACCGAGGTGAAGATGGGATCAAGGAAGAGTAGAAAAAATGGCTATACACACACGCACACCTACGGCAAGAACATTAGCATCGGGCCAAAGCGCCGTTGTGTGAGAGTGGTGCGCTGAGCTGATTTGAATTTCGCAGGAAACAAGACAAATGCCGGTCTTTAACGAGAAGAGAACCGTCAGCCATCAGGAGGTCCCACTACCCAAAAAAAAACCCTCGACAGAAGGTCCCGAAGCTGAAGAGAAGAGACAAAAGGTAATATTTTTTGTTTAATGGAGGTGTTGAAACACATAACGCGATGCACGAGAGCGTGACCCAGCGACACCGGGGAGGAGAAAAGAGACGCACGAGACGCGCGAACCGTCCCGCACCGAGGCGCAGGCACGACCGATCGCGCCGCGGAGATTTTATGCTGCGCGTTTGATGTCAATCCTTTTTGTTAAACAAATGATGAAACTGAAAAAAAGGCACACAAGGTAAAGGAAGCCTTTTTTTGCACTTGAGAGGGAGGCTTGGCTCATAAAAAAGGCTCGAGTTCCCATCGTTGCAGAGGTTTCGCGCGGTGATCAAAGATCTGCTCGACCCGATTATGCACGATCGTTTGAAGGCGGAAAAAATGATGCAAAGCAACACAACATACATCTAATTATTCACATCCTGTCTTATGTGTGCTGCACTCGGAGTTTGGAAGAGTCCCGACACGTATTGCAAGCGTAATTATGTTTTACGAGTAATTTCGATTTGAAACATTCGAGTTTAGTACCGATCGATATAAACGAATTTCAATCGAAATCGATCTCAAGAAAATATTATTTGTACAAGCACGGTTAAAATGAAAATTCAACAATATCATCCTTGCTGCCTATAGCATATGAATATAAACATAAAACAGACTCTAAATCAACAGCATCCCCTTTTCGTATCGGTTTTCTCGAGTGTCAGTTAATAAATTTCCTCTTCACTACAGTACCCGCCGCAGCCGTTTTTTCGCAATTAATTTCCTTTCGTTGCAGATTATCGCGTCCTCTCTCTCTCTTTTGTGTGTGTGCGTGCCTACTTTCCTCTCCCCTATCGATGATTCTAGCGATACATACATATCTCTAATGCCTGTAAAATTAAACACCTCACTTCTCTTGTCACGCCCCTTGTCCAAGAGGCCCTTTCCAAGGGGCAGACCAGCGGGCTGCAATCTAAGGGGTCGTATCCATATCTGTATCGGTCTTCGTCCTGTCTCGTCTCGTCGCTTGAAAAGGATTCGTAATGCGGAAGTATAATAGGAAGAACCCTCTCTTGTCAATACTGTGCCGGCGAAGAGGAGAACGCAAGAAAGCGAGAGAAAGAAAAAAAATCAAGTTTATTTTCCATTTTTACATCCTGCCAACCCGATTTTCAAGGGAGTGTGCGAAACGCTACTACGCTGCGCCGTGCGGCATGCGTCCCTTGTGTCCTTCAATTAGACGGCTTTTGTGTATTGACATGATAGATTTTACGGCCTCAGAAACAATTCCCCTCCCCGCCCTTAAGTATTACACCTTTGCGAAGGATCGCGAAAATGTGCATGACACTTCGAGCGATTGAAGGGCAGTGTGTGTCAGACGGAGAAACAAAAGCAATAGAAAGAAGTAAATGATATTTATCTTAGAAGAAAAAAAAACCCTTAGACAAACACACTCGCACCGGAAAGGAAGACTCATTTGCTGTGGCTGGCACTCATATCTTCTGTGTTTTGCCGCACGGCAATAATCTTTTTTTTTTTTGTTATTTGACGTTGATCGTAATGAATGTTCCCACGGTGCCGAATGCCGGCGGAGGGCAAATGAGTGGGCTTACGGAAATGTGTGAAAACATTAAAACAAATCTCTGACACATCTAGGAACCGTTTCCTTTCTGTTCCTCCAAAAATAGGCATAATCATAACTTGTAATCAGCTATAGTGCATGGGAACTACCTTCAGGTGGAGCAGCTGATTGCTAATCAAGTAGCTTAGGCTCAACCCTCATATGCGGCCAGACGATAAAAGATGAGGATTGCAAATGCATTTCCAACATTATCTTTTCTAGAGTGACAAAAGAATTTGAAAACTATCTTCAACACATTGTACGACACTACCCTCATCTTTGCTAGAAAGATAACTAGATTCACATTAAGATCCCAGGATCATTAGGATATGGCAAGGAAAGATCGATCAAAAATGATGGTACAGAAAATCGGAAATAATGACTAGTGTGTTCCAAGAATGGAAATAGATGTTGTGAACCTTGTTTGAAACTTCAAGATTGTATACGACAGTATTGGAGACTCATCCATAAGTAGGACTAACTATCCTGCAATGGGTAAATCAATAAGTCACTGAATGCCAAGCCCACTAGTGGTACAGGCAGATCTTGACCGACAACGGTTGTTGTATCAAAGAAGAAGAAGAAGAAGTTGGAAACTCAATGAAAAGGTTTTAACTCCAATAAAAGGTTGGAAACTCAACGAAATAAAGCAATTGAGTGAAACAAAATGGAATATTTGTATACCAAAATTACCAGAATTGCTTACCACATTAGCGTCATAAGTATAAACCGCATCATAAACAATTACTTTGCAGACTAAACCGGAAACTTGGAACATACCTGGAATGAGGAAAGGGTTAAAGAAAGAATTAAAATGTTGCTCATAAAATGTTATGTCAATGATCAAAAATCAAAGTAATTATATTTATGTATACTAAACATTAAAACAAATTAGAATTAGAAGAATTCCTGTTCTGGTGAATGTCTAGAGCATCAATTAGTTCCAAAATTTTCCACTATTCTAAGAAGTTATTTAGAGGAAGGCCTATATTTGTTGGAATTGAATTTGAACTATCCCAATAGAATGATGAATGACGATCATTCAACAGAGATCATATGCTAAGTAGTTTCCACTGACAACAATCACAGTATATAGGACAAGCATAGTCCACAGTATAATAATATATGCATTAGTCCATTTCTTGGCAACATAATGTTTTATGAGGATATAAATTGAATAACAATTGTGAAGCATGCTTCATATTTCAAAAGCCCTAATTCAACAACCATTCTGTGTACCATCGTATTCAACATCAGACGTGCTTCCGATCTGTGACAGACATCGATCCACAAATAGGGAATCGTACGAGTTCGACACATTGCCCATTTTGATCAAAAGCCATCAAAAACCCAACGTATCTCAGCCCATCCAATTCTAAAAACAGTGACAGGAACCCATTGGATTGATTTGCCAACTTTGCGACGAAATGATTTTGACACCATCGATAAATGGTACCACTTTAGCCAAAAACTGTCACGTCCTGTTCGAGCGGGTCGCTTTCGGCAACATTTGCTGGATGTAGCTCCTACCCATCGTTGCTTCCGAATAGCATTCGAAAATCAATCAATCTCATTCATTTAGGCTTTTGCCAGGGCGATTCGGGAATGATACTGATTTTTGCAAACACCTTCTCATTTTTGGTGCGTCTGTGGTGTTATATGAGAAGAACGTGGCGGACAGAAAACCTACGGCCCATTAACACCGGTATGTAATCGGATATCAATACCCGATCGATGCCAGTGAAACGAGCAGCACCAAAGCAAAAAGGCTGGCACTCCAGTACCTCAGCCTGTATGCCGTTTGGATGCGGGGAGGCCTCTTCCTGGGCTGCTCGTCACTCGCTCGATGTGTGTACAATTTTGACAGCTCACTGTCCGCTCTGTCAATGATTCTGCGGGTTGTCTCTCACAACCGACACAGGAAAGCGTGGCTTCTTCCGCTTCCGTGTCATTTCGGTTGACGTGGTACATTCACTGACACACTAAAACGGGACCGTACAACAAATGTTTCTCTGCTCGCTCGCTTCACTTCCCGTTCTGCAGGATCTCCACGATGCACTTCCTGTCGCTCGAAGCGTTCATGTTTATCTTTTTATCGAATAATTATGTACCTTTTTATGGGGACAAATTTGCACAACACAGGGCAATCAATGTGAACGTAATCCTTCCCCGGCCCTTTCCCTTCCCTTCGCCAACAACGACCACATCCTGTGTGTGAGTGTGGCAAATCAGAGGCACATTGTTGCAAGTTCCCATGATCCAATTTTGGGATCCCAGCCCACATTAAAGCCCGAGGGTTTGAGCAAGAAACAAACAAAAAAAAAATGCACAGAAACAGGCCAAAAGAAACCTAATCGTGTTCTCCTCAATGCTAGCACAATTAATGATACAATAATATATCTTAAAGCGGTACTCTTTTATACATTTTTGCACCTCTTGCCTGTTTCACTCACAGAAGGAAAAAAAACCTAGACAGAATTGCCAAATTTACCGAAAGAAAACGGAACCCCCTCTTCTGCCATTGCCCACACTGCACGAGGAATTGTTGTGCATTATTACTCAACCAATGGGTACACCTTTCCCTACAGCGGGATAGCAGCATTCACTCCCCTCGTAAATCACACACTGCAAAAGCAACAACCGTGCCCGATAGTGATGGTGGTCGGTGCGCATTGGGAGATTTATCTTCATATAATCGAATCACCGTGACACGTCCGGGAGCACATCTGGATGGAAAGCGATCTATTTAAAGCTCGTCGAACGAATTTCGACCCGTGAGGTGTAACCCTGCCGCACCACCATAAGGCCACACACACACGCACATACACTTCTCTATTCCTGAACGCTGGAGAAAATTGCAACAACAAAGCAAAAGAAAGGAAAACAGCAGAAACTCCAAGAAGAAAGCCGAGATCCCGTAGAAAAGGTTTCAATAAAAGACGCCCTTCCTGATGGGAACTGGCATCCGAAGCAAGACGCAAAAGGAAAGCATTTCCACACACACACACACACACACACACACACACACACACACACACACACACACACACACACACACACACACACACACACACTCAACAATAATGGTTGAAGGATCGTTTCGTGGCCTGGACGTGCTGAACACACACACACCCCGGACAGCTGCAGGTGAGGAGCAGAGAGAGAGAGATCGATGAGATGCAACGAATTTGCAACAAATATCCTTTTAGGAGGTGGGTTCGCAACGGCACACCCGGACCCGGCATCTTTTCACCATAGACATTTGCACAACCAAGGCACACAAAAACACACACACACACACACACACACACACACACACACACACACACACACACACACACACACACACAGATAGCGTTGGCTTGTGGAAATGGAGCGAAGGAAAGGACCGTTTTCCAATTCTATCGCACTGCACGGCTAAAGAACAAAAACCGCATTTCGGCTCGTTTGGGAACGAATCTGAACGGTGAAAGCGCGGCAGCTGTCTGCAGCGAAGTGAGATAAGGAACAAATTACGCCGCCCAAACGTCTTAGGCCGGGTGGTATTGAAAGGATGTGAAAAGCTGAGCACATTAATGTAGCCATAACAGAACGCAGTTACATCGTGTGTGAGCTGCTGCGAGCTGCTTCTTGAGAGATATTCATTACACATTGAAATGCTGTACGCTAACGCACAATCGATTTCCCACCAACTGTGATGGTAGAACGACGACCATTGCAGATTTGACACGAACACACGCCTCGGTACGCTTAAATCACAAAGTTTTGAAAAGTCTAAGCCCTGAAGCCGGAATAAGACTCAAAAACCATTGTAATGCCAAATGCAGCTGGGAAAGAAAAGAATCGTTTTCTTGGAAACTGAACTTCAAAATTATAGCATCTCCCTCAATTTGATTCTGCTTGGCACACACAAAAAGGGATAGACGTGCACCGGACGACATTGACATTGCGACGGTGATGACAGATCGTACACAGCCACATGTGTCTCGTGTCCCGCGGGACCAGCATGTGCAGAAAAAAAAAGGTGGAACCAGCGAAGAACAGCTAACAACACTCTGACAACAACCCCGAAAAAAAACACATCCTTCACAAAAACGGCTGAACGGCACCACCTGGCGCTCAGCTTTTATTCAATTCAATGTCAAGGCGGGTATGTATGCTGCAGCAGCCGCCGCCGTCCACCTTCACCGTCTGAGGAAGCAGAGAGTGCCTTTGCTTGTTATGGAAGCAGATTCGAACGAAAAAAGCAAAAAAAAATAACATGAAACGCAGGATGCAACGACTGTGCATCTTGCGCCCGGCAAACCACGATGTGCCACGTGCCCACAGCTATGTGTTCGTGTGTGTGTGCTTTTTTTTTCATCCTCCTTGTTGAGTTGCTTTATGTTTAACACTCCACCTTAGATCTTTTGCTACTACCACTGGCTCTCTGGTCCTTGCCCACCGGTTACACCAGAGCCACAAATGCGTCCTTTTCTTCCCGTATCACACCTGGCGTTTGCTTGATTTCGGGGATTTTCTGCTTCTTTTTTTTGTTTGGTCTGTAAACGCCTACTCCTCTCATCGACCTCTCGCCACCACGATTCTCTTCAGTTTTGACCCCTTGGTTTGACGGTATTCTGCTTCGCATAGTGTTGAAGCGAAAAGCAGTTCCCTGTAGCAGAGTTCCTGCCGTCGCCTGCCTGCCTGTCCATCACACATTTCGTTAGCTTTTCAGTTCAATTTTGCAGCGAAAATTCATATACTCCACAAAAAGACTTATCGTTTTCTTCCCCTTTCGTCTCCTATCCATGGCTGTAATCCTGTGCAAGCTGGACATGCAGTTTTTTTTTCTTTTCCCCAAGACACACTCGGCCGCACAAATCAAGCCAATTGTTTTCGGGCGCGCTTCGTGTGTTGGCACGCGCTCGCAGCGCCCCGTTCTTAAAATTTGTGTGTTTCGTACACGGCCCGCAGCAGCAGCTGCATCGGTGTAAGCTGATCGCCAGTGTGAGCGAGCCTTAAGAAATTACTCTTCCTGAC
This sequence comes from Anopheles quadriannulatus, assembly GCA_000349065.1. NCBI lineage: Eukaryota > Metazoa > Arthropoda > Insecta > Diptera > Culicidae > Anopheles > Anopheles quadriannulatus. The sequence continues at coordinate 507,324 of KB667398.1, forward strand.
TCGTTTGTTTTTCTTTTTTTTTACAGAAGGTATAGTTGTGCACGCTGCTTGAGCAGCGTACAGAAGGGAGCAGAGTGAAGCGGGTCGTGGAGGGAAAAGACTTAAATCCGGCTGTTGGTATATTTAAAATTAAGATCGTTTGCTTTTATGACAGCAAAGCTTTCGTAGGGTAATATTTTAGGACGAATTTAAAGCCCTAGGAAACCAACCTTCCAGTGGATGTTAATTGTAGTACAGTCTTATAAATGTAAAACCATTAAATTAAATTAAATATACAGACAAAGGTTCTTCAACTATTTTCCTAAAAGTAAACATTTTGAATAACAAAAAAAACACTTTAATTCATTGGTTTCATACTCAAAATTCAATCCAAAGTATGCATTACAGTGTATTTCAACTGATTGCCCCACGATACCAATAAGTGTTGCCGTAATAGTAAACGCTCATTGCGGAAGTGAATCTCCGGTGCAACACTCGTCAGAACCGCGGTGAAGTACCAGCGACAAATGTGTCTCAACGACGCTTCCGCTCGAACGGCTTCGATCGAAACCGGAACTTGAGGTATGAGAATGCAAATTTACATTCATGACGCAACGCGTACGCCTGTCCAAACGACGGGAAGGTGTAAAATGCGCGACACTCGGCTAATGCATTATGCACTGATCTAGCCTGTTGCACCGTTAGTTGCATCATTTCTGAGCTGCTTTCAAGAACAAAAATAAGTAAGGAATGGAAGTAGCAGTGAGCATTTCATCGCATGCTGATCAAATGATTTGTTGTAAACTAAACTGTCCACACTTGTCAAACTTTTACAGTTAATAGGATTGAAGTAATTTTAGAAAATTATATGTAAATTTGAACCTTAATTATTGATCGTAAAACAAAGTAAACGCTTAATCAACCGGTAATTTAAATTATCATATTTTCAGACAGATCATTTACATCTTCACACTATCTTTGTAACTGCATCTTGAGTAAAACCAATATCAATTAACAACTTTATAATTAAAAGGCACTAATGCTGCTTTAAAAACACACACACATACACACACACACAAGATGAATGACGCAGTGGAACACAACGGAATGAAAAACACAGAACGCCTAAAACCCTTTTACCATACATCAGTCATCATTACTGTCGCCGTAATGACTTCACTCCTGCAGGGTAGAAGAAGTCTTTTTTTTTTCTTGAAAAGATCCACAATGTGATCGACGAAACGTGCTTACTGCAGATCGGCATCTCACTACAAGCGATAATTGTGATGCATCGAACTCAACCCCTTCCGGCCGTGATATACAAGAAAAAATAAAAGCCCCAAAAAATCGAATGGAGGACCCTTGCCAAATGAAGATCGTTCAGCGCACACACACACACGGTCACAATTATGCATGCGAGCTCCAAAAACCCCCCCCCTTCTTGACACTGGCAAGAATATATAAAAACAACCCCCTACAAACAACAGCCGTACCCGCGTACGCAACCGGTGCAAGCGGTTCGAGCCAAACGATTGGCAGAAAGGCCGAACGCCAAAAACCACCTGTCCCTTTGGACGCTTCGATCGGGCGACGAGCGCCTCCACCCTGGAACCACGGGCTTCCCCGCGTGTTCATGTGTGTGTGTGTGTGTGCGATTTGGCCCCCCACAAACCGCATAGCTGTTCCCAACACAGCAGATGGTTCGCGGACATAATTCTTATTTATTTCTTGTGCTGCTGCTTGTGCTTTGAACAGTTGCGGCGGCGATGGTGGTGTGTACACGGTGGTGTTCGAGGGGGGCAAGGGCAAACACATGCGATGAAGCTTCCCCGCGCACGTGCGATGGCACACTTTTCAAAAGGGCTCACCACCACCGCCCCGGTCAGTTGTCCCTTTTCGAATCGATGGCACGAGCCCGATATCAAGCTGTAGTGCGCGGTTGTGCGCTAAGTTGTAACAGCGCGACACCCCGCCCCGCCCGCCAGCCCGTGTCGAACCATTGCGTCCAAGCAGAGCATCCGTGAAGGAACAACGAAGGAAGATGAATTCACGCTCAGGTCATGGAATTATATTCTGGCTTTCCTTTTTTTTGATGAAGTTAATAACATCTGCTGACAACTGGAACGATGTTTTTGACCTGCTTCGTAGTAGAATACACAAACACAAGAAACACCTAAAGCAATATACTCTTACACTTGATAGCTTTGACGTGGTGTGTGCTTTATACGCATTTGTTTTACTAAACATTTGCATACGACATCCATTAAGGATGGCGACGACCATAATTAGATGGCGGATGACAGAGCGGACAAATAATGAAGCAAGCAATCTTTTTACCCATGAATTTTACTACATTAAACGTATCAATCCGATCCTTATAACGTTTATAATTATTAAAAACAGCTGCAATACATCATCTTATTTTATAACTCGATCAGAAGGCTTTTTTATCGTACATCTTCAAATTCATTTAATTAATAATTAAGTTAATGATTTTAAAAGCCTCCACACGGAGAATCGCGGTTTACGGAGCATTCAAAGGTATAATAAATATTAAAAAATAGATTTTTAAGCTATGCACTCCTTCAAAATGCGTATGGAGCAATCAAATGTTATTTCAATGCAACAAAAGCCATTAAAAAGTTCAAAGCCCATCAATTTATTAAAGTTTGCAAATGTTGCCCCCAAAAAAGAAAAAGAAGGATTCAAACGCCCGAAACAAACGTATTGGAACAGCTGTAACACAAACGAGCGACAGCGTTCGAGACCTAACGAACCCGGGTCAATGCATCCGAGAAACTGGGGCCGATTCGACCGGATCCGAAACGTCCTAAATGCAATAAATGAATAATTTCGGCAAGATTCTACCAAGATTGTAATTTATTTTTTCCTTCCTGTGCCCCTCTGAGGTGCCCCTCAGGAATCGAGAAACGTAAACCCAGCCAATAATCGAGCCGTCTGATCGCAAAAGAACCAGAGCAGCGCACCAAGGTATCCTGCCGTTGTGCCGTCTGTTTGCCGGCGGCTTACCACGTGCCCAAGCGTTTTTTTTTCTTTCTTTGCTTTCCAAAGAAACACGCAAAGAAGCGCGCGACACACACACACTACCTAGGAGGCGCATGTGGCGGGATCCCTTCGTTTGCTGGCGAGTTGCAGCTGCCATCCTTGCGGAACCAGACGCACGAACCAAACCACAAGCCATAGTGACAGCGCACGAGAGGAAACCTTTCTGAGACGGTTCTGCAAGGAATGGCGAGTAAGTGTTGGAAAATTTGTTAAATATCATTTTCAAAAACCACAAAAAAACCCACGGCAATAAATTTGAAATGATAGATGCAATACGGACATATTAAATTTATAAAGGCGCGGATAAAATAAAGCAATTGATTAGAGGGAACTCGTTCACAACTTGCACGGCGTGCGCGTTCCGTGACAAGGGAAATTTCTAAATAAATCAAACGTTGTGCTTAAAACTCGAAAAGCCCCAACCCACGGCTGGCCATGGCACGTGGCAATCGACTTGAAACACGAAACTGTATCCCAGCTCAGCGGAGGGATTGTGCATTGTCCCTTTCCACCACACCCACACACCTAAGCTAGGCACAACCAATTCTGAAGCAGCGACGACGCTGAAAAACGCCAGCGGGATTCGTTTTCTCTTTCATTTTTCATTCCCTCGAAGGCACAAATTTCTGTGGCAGCTGCAAATGAAACGCATCGGATGTATGTACCCCGCTGCTCTCGGGCATACCGTTGCACACCTCCTTCATCGCTCGCCGGCTACACTGCGGAACGGAAGCTCCAGTAAGGCCGACGACAGGAGCAGGATTTCTCCTTTCTTCTTGCTTGGTGTGGAGATATTCAATATATTCTTCGCCACCGACTTTTCATCCCACCCCAAAAGCCGTGGAAAGTTCTCGCTCAAAGCACGGAAAATTAAAACACAGCAATATCTGAATCAGGCAGCACCCTTTGAAGAGAAATTCATTATACTTGCCTGCTGGGGTGGAGCGGGTAGACGGGAAAGTACGGCGAACCTTACTATAGCAGGATTCAATTTTACAGAGTTTTCCCTCAACCAGATTCTTCTACCATCGCCTACAGCACTCGTATACTTTTTAGAGCATTCAGAATTTACCGAACGTCGTCTAAAACTCTCAACATCATCCATCCCCCAGACGAATGATTAAAATGCAATTATGCGCCCGTGCCCAACATAAAAAAACTGACCCCTCCCGAAAAGCCCCCCTTTGCTGACCGATCGGCCCATCGCTTAATTGTATTCTGCAAATAAAATGCATTTCATTGTTCGGCCACAATTGCTGCGCGCTGGATTATTGTAAGCGCAGCCTGAAACACAATAGAAAACAGGAACGTCTATCTGCCCTGTCCCGGACAAGTTTGGATGGAAGACGGTTTTAGGGAGGGGCGTGAGGAACTAAAATTAATATGACAAATGTAAAAGCTTTAGCCGACTTGGGTGTTGTTGGCTGAAAATGGGTGTCAGAGTAGTGGAGCCGTTGTTATGGTTTTGACAATAATTGTTACGGCAGCGTTGGAAGAAAATGCTCTGTTCTTGAAGTGAGTTAAATATCTTGAACAGACAAGGAAGCAAACGTTTTCATGAACGTCATTTAGCTTTCTTTTATGCAAGAAAATCTAATCGCACATAGTCCCCTACAAAAATCAGTCACTTTTGAAATGCATGGACCATTGCATTTAAATATGCTGTTTAGCGTCTGCCTAGATGAGTGACACTATGGTTCCGTGTCGAAGCGTTCAGTCCTACATAACAGTGGTAGCAGGTTCGAAACTACAAATCACACAAATCTTTTCACTGAATACTGTATCTCGACAGATAAAACAAGCAGCAGCAAATGAATGATGGCCTACGTCGTCTAATCAAAAGAATAACAATATTATTGATAGAAATAAAGAAAAATATATGAAAATAAAAAATAAAAAAACAAATCTTAAAAAAACTGTATTCAATGAAAAGAACCTTTCAACCTGGATGTTTTTGATTTGAATTGAAATAGTTAACATAATATTAACTATTTTTTTAATTTTACTTGTCATAAATCTAATCCTAATAAGGTGTCTTAGACAACAAAAGAAAGAGCAATGAATTCATCAACAAATCACACTAAATTACATACAAAAAAGCATTATAATTAAAGATTAAATTACTTCACATACATTTTTAACGATGAAATTTTGATGTTTGCTGCAAATGACAAAAAGCTAAGTGAAATGTATTTTTTTATTGAAGAAAAGAATGTAAATAGTTAACGAGTCATTTCATTTGGTTAACAAGTCTTCTTCGTGTTGATAGATATTTTGAGAAATGCAATCAAACACATATAAGTCACGTTAACTTCACCGACCCATAAAAGCCTCAGTTTTCATTTAATCGAGCGCTTAGATATTTGCACTAGCATTTTTACTGTTCGTTTCATTCTGAGTACCCATTTCATCATCACCTTTTTCTCTAATAAGATACATATACGCAGATAAGAAGCGTCAGATGAAACCATACGTTTTTCGCCTTATTAACCTCTACCTTTCTTTGCAGATTTTATCTCACATCTCTTAACTAACCCCTATACTATATTCACTCACTGTTTCGCTAACATTATCCTGACATTCTCATCTTCATCGTGCAACTAGCAGACACACACACATGTCTCTATCATGATTGAAATATGTAAAACTAAACGACAAATTCCCAATCCTTCTTTTACCACCGAGAGCCCTCTTTGCCCATAGCTCGCGCATCTTTAGCTTAACCTGCAACGGCATGTTTTCACCCTCGGGGGCTAAATACCCGTCTCCTCTCGGCCGCCTAGAGCGTCCATGGTCCCCACTCCCACACCAACCAGCGTGTGTGTATGTGTTTGAGGGCGCTGTCGTAAATTATGCTTCACCGCTTCGAACGGCACCCTGGTGGTAAATAAATTTTATTTAATCATTTCATAATGTATGCAAATTTGTTTCCCGCACACACACACATAGCATTCCAGGCGGTAGAGAGAGGTGGCGCGTGCAATCGAGCGTTTCTGTAGAGCGCTGTTCGTTACTTCCGGCCCACAGCAAATGGGACCGGGAATAAATTCGCACATTCGCTTGGCCCAAGGCATGCTCGTTGGAGGATAACTTTTCACACACGTTGGGATTGCACGCACAGAGAGAGAGAGGAGGAAACATACACAAGCACATACAGTTGAAGAAAATCATCACTTCTGAAAAGATTTGCTTGCTGTGCCCTGCCCCTGTAGAATTATTTCCAATTCAATGTGGGGTAGAAATAGAACCGAAATTCAGATTCATATCCACCAATCGATCAAAAGGGGTGGAGAATCGAAAAATTAATTTCTCATTTATGCAACACACACATACAGCCATAAATGTACCGTCCCAATTTAGCACGGGCACTTGTGTGCAACTGCCAACGGAGAGATCCGGAAAATCCGTCAACTAATCGAACTTTACACGTCCACTTTATCGCAAACGCTAACCCCCGGTTTTTGTTGAGAAAGGGTGACCGACCCACAGAACCCACCACCAACATTATATCTGAAAACAACAACACTTCGGTGTGCTAAGTCCTGCACTAAACGGTGCCCTCCTTCTCTCCCTTATATTAATGCGATTATTATCGATCCTGGGCCGCTAATTTATGCAATACGGTTTTCGAATAAACACTTCCCGTTTCGTTTCAATATCGAATTAATTGTACACCACCATTGATGGATGTGCGCAGACTGGCGGAAGGAAGCAAAAGGAATGGTTATTTCGTCTCATTGGCGTTATTACATCAAAAATCGATTTTGCCCCACCGTTTTGGTGTCCTTTTTCGCTGGAAGGGAGCCGAGCGCGCACCCCTTCAAGCCGTTTGCAGCAAAAGTGCAGGAATTTTAGTTTAGATTGTGAAGCTAATTGAATTTAACATTAATTGATTTAATTTTGTGATTCCATAACACACACCCATGCACGAATAATTAAACACGTTGGTCGGTGATTTCAAACGATGGCAAATTAAAATGCAACAGCAACGAACAACCCAGACAGCAGTACCTCATCACTGGCAAAAGCAATGAAGTCCAATAAGAGGTAAGAGCACATAGTAGTGATGGGTAAAGTTAGCAAAAATCGGGAGTCGACTCGGATGTCTTCTGGAGTCCATCGGACTCGTTAGGGGTCGCCCTGAGTTATTGGAAGTCGGAGTCATCCGGAGTCGTTCGGAGTCGTTCAGAGTTGTCCAGAGTCGCCCGAAGTCATTCGAAGTCATTGGTTCGGAGTCGGCGACAAACAAAGGCTTGTATGCGAAGTGCATGCGCAAAGTTAAAGACAAAAAAAAACATAACAAAATGAAATGCCTGATCATGAAATACGGCTCGACTCCGATCGAGTCTAGGTGACTCCAAATGACTCCCGACGGCTCCGGACTACTCCTAGCGCCTCCGGACGACTCCGGGCGACTCCGGGCGACTCCGGGCGACTCCGGGCGACTCCGGACGACTGCAGACGACTGCAGACGACTTCGGACGACTCCGGACGGTTCAATTTTGCATGAGTCGAAATCGGACTAACCAATAGTCGGAGTAGGATCGGAGTCGTGGGTGTGCTCCAGAGAGCACATCACTAGCACATAGCATACGAAAGAGAGTTATTTTTATGCTAAATTGTTAAAATTAATTTTACAAATTTCACGCGTACTCAGATAAATACTCAAAAAAAAGCAAAAGATCCAAACCCCGTTGTTTTTAAGACTGTCGTTCTGCGCCGGTCTAGGAGGATCACTCAGAATCACTCAGAATTGGGTGTTTGTATCTTAAAATAAATTGAACACTAAAAACTGTAGTGTGAGTGTGAATTTGAAGATTATAGACGAAATTTTATTGAATTAATTTGAAAAGTAATTTGAAACTTTACTCGAAACTATCCGGCATTATTTACATATATATCGTTGCAAATTTGCAAAATATCGCAAGATTTTTTGCAACATTTCAATGTAGAAGGTTTGCTCTAGTAAAGTCAGTTGCAAAGAGGTTTGAGCGATTGAAATTGAATAAGTAAGAACATATTAAATGCCAAAAATGCCTAAAGTGTCCGTAGTTTGAAGCAATACGGTATTTGTCATTCAGAACTCTCAACAGCTGAAAAGAAAATTATAAAATGCATTGCAAAATGTGCGAATTTAAGCAGTGAATTAAATGATTCTAAAAAAAACAGTCGTTAACGAGACCTACCAATGATCTCATATAGGTAAATAGTCGTAAAATGATCCAGATTTTGTAAATAAAGAAGACAATTACCGAAGATAATAATAGTCATGTAAATGTCAATAATGCCTTTAACAGTTAAAAAGAACTCGAAACACATACTGGCGCCGCCCCTCCCGCATTATGCCTAATCGCTGCAGTTAGCGCAGTTAATAGAGGTTCAATTTTAACTCAAACTCTAACTAGCTCTAAGGATGCAGAAATCAACACGACTCATTACTACACTTTTGGTCATTCTTTTCCCAACCCCTACTCCCCAGCCGTACTCCAAAATAATACACACAAAAAGCACCAAAACTAAACGAAAACAAATCGCTTCTCGTTCGAGCTCGCATCCGTTAATATGTTGTGTACGCACGCTGCCCGCTCATTTGCATTTCGGAAACATGCAACAAATGAGCCATCATTAGTCGCTGGTTGCAATTATTTGCGCGACCTACAACACTGCAACACTTCCTCCTCCTGTCCAGAGAGAGAGAGAGAGAGAGAGAGAGAGAGAGAGCTCGAAATGCTCGAATCGAATTGCTCAAAGCTTGCTCCAGGAGGAAAGCCAAAAAAGCGCGCCCCATTCCAGGCCACCGCGAGACCGTGTACCACCGGCGACAGCTGAATGTGCGGTGTTGCGAGCGACATGGCGGTCGGGGCTGCGACGAACGCTCCCCGATAAAGAAGAAAATAACACGAAACACACGATGATGTGTGTTGTAATCCATCCGATCCGTCCGACAGCACACACCTATAACATCTGCGTGCCGTCGAGAGGGCTTGGGTTTTACGGGTCCTTTCTCCTCCTTCCCCTACCGTTGCTTCTTCTCCTGCGTACTCGAAACCCCGGGCCAGGGAGTTTTCTTCTACCAGGGTCCTTGTTTCCCACTTTCGGGCTTCTCACCTTCCGACCGAGCGGGCAAAGCCAATCCGTTTTAAACAATCGCTGTCCTTCTCTTTCCTCTCTAAACTCTAGCTCCCTCTCTCTCTATAACTCTCAAGCTTGTTTGCGTTTGAAATTTTAAATGCATTACGAACTGGCATATCATCATACAACAATTTCAAATAACTTTTTTTCCTTCCTTCCCTTTCTTCCTTTCTCCTCTGTACTGTCTATTCAAATGTGTGTGTGTGAGTGTTTAGGGCTAATATCTAGTACGTACGCACGCATGGGTGTGTGTGTGTGTGTGTGTGTTTCTATGTATGTATGTGTGTTCTTAGGTCCCACAGGACTGTCGAGATTCGGTACAGCGCCGCATCCGCTCGAAACAACCAGGCTTGGCTTGGTTTGGTCTGCTCGCCCTACCCTTCATTACTGTTCATTTTTGGGCCCTCTTTTCGGAGGTCTCAACACGACTGGGTGTACAGTACCACCATGCCGGTGTGATCACGGCAACATCCCGACACACGGCACAACTGGAGGCACTCACCCGGACTTCGGCTTTTCCAGGAAAAAGGACACCGAGCCAGGGTGAGCAGCGGTGAGACACCGTGATTGCTCTCTCGCACTCACTGAGCGCCGTGGTCGCGCTCTGATGCATCGCAGCAAATGCGCTTCCACAGCTCGTTATGCAGCAGGAAGACAGCACAGAAGAAGAAGAAGAAGAATACAGCAGAAAAAAACACGGACAGATGTTTGAATCGAAATGACATTTACGGCAACAAATCGACAGCGACAGCCGGAAGTTGGATGACACATGAAATAGATTACACCGAGGTGCATCGTACGCTTCCCAGCGTACTTCGTGTGGAAGCTGCGCTTCGGGAGGAAGTTTGTATTTTTTTTTTTTTTTTGCTGTTGATGTTCCCAACAATTATGGGCTTGCTGTCACCAGCGCTGTTAGGCATAGAACAGGGCGTGAAGCAGTTTTGGTCTAGAAATTCAAATAGAACTCAGCGGATGAAGCCTAACTAGTAAAAAATCAGACTTCTTGTACGTGAACGTCTTCCGCTCAACAGCTCGGAATACAATTTACAAGCTCATTGTATTTTACTTCAGTAATAAAATTGGTCAATATAACAATATCGTTCTATTCACGGCATAATTGGCAACGGAACTGATCAGATTAAATATAGATATCAGGGCGCGAACCATCTTAGCTTCTGACCAGGATCCTCACAGGACCAGCAAGGCAGCAAGATGGCTGATTGGAACAGCTAGTTTCTCATCAGATTTTGCTGTATTCTCTATCACGTTCGCAGTCCCTTCACGCTCTTACCTCTTAGCAAAGGGTTTCAGAAGAACCCAATGGTGTGTATGTGCATTAGCTTACCTTTCGCGATGAAACATTGAGCGCAAGAGTTAATTGAAACTAATACAGCACGTATCACACACGAAAGTGCGCTGCTGAACTTGCATAAAACGAGCAGCATGCCCGGAAAGCTGATTAGCTGCAATCGATAAATTGTCATTCTATACATTGCCAATCAGCTGCGCAATGTTTGCAATGTTCTAATCATACATTAAAAAAGAGAGAAAGAGGATTGTTTTCTTGTTTGACTGCTGCTCAAACAACTTTAAACAGAACCCCTTCATTCTTTTTTTTTGGCACCGTGCGTACGGTAAGGCAAAAGCTTAACACACCCAACCCGTGTCCTTTCGGACCTTTTTCCCCCTTTTATTTTTGGGTACAAACTGCAGATGCAGCGCAGTGATGGTGGTGGTGATGGTGCAAGCGCGCACATCTGTTACCATATTGAAAGGATGATCAATTTCTCATTTTTGCCGGCTGATTGGGAGTGCGCCTTTTCCCATCCACATGTTCGCCAAACGGCCAAAACCGATCCCATATGTGGGCGCGTAGGGTGTAAGGCTTTGTGTGTGTGTGTGTGTGTAGTAGTAGGGTAGGGTGGACACAACCCGGTGAGGGACGTACTGGTACGCTTCGACTTTCAGTGACACACACACACACCGCACGCACCCGCACCGATTGTCATCAAACCGCATCATCCGCAAGCGGAAAGTTGCAATGATGGATGAGTGCAGCGTGCTTTGCTCCCTGTCCTGGTGCAGCAGTGGCGTTTTGCAAACGACCGATTTTTCTCCGTACTCCGAGGGCAGGACGAATCCCCGTACGACTCAACCTGCGAAAAACGAGAGGGCGCGCACCCCGCGCCAGTGATCATTAATTTTCATTTCAAACCATTAATTGGCAGCATCGCTTATTTTCCGTTAAATTGTTCCAACCAACAGCAAACCGATTGACGTGCTGAATAGGGGGGGAAGGAAAGCAAACGAAACATTCAAACACGGGCAAGCACACGATTTGATTGAATCGTTGGCCGCATTCGCTACGGGACAGTTTACCGAAGAACAAACACGGTAAAGATAACGATGGGAAAGGTGAAAATCATATGAACCTGATTGAGTATAAGCTTACCCCTTGTGGGATTACCATCGTAGTGTAATTCGGAGGCCGGAGTTAACTTACAAGCTCGTACTGGGTTCAAGACTCTTCAGAGAATTGCTTTGATCAGTTCATTTGCTGACCACAACTGCACCAAAACTAACCAAGCACACAACAATACCATTAAATGCGCGCGCACAGGAAGGTAATTTGAACCTCAAGTAAAGGTTCAGATTTCTCTTCAAAAAGAGTATATTAGGACGACAAACCGTTCAATTGCTTTTGGCCATCATCATCATCATCGGAGTTGAAGGTTTTTGGAAATAAAGCATTGGAGGGCACGTGCCCTATACAATAAGATCGTTGACCTGTTTTTCTCGATCATGTGTGACCCACGAACGAAGAAGTTCCCCCAAACAGAAACATAAATACACTCACAGATGGCTCCCTCATCATACCAGAGAGCAGGATTCAAGGTGCGTACACGCGACAGGTGTGTGCGGCTGTAGTGTGTATACACTAATCAAAGATCCAAGAAAGCATGCGGCAAAGCATAGCAAACGCTACCGAAAACGAGGAAAACGAACGCCACTGTCCCTTTTATTTGAGTGGTAAAAAGATACACATTTCCCCGCCTCATTACCCACAGCGAACATTCGGACATTACACAAGGAGTGTGACTGTAATCTGCCTTTTTCTTTTTTCTGTGGGATTATCAACACACCTTAACTAACATGTTTCGCTCTTCGCGATCGTGATCGCAATTGGTTCGGCGCCATCTGCACAACAACTCACGAGGGGTCCGAGGCTCCAGGACGTTAGGATATCAATGGTGTATTGCCCTCAAAACCGTTGCCACCGAACGGGAACAGCGACATGTCCCTAAAGGTGGCTTAAGATCGAATCCACGAGGGGAGCAAAATTATTAACGGCAAAAGGTGGACTCACTGCCAGGATGAACACGCTCTACCAAGGCGTACGGTTCCCTGTCTAATCAATAAACAGTAGGGTAGGACAAATTTTTTATCCTTCCCCCCCCCCCCCCCCCTTGGAGATATCATGCCTATCGAAGCAAAACACATTTTTACTCTCACTAAATTGATCAAATTTACGAGACGTCAGCGCCGGGGCAAAGCGCTGTGTGCTGCTAGAGAAGGAGAATGTTCTCGATCATTAACTTTCACTAATAAAGTGCATCAAACGACCAATAAATTAGCAGACGGAACTAATGGGGTGTTTGAGAGTGTCCTGGAAAGGTATTAGAGGTCCGGTTGTATCGTTGTTGAGGCAGCGAGCAGGCAAGGGAAATTTTACTAAAAGAGACACTAGTGAAGAAATGTCTAAACCGAATGATGCCGTTTGCTCCAAAATCTTTCAAAAAGGATCATTCGACAAAAAATTACCAACTGATGACTGATGCTTTGTCCATTCTTCATAAAAAAAAAAACACAAAAATGCATCTCTTTCCGCACACTTTTTCATCCTCCAATCCTCCTCCTTCCAATTCTCCTCCTTCTGTTCGCCATTTGGTAGCGAAAGCTTTCACGCATTGCAGCCGGTCGTAAGGAGCAAATAAACAACACATAAAAATGGAAATGAACACACCCGCTGCGCTCGTTACCAGAAACAAAACACCCCCAAAAAGCGCCCAAACTAAAGCAAAACAAAATAACTTCTTTACCACATGACTAAGCGCAGCAGGGCTCGCCACCACGGCTGCAAATGCACACACACGACGGAATGCACAAATTCCGTCAACGCTCTCACCCCCCCCTTTCGCTCTACACTCTCCTTTCTTCATTAGAAAGCTGAGCAAACCCCTGAGAAGGGGAAGAATAAAATTCTTTCCACTTTTACGATGCCGTTTTTATGTTTGTAATTCCACCCATTATACACACATAATTTTCGGACAATTTTATACACCACACAGACGACGGACACAACGACCTGGGGGTGCTCCTCCAGGTGCTCCCCCCCCCCCCTTTTCACCCGTCTGTACGTTTTACAACTCGAAATTACCGTTCCAAGTGCTGCGCGGCTTCTTTTCCGCGCTACTCCCTCTCCCCTGTGGCTGCTGGCGCAATTTTGGGGTGCATTTCTTGTGCTTCCTTCGTGCTGTGAGCGCGCACACATATCGTTTGCTGCCACTGTCCCACCCCCTTTCCCCCTTTGTGTCCTGTGTATGTGACGGAATGCATTTTAACAGCGAGCAGCAGGATCAGCGGTGCATTAATGATACCGCGCCGCAGCCATCACCATCCGCCGTCTTTGCCGTGCATCACACAGAGGTAAAGAAGAACGAGGGGCATTTTTAATTTTATTATTCAAAATAAATTAAAGCCAATAATTGGAAAAGCCCATTGGCTGCCGGTGGACGGCTGTTTT